>CM053770.1:413905977-413991645 GCA_028658325.1 Potorous gilbertii | reverse complement strand
GTTAGTCTTACACAACACGACTATTATGGAAGTCATTTGCAAAACTACACAGATATGGCCTGTGTTGAATTGCCTGCCTTCCCAAAGGGAATGGGTGGGGAGGGAGGGATGGGGAGAAGTTGGAACTCAAAGTTTTAGGAACAGCTGTGGAGTATTGTTTCTTGCTACTAGGAAATAAGAAATACGGGTGATGGGGAATAGAAAGTTATCTGGCCCTACAGGACAAAAGAGAAGATGGGGACAAGAGAAGGGAGGGATGATAGAAGAGAGGGCAGATTGGTGATAGGGCAAATTAGAATGCTTGGTGTATTGGGGTGGGGGAAGGGGACAAATGGGGAGAAAATTTGGAACCCAAAATTTTGTGAAAATGAATGTAAAAAGTTAAATAAATAAATTTATATTAAAGAAAAAAATTAAAAAAAAAGATTTGAGTAGCTAAGAAGTTAGAGGAGAGAGAAAATGATTAAGGAATTTCTTTGTTTTATGGTCAAAAGAAGTTCAATACAACAAAAGTACAGGCTAGACCAAATGCAAGCCAACTTAAATACTATTGATATAATAAAAACATAACGCTTATATTGAGAGAAGTGACTGAAATTCCAGCTTCTCTGCAAAACTGAAAAGCTGCAGGTTTGAATAAGAGCCTTAATTATTGGTTCAAATACTTCACAGCATTGCATGAATTATTAGCAAAGTATTTTTCTAATTTCCTCTCTGATATAAGCATCATGATCTTCTCTCTACATTATTTATCATCAGAGGATAAAAATATCATTGACCCCACTAAATATAGAACAATATCATTTATGTACTTTATACAAAATATTCACAGGTTTTTTCATTCAGAATATCTATAAACACTTATGAGAAAATGATTCTTTGAGAAGTGAAAATAGTATGGCAAAGAACTCATGGGGTGCGAAGAACAACTCATTACTAATTTGGTAACTACTGAATAATTGACTTGATAGTGTCATGGCACATGCCAATTTCATTGATCATCATAATGTCTTTACAGCTTCAACATTGCACTGCATGACTTATCTGCAAATTACAAATATAACAAGATATAAGTGGAGAATTTGACATATACATTGAAATTTGTTCTCTATTTATGACATGCTACTGACTTAGTGACATCAATAACTATTAATATAAAATATCTCATCTTTCACAGAGGTAGTTTAAACCCACTATGGTTCTGTCTTGACTGACGTCCACGATCAGTTTTGAATAAAGCCATATGATTTTCAAGTTAAAGATGAAATTATACCAAAAGACTATATTAATTATTTGATGTATCTGGAAAATATAAAATTATGTGGCTCCACTGAAGAGCACATTAAACAAAAACATAATAATATTGACCCCTTCAATGATATCAAAATTTTATCTAGACTTCATAAGAGTAAACTTTTAATGTGCATCAGGGAAGAATAAAAGTCAAAGGCTTTGAATTTAAATATAGAGACCAAATTGGATGGATGGATTAAGGCAATAGTCCTAAATACTTCGATTTTCTCCAAACAATACATATCTAGAGTAAGACCATGTCATGGAGAAGAAAGCCTTGGTGATCTAGGGCATCTAAGGCAATATCTTTGCTCTCCCCAGTCAGGGCAGTTCAGCCTCAGAGTGAAATTCCATGGTTGAATGGTTTAAGTTCCCTATATGGTATAATTTCTGGAGGTCCTGGAGAGGGTAATGGCAGGACAGATGGCAGGGAGATGGCTGGACTGGACAGCTGGATAGGGATGTGAAACAGACATGCTACAACCTCTTCTATTCTTCAAAAATCTGTTCAAAACTCACTTTCCCTAGGAAGCCTTCCTAGGCTAATTCTTCTTGGCTCCATTCTCTCTAGAAACTTCTATCACCCTGTATCTTTCCCTCTAAAATAATTGTACTTTTCTTTCTACAGTTATTTGTGCACATATTTACATTTATGCCACTTGTGTTCCTACTTTGTGCCTTCCTCCATTAGATTCCAAGCACCGAAGGAGAAAGGTTATGTATTTTATTGCCTTTGTAATTTTCCAAAGTACCTACTGCAATAGGTGCTCAATAGATGTTTCTGACAGTGTTCTAATTCACTATTTAAGAAGAGTAAATTGGACTGCTGTGTCCTTGAGTGTTGAGTCCAAAGGTTACCTCACTGAGCACAGTGCTATTTTATATTATGAAATCTACATCATTTTTAACCATTCTTAAAGGCCGCTAAAGATCCTACTTTCTCCTTGAAGATTGCCCAAAGATCTAAGCACACCCTTAAAGTCCATGAATTCTGGATACAAGCATGCCTCACAGTATAAGGAAAGGTTCAGATTCTATTTCAAAGTTTAGTGTCACTGACCTTAAGCATGGCATGATAACTGCTCATTTCCAGTGTTGTATATTGTATCCACATAGGGAACTTGGGCTTCCCAGAACTACAATGCTCTTCTAGATAGAGGTCATAACCTATTAAACTATAAAGAAAAGGGATCTCATCTTGCCTTCTTGACAACACAATTATTTTTGCAGGGTGAGGACAAATTTAGAAACAGTGGGTCAGAGGCTTGAACTAGTTTACCTTATATAGGTTGGCAGAAGGGGCTGTTCAGTCATTTCTGTTCTATCCAAGTCTTTGTGACCCCATTTGGGATTTTCTTGGCAAAGATACTGGAGTGGTTTGCCATTTCCCTCTTCAGTTCATTTTACAGACTAAGAAACAGGCAAACAGGGTTTAAGTGACTTGCCCAAGGTCACACAGCTAGTCAATGTCTGTGGTCAGATTTTAACTCAGAAAGATGAATCTTCCTGACTCCAGGCCCAGGACACTATCCACTGTGCAGCTTAGCTGCCTCTGACTAGAGGTACTTTTCTCAAAGAAGGCATTTCTTGCCTTTCTGATCTGCCCATCAATTGCCCTGCATTCTGATTGTAGTAACAAACCCATGTGGGGATTTGCACTATTCTAATAGTTTACTAATTGACTTCTCTGAATCTAACTTCTCCCTTGTTCAACACATCCTCCATACAGCTGCTAAATTAATTTTCCTAAGGTACAAGTTTGACCATATTAATATTCGACTAAAAATTGTCAATAACTCTTATTGCCTTTAGAATGAAGAACAAATCTCACAGTCTGGCATTTAAAGCCCTCCCAAATCTGACTTCAACCTCCCTTCCATATTACTTTCCCTCATTCACTCAATGTTCCAGCCAATGTTCTGGCTGTTCCCCGATCTTGACATTCTATCTTCTGTCTCTGTGTTATTGCAGATTGTCCCCCTTTTCTGGAACACACTCCTACCTCATAGCTATTCCTTGGAAAACTGGTTTCCTTTAAGGTCCAGAGAAGACACCACCCCACATTTGAAGTTTCCCTGTTGCTCAGATGACTTCTTATTTACTTATCTTTGTACATTTCATATCCTCCCAATTGAAGAAAAGCTGGTTTCTTAGCACACACTTTCAGTTTCTTCTTTTCTCTGTGACCCTGAATTTTGCTCACCATAGGCACTTAATAAATGTCTGTGGAATTGAATTGAGCTTACTTTCTTCTGAACTTCTGTCTATTGGTATCATTGGTTACATTTATCAACTTCTTTGCATTATTAGTGATTTTTATTTCCATTCAACTCAATAAGCATTTATTAATCATCTACTGTGTACAAGGCTATAGGCAATGCAGTTACAAAGACGAGAAACAAAATTACTCACAAGATGCTTATAATTTTGTAGATATAGTGGATAGAGAACCTGACTTTGAATCTCATCTCTGACACTAGCTTAGTAACCTGAAGCAAGTCACTTGGCTTCTCTGAACTTAATTTTTGTCTTCTGTAAAAAGGCACATTATCAAGAAAATATTTGTTGAAGGATATACGGATCATGCTATATCAGTAGGTTAATTGATCAATTAATATGCATTTACTAAGAGTTTACTAACTTCCAGATACTGTGTTGTGGTAGATTTATTTTTAAAAATTAATTCATATGGAATTAAGCTTGTGTATTTAATAAACAAAGCTATATAAAAAATAAAAATCACTGGGAGGAGCATTTAATTAGGAGGCAGAGGACCTGGGTTTAAACCCTATTTTTGCTACTGTTGGGACTTTGGACAAATCACTTCCTTTCTGGGACTTAGTTTTCCTATGTGTAAAATGAGGATCTTTGGACAGGATGATTTCTAAGGTCTTTTTTCAGTTCTAAAAGCTATGATCTTAAGTGGGGAAAGGTCTTCAAAACACTCATTTTAAAATTTTGAGATTTCCTGTTGGAAACCACACTTTAATACTATGTACTAAAAGAACATAAGGCAGGGCCATCTGTTTAACTCAAGGGAACATTATTTAATAATGAATCCTTATAGGCAATGAAAAAATAAAACTAATTCAAATTCTAAAGGACATACCTGTATAAAAGTCTGCATGTATATTGTTATCATAGTTAATCATCTATAAGTATTTACTGAGAAGTTATGATGAGCATGGCATGGTACAAGGTGCTAAACATAGAAAAAAATGCCTCATTTATACAAACATAAGGAAAGCATTGTTTCTTACTGACTTTTTGGTGTGTACACACTATAGAAATCATTTAGTATATATGGCCTTCACTCTGCTTGGTAACAACGAAGGTTTAAAGGGAAACATACATTATGTGCTTCTCTGGCGGTAAAACACATTTCACATAAATGGAGTAAGGAGACTTTAATGAACGGAGCTTCATGTATGTGAAAGCCAACAGCAATATTGGAAATGGTGTTTATTTTATAGCCCAGAAACTGCATTTTAAATGCTAGTATATGTTTATATGACAGTTCTATTAAATATAAAATAGTCCCATTACAAAGAAAACCCTTTACATAGGTTTTTATCTGTGTCTAAATGGCATACCCAGCCCTGCAACTCCTCAAGTGAGACATTTTTAGAACCTTATTTATGTTAAAGCCATAACAAACTAGCAACTCAAAAACTATAATGGGCACAAACGGCTAATAAAAATGAGATTGTTGAAAAATACTTCTTAATGGCAACTTAGGAAGGATCCTGATAAAACAAAGTTGAGGCTCTGTTTCCCTGGAAGCCTGCCACCCCAGTAATCATAGCTATGTGACCACAGGTACTATTCTCTTGCCCTCCCTGCCCCCAAACTCCTTTCCATATTCTATGCTTTCTTGGCTGGGAACTCAGAAGTCAATGTAGCCCAAGACTGGTCTTTTCCCTATTTGTCATCCTATTGCCTATTGAACCAGAGGTGCTCTGGAAAGACTCCTTCTTCCTTCCTTCTCTGTCTTGATCATACACTGAGTGACCCTCATGGAGTAGTCTCAGCAGATGCTGAGAATTTGTTTAGTCAAGGCAGGATGCCAGAATGTTCTCCAGAAGTGTGTGTGTGTGTGTGTGTGTGTGTGTGTGTGTGTGTGTGTACGTGTGTGTGTGTGTGTGTGCCCCTTCTCTGTTGAAACCTGGATCACTTCTCTACTGAACTGCTGTGTTTAGACAAGCAGGCTAAAATGAACAGGTCAAACCTTCTGTTTATAGACCAAAAATTATTTGATCTGGAATAGATATCAGCTCTACAGGCAAACATGTTGGGCAGAAGTCATTTTTATGACTACATCTTGCAGAATTCTGAAAAAGTTCATGTGACTGTCCATGTGAACAGGGGAAAGATACCCATGGAGAAATGATCCTGCAGCATATAAAAGTCTGATGTGGGATAAGGAAGAAAGAAGCCTGTGTGTGTATGTGTATATGAGTGCAAGTGTAATGTGATGGGTTGGCGAAATCCATGCTAATGACTTCTCCAATTATTCCTGCTATCCTGTCCTCTTGTACTTTCAGGCTTCTGCCAGGGGTCGGCTGTCAGCTTCTGCATTTTCTTCTTTTCAGGTTAGAGCATTGGTTCTTAATCTGAGATCCATAAACTTAAAAAAAAAATTTCAGTAATTTTTTTCTATAGAATTTGTTTCCTTTATAATCCTATATCTTTTATTTTATGCATTTGTAACATTATTCTGATTAGGAGTCCAGAGGCCTCATCAGACTGTCCATACCACAAAAAAGGTGAAGAATCCCAGGAATAAAACATTGCTTTTAGGCATCTTGGTCACTGTGAGCTTCTCTTTATGCACAAACAGTAATCGTTCTCCCTATTGGAGTCACAGTAAGGTACAGGCATATACAGCTTGCAGTTGGGGTACTTAACACTGACTATATATTAGAGTCTTAACTTCTGAGCCTTAGTGGCATCTGTCAAAATGGGGTAATAACCCTATCACCTTACTCACAGTGCCATTACAAAGAAAGCACTTTGTAAACATTCAAGTATTATATGGTGGTAACTTTATTAGCGCCATCTTGTTCAAAAATGTGATTCTAGGGCATGCTACTATCCTGTTATTTACTTTATCTTTAATAATCTATAAATTATTGCACGAATGGATAAAATGAATATTTCTGTAATTGAATAAAAATATTGAGATAAGAAGCTCATCTTCTGAATACTCATTGAGAGCATCTTTCATGACAGGATGATAAGGATATGTACTTTATCAAGCTCCCATATGGTTTTTATTTCTTTTGACAGGTCTCTGTATTTTGAAAGCTTATCATTGCACATAGTTTGGAGATTATGAGTATTTGACATGGCAGCATCTATTAAAACATTTTTCTTAAATTTTTATGGACCAACTTTATATCTCGGTAGTTATGGGCAACAGTTTAGTCTGTGGTAATACTCTAGTTCCAGAAACATTTATTTGTTAAACTCTGAAGTATATCCTAGGGTTGGTATTTGTAATATAAGGATGTTATCTGTTAGGTTATGTAAGATAGAAAACTTTTGATATACAATTCTAGGCATCTGATAATGTCTCTATTATTATGGTTAGCCTCTCATTCTTCTTTTCAAAAAATTTATTATTTATTTTCTCTTTTTTCATGAGGCTCAGACAGAAATGATCCTGGAAGGTCACCACTATGCTACTATTCTTTGATATATAATGTTCAACATACTATTATAGAAGTGGACAAAAAAGTTGTTTTTTATAGTTGAATAAAATTATTAAGATGTAGGCACATTCTCAATAGGCTCATGGAAAGCAAACTTAGTGAGACTTCATTGAACATTTTATTCCATACAGCTTGGCATTCGCAAAAATTATTATTCTTAAGTTTTTATGAATCAATATTAAGTCCAGACAACTGTAGGCAGCAATTTTGTCCATGGTAAATATTTGTTAACTGACTCTTATAGCTTGACTGAAGGAGACCAAGGTATATGTGATTAGTTTTCTTCCACTCTGTTCCCCAGATGTCTTGATATAGTTTGATATTGTGAGGTTTAGGGGTGCTCTGGGGACCCCAAGATACCAAAAAATTTTTAGATTTCGACATTCATTTCCACAAAATTTTGAGTTCCACTATTTCTCCCCCTCTCTCCCCCTCACCATAATACCTTGCAATCTGATTACCCCCTTCCCTCAATGTATCCTCCCTTCTATCACACCTCACCCTGCCCTTATCCCCATCTTCTCTCTTTTCTTGTAGAGCAAGAGAAATTTCTATACCGCATTACATGTATTTCTTATTTCCCAGTTATATGCAATAATAATTCTCAACATTCATTTCTAATACTTAGAATTCCAACTTCTCTCTCTCCCTCCCTCCCTCCTCATTCTCACTGAGAAGGCAAGCAATTCAATACAAGCTATGTATGTGTCATTTTGCAAAAGACTTCCATAATAGTCATGTTGTGTAAGACTAACTATATTGCCCTCCATCCTACCCTTCCCCTCCTTTTATTCTGTTCTCTCATTTGACTTTATCTCCTCCAAAAAGTGTTTACTTCTAGTCACTCTCTTCTCCCCATTGCCCTCCCTTTTATCATCCCCCTCACCCCACTTGTCCCCTTCTCCCATACTTTCCCGTAGTGTAAGATAGATTTTCATGCCAATTTTAGTGAGCATGTTATTTCCTCCTTAAGCCATATGTGAAGAGAGTAAGCTTCACTTTTCCCCTCTCATCTCTTCCCTTTTCTCCTGCATTGAGCAAGACTTTTCGGATCTCTTATGAGATAGCCTTCCCCATTCCATTTCTCCTTTTCTCCTCCCAATATTTTCCTCTCTAACCCCTTAACTTAGTTTAATTTTTTTTATGGATATCATCTCTTCTGAGTCAACTCAACCTGTACTCTGTGTGTGTGTGTGTGTGTGTGTGTGTGTGTGTGTGTGTGTGTAATCCCTCCACCTACCCAAATACTGAGAAAAGTCTCAAGAGTTACAAATATTATCTTTCCATGTAGGAATATAAACAGTTCAGATTTAGAAAGTCCTTTATGATTTTTCTTTCCTGTTTAGCTTTTCATGCTTCTCATGTTTGAGAGTCAAATTTTCCCCTCAGTTCTGGTCTTTTCATCATGAATACTTGAAAATCCTTTATATCACTGAATGACCATTTATTCCCTTGAAGTATTATACTCAGTTTTGCTGGGTAGGTGATTCTTGGTTTTAATCCCAGTTCCTTTGACTTCTGGAATATCCTATTCCAATCTTTTGATCCCTTAATGTAGAAGCTGCCAATCCTGTGTTATCCTGATTGTATTTCCACAATACTGGAATTGTTTCTTTCTAGCTGCTTGCAATATTTTCTCTTTGACCTGAGAATTCTGAAATTTGGCCACAATATTTCTAGGAGTTTCTCTTTTTGGGTCTCTTTTAGGAAGTGATTGGTGGATTCCTTCAATATTTATTTTGCCATCTGGTTCTAGAATATCAGGGCAGTTTTCCTTGATAATTTCATGAAAGATAATGTCTAGATTCTTTTTTTTGATCATGGCTTTCAGGTAGTCCCATAATTTTTAAATTGTCTCTCCTGGATCTATTTTCCAGGTCAGTTGTTTTTCCAATGAGATGTTTCACATTGTCTTCTATTTTTTCAATCTTTTGGTTTTGTTTTTTTAACTTCTTGGCTTATCTCATAGTCATTAGCTTCCCTGAACTCCAGTCTCTTTATTAAAGAACTATTTTGTTCAGTGAGCTTTTGAACCTTCTTTTCCATTTGGCTAATTCTGCTTTTTAAAGGCTCCTTCTCCTCTTGATGTTTTGGACCTCTTTTTCCAATTGAGTTAGCCTATTTTTAAAGGTGTTATTTTCCTCAGCATTTTTTCTTTGGTTCTCCTTTAGCAAGTTGCTGACTTGCTTTTCAAGCTCTACTATGACTTGGACCCATTTCCTATTCATTTTGTAGGTACTGGAGGCAGAAACCTTGACTTCTTCTGACAGTATGCCTGGTTCTTCCTTATCTGAAAGGATGGAAGGAGATGCCAGTGACCAAGAAAGTAACCTTCTATTGCCTTAATTTTTCCCCCTTTTTGGGCATTTTCCCAGCCAGTTTCTTGACTTCTGGATTCTTTGTCAAGAGGAAAGCCCTAGTAATCCTCCCCCCCCCCCAATACTGTACTCAAGACTGAGGTTCAGATCAGCTGCTCAATTCCCCCAGAGGCTTTAAGTTGAGCTGCCTAGACAATGGACCTAGACTGCTTCCTCAGCCCTGTAGCTGTCTGCTGCTTGCTGCTGCTGCTACCGTCACCTCTGCTGCCCCCTGGGACCTTTCCCTCTCTCCCAGCTCGTCTCACACTGACCTTTGAAGCTTTCCTTGTTGCTTGTGGGCTGAGTGATCTGGAACTCTCCCTGCTGGGAAATTTGCCCCGGAGATCTGTTCAGGTCCTGTTCTTCCCAGTGCTGTGTGGCCAGGGATGGGCTTCACTCTGCTCAGCGTCCTGTGAGGTAGATCTTTCCTGTTGGCCTTCCGGGTTACCTTTGGCTGGAAACCTCTTTTGCTCTGTTGTTCTGTGGCTTCTGCTGCTCTAGAATTTGTTGAGAGTCATTATTTACAGGTATTTTGGGGGCTGTGGGGGAAATACCGGGGTATATGTGTCTTTCTATTCTGTCATCTTGGCTTTGCCCCTTAAACTGATTGAAAAAACAAAGTTTATTAAAGATTTGTCATACTGGGTTGACTCTTAAGGAGCCTAAGCATTTGTGATGCTTGTCTTCACAAGTGGGCCAGATAGAATCTCAGCTAGACAAACTGAGCTGGATTGAATCTGAGCATCCTCATGGACGCAAGATGGAACTTAAAAACAGAAAAAGACTAAGGGAAGCATCCAGGTGTTGCCAGGTAGTCTCAGGTCCCAAGGATGGTCTTGATAGATCAAACCCATGGAGGATCCTGATGGGAGTGGCTGGTAATAGAATCAAAGGGAGGAATATCAAAAGAATGCAAAATAGAAGATTGGGAGTAGACACTGGGAGCAATGGAAGGAGAATCCAAGGATATTCTCCCCCCCCCAATCCCCCCAAGGCCAGACTTTCCAGGGCCCTTCAGACAAATGTGATGACAAAAGCCCTCCTAATCCAAGAGGAAAAGATCTTGGCTTGGGCTTATACCCCATCAATGTCATACGTATACATTAAATGATTAATAAGATGTTTTAGTTCTACTCCTTCCTTTATATGGAAGCTAAGCTTAGTTCTAGTCAGAAGAGATGATAACAGATTTAAAGCTAGACACAAATTTAATAGGGCAAAACTGTCTCTATGAAAAAGGTCACATTTCATATGAATTGGTCTTGATATTATTGTGTTGGTAACTTGTCTTTATAAATAGAGACTAATTTTCCATGTGGACACCAAATACTATAGTATTCTCAGCATACCTGAGTCAGTTTTATGTATCAGAAGCACCTAATATCAGTGTAAATAGATCACTAGGCCTGGAATCAGGAAGACTTGAGATCATATTCAGTCTCAGTTATTTACTAGATATGTAATCCAGAGCAAGTTACTTAAACTGTTTCCCTCAGATTCCTCAGCTGTAAAATGGTGATGAGAATAGCATCTACTTCACAGGATTGTTATAAGGATGGGTAATATTTGTACTACTTGGCCTAGCATAGTGCTGGTATATAGTAGATGCTAAAAATATGCTTATTTCCTTCCCTTCCCTACCATTTCCCATATATTTGCAATAAATGAATAAGCAATTGAAGTAATCAGCAAAAGCAACATGTGTCAACTTTGGGGCATAACTTTGGGGCAGCTTATTAAATAATTTCCAAGTAAATAATTAGTTATTTGTTAGGACTCTGAAATTTATTGGTGAGCCCTTTTTGATTATCAGTCAATATATTATTTTTCCATGTTTGTGGATTTTTTATCATGCTTTGTATTATTCATATAAATATATAATTGGAATATATTTGGAAGATTCTTTCTTGTTCAAATATTTTGAATAATAGATATGTGATTCCTTTTGTTAAGAAAAGTGAAACGAGACTTGAATAAGAGAAGAAGTTGTTGCTTGTTAGTAAATATTTATCCCCTGTTGTATCTTTGGGGAATACAAAAGAGGGTAACTTGCTTTGTTATCCTTTGTGTCAGGTCAGTCATCATGACAATTTTAAGTGGGGCTAGCCTATTGTCACCCCAGGAACAGTTATAATAGATTGATGGGGATGCTAATTCAATCAATTGTGTTGTCAGAGCCTAACTGGTCAATTTTTCTGGATTTCTTCCATAACTTCACAGCTCCCTTAATGGTCTAAATACATGTCACTTTGCTTAGTATTCCCTTAATTGATTGTTGTTCACCTCCATACCCCTTACTGCATAGACAACAGTTTGTACTTTTCATTACTACTACTACTACTGACCAGCAACCTTGCCTTGTCTTGCTGACAATTTCCCAGCAAGAGGTTTTCTTTCTCCATATCTCTAATGATAATTTCTAATTTCTGTAGAATATGATTTTTAAAATTTTTTTTATTTATTTTTAGTTTTCAACAGACACTTCCACAAGATTTTTAGTTGCAAATTTTCTCCCCACCTCTCCCCTCTTTCTACCCCAAGACAGTATGCATTCTGATTACCACTCCCGGCAATCTGCCTTCCCTTTTATCACACCTTGTAACAGTAAGCATCCTGAGAAACACAGGGGGACCAACTATCACAGGTTTTTTTAAATCTGCTTTTCTAAAAGGAAAGGCAACTTTTGAGGGGTTAACAGTCTCCTTTAATCAAGCACATATATCACTCACTGAGTTCAGGAAATCAACAGACAATGCTTCCAAACTGTCTGACATAGGCAATACATGTATCACAAATCAACAGACAGATCTAACCATCTGATCATAGTTGCCAGAGAGGGAAATATCAAGATATGAGTTTTCAAAGTCAGGGGACTGGGAGAGGAGGAGAATCATTAACTGCTTCCCAGAGTCTCATCTGGCACACAAAGCTTCTTTCAAAAACTAAGCCCAAAGTAAAATCTCATTCTCAGAGTATTTACATCTCCTTTAGAGGCAGAGGGCATCCCAACCCTTGAGAACCTGTGCCTCATTAACAAAAGATGTGGGCCTTTCTACAAATCTTCCCTAATCAAACTCCATTTAATGGGCAGGTCCATTAATGAGTGGGGAAGATCTTTAATTACATTAGCAATACAAATACATATACTGTTTCTAGTTAAAGAAACTCTTATTTCTGTACTTTTAGTAAAGACTTGGTTAATAAAGGCAAGATTCAATCAGAGGTACTTGATTATACTAAAACAAAAACAGCAAAAGATACTTTGCTCACCCTTACACACTCCTTCCTTCTCTTATCCCCATCCCATCTATTGTCTTGTAGGGCAAGATAGATTTCTGTACCCCATTGCTGTATATCTTATTTCCCAGTTGCATGTAAAAACAATTTTTAACATTCATTTGTAAAACTTTGAGTTCCAACTTCTCTTCCTTCCTCTCTTCCCACCCATCCCCGTTGAGAAGGCAAGAAATTCAACATAGATTATATGTGTGTAGTTACGCAAAACACTTTAATAACAGTCATATTATGAAAGACTAATTATATTTCCCCCATCTTATCCTGCCCTTCATTTATTCTATTCTCTCTTTTGACCCTATCCCTTTTCAAAAGTGTTTACTTCTAATTACTCCTCTTCCCATTTGCCCTCTCTTCTAACATGCCCCAACCCCTAATAATCCCCTTCCCCCCTACTTTCCTGTAGTGTAAGATAACATTTTCATACCAAATTGACTGCATGTTATTCCCTCCTCAAGTCAAAATGTGATGAAAGTAAGATTCACTCTTTCCCTCTCACCTCCCCCCTCTTCTCTTCCATTGAAAAAGCTTTAACTTGACTCTTATATGAGATAATTTTCCCCATTTTATTTTCCCTTTCTCCTTCTAATATATTCCTCTCTCAACCTTTAATTTTATTTTTTTAGATATCATCCCTACCTATTCAACTCACTGTGTGCTTTCTGTCTATATGTACATATATATATATGTATGTATGTATGTATGTATGTATGTATGTATTCCCTCCAACTAGCCTAATGCTGAGTTAAGTCTCAAGAGTTACAAATATGATCTTTCAACGTAGGAATGTAAACAGTTCAATTTTAGTAAGTCCTTTATGATTTGTCTTTTATGTTTACCTTTTCATGTTTCTTTTGATTCTTGTGTTTGAAAGTCAAACTTTGTATTCAGCTCTGGTCTTTTCATCAAGAATGCTTGAAAGTCCTCTATTTCATTGAATTACCATTTTCCCTCTGAAGTATTATACTCAGTTTTTCTGAGTAGGTGATTCTTGATTTCAATCCTAGCTCCTTTGACCTTTGAAATATTGTATTCCAAGCCCTTTGATCCTATAATGTAGAAAGTGCTTGATCTTGTGTTATCCTGATTGTATTTCCACAGTACTTGAATTATTTCTTTCTGGCTGCTTGCAATATTTTCACCTTGACTTGGGAGCTCTTGAATTTGGCTACAATATTACTAGGAGTTTTCCTTTTTAGATCTCTTTGGGAGATGATCAATGGATTCTTTCCATATCTATTTTACCCTCTGGTTCTAGAATATCAGGGCAGTTTTCCTTGATAATTTCTTGAAAGATGGTGTCTAGGTTCTTTTTTTGATCATGGTTTTTAGCTAGTCCAACAATTTCTAAATTGTGTCTCCTGGATCTAGTTTCCAGGTCAGTTGTTTTTCCAATGAGATACTTCACATTGCTATTTTTTCATTCTTTTGGTTTTGTTTTATAACTTCTTGATTTTTCATAAAGTCATTAACTTCCACCTACTCCATTCTAATCTTTAAGTATTATTTTCTTCAGTGAGCTTTTGCACCTTCTTTTCCATTCTGACCAGTTTTGCTTTTTATGGCATTCTTCTCCTCATTGGCTTTTTGGATCTCTTTTATCATTTGGGTTATTCTATTTTTAAAGTGTTATTTTCTTCAGTATTTTTTGGAGTCTCCTTTAGTAAGCAGTTGACTCGTTTTTCATGATTTTCTTGCATTACTGACATTTCTCTTCCCAATATTTGCTCTACTTCCCTTACTTGTTTTTCAATATCCTTTTTGCACTCTTCCATGGCCTGAAACCAATTCATAATCTTTTTAGGGACTTTGGATTTAGAATCTTTGACTTTGTTGTCTTTTGATGTATACATAGGTCTTCCTTGTCAACAAAGTAAGATTCTATAATCTGATTCCTTTCTTGGTTTTTGCTCATTTCCTCAATCATTTACTTGACTTTTGAGCCCTTTGTCAAGGTGGTTCTCTGTTTCCACTGGGGACAGGGATGTACTGTCAGCAGCTTAGTGCCCCTCCCCACTATCTCTGGGCCTAGAGTTCCAGAAACAGTCGCTGCAGCTTCCCCTGTCCCTGCTGCTGCTGCCACAGGCTCCTTCTTGGTGGTCTCCTCCACCCCTCAACCACCCTGGGGCTGCGGCATGATGACTCCACTCTCTCACACAGATCCCACAGTTTTTTTCCACTTTGTCTTCCAAATTGTCCTCACCACTTTGGGGTCATGAAGTTGAGACACCACCACAGGTCCCCAAGAGTCATTCCCTTCAAATCCTGCTCAGATCCCATCTGTGCTGGCATGGCCCACACTGGACTTCACTCTGCTCTCAGCATGCATGGTAGACACTTCCCAGTGACTTTCTAGGCTGTCTTGGGCTGGAGATTTGCTTCAGCCCATCATTCTTTGGGATTCTGCAGCTCCAGAATTTGTTTTGAATCATTTTTTACAGATATTTGACTGGGTTTGTGGGGAAAGCACTAGCAAGTCTGGGTTATTACTTGAACATCTTGACTTTGGCCCCTCTCCCCAGAATATGGTTTATTAAAAATCATGACAGTTCTACAAGTATATAAAAATGAGATATAATTAATGAAAAATTGTTAAAATATTTGTGAAATATTTATTCCTTCCAGTTTTGAAGAGTGGGTGGGCTCAATATTGATTTCTAGCATGGGTTCCCTTTCCCCTTCCTGTGTTCTGAATCTTAGTTTTTATGTCTTTACCCACTTCGCTCCCAAAGGGATTTTTGGGAAGGGATAAAATAAACTGCCAAATCTATTTACAAAACTGCCAATTTTGATTTCTGGTTCTGGGAGCCACGATGGTGGAATGGTCAGTAATTGTTATTGCCTCCCCTTGTCGACCTTGAAGAGCCCAGAGAATATCTCTTTGGGAAAAACCTTGGAACAGTAGGAGCAGCAGAAGGGGTAAATAATCTCTTAGCTCATTAGGGTAGGAAAATTGCTATGGAGGGTCCCTCTTGCTGTGACTGAAAGGGACTATGCAGGACTAGAGCTGTCTCAGACAATTCCACCTTAGCAAAGCGAGAGAAGATCCTGAGACTAAGAGGGGGGTGAAGCCTGCAATTGCCAACAACAGGAACCCAGCTGTGCCTCAGCACCCCAAGGGAATCAGGAAGACACTAGCTCAGACAGGATCACCAACTACTGAGCTTGCCTATGTTCTAGTTCGGCAGAGGAGACCTCCTGTGGCCAGACCACCTCTCCCCCACCCTTAATGCAGTTAGCTCCATGGTAACTCCGGGGAAACCCAAAAGGACCTCGCCTGGGTTCTGCTTTCCCACACTATCTAGCTCAATGCCAGGTAAGCTGCAGTATTTTAGCTTCTAGTTGAAAGAACCACAGGCCACAACATACGAAGTCTCAAGTTTAGGCACAAGAACTGTGGGTCAGAGGCCCCTGGCACCAAATGCAGGCATCTACTTTAAAAGCCAGGAAAAAAGTCATTATCATGAGTAAGTAGCAAAGCAGAAAAGACAGTAGAATCTTTCTATGAGGACAAGGATCAAAACATGAATATCAAAGAGGTCAGCATTGAGACTGCACTTCCATCTGAAACTTCAGAAGGGAATATGAATTGATCTGAAGCACCAAGAGCCTTCTTGGAAGAGCTCAGGAAGTATTTTAAAAGCCAAATTAGAGAAATGAAAAAAAAACCTGACCAATGATTTTAAAAATATGAAAAAAAAATCACAGAAGAATATAAAAGGACAATTGGACAAATGGAAAGTGAAGTACAAAATCTTACTGGAGAAAATAACTTCTTAAAAGGAACAGAGGAGAAGGAGACACAAAAGGTAACTGAAGAAAACAATTTGATAAAAATTAGAATTGGACAAGCAGAAGCTAATGACTCTATTAGACAGCAAGAATCAGTCAAATAGATTCTAAGGAATGAAAAGAGAGAAGAAAATGTAAAATATCTAGTTGGAAAAACAACCGACCTGGAAAATAGATCCAGGAGAGAAAACCAAAGGATCATTGGTCTACCAGAAAGCCATGATGAAAAAAAAAAAGCCTGGGCAATATCATCCAAGAAATCATCAAGGAAAATTGCCCAGAAGTCAAGATTCAGAGGGTAAAATAATCATTGAAAGAATCTACTGTTCACCTCCTGAAAACTAAGGCAAACTAAAAGCACCAAGGGATATTGTTGCCAAATTCCAGAACTATCAAGTGAAGGAGAAAATACTGCAAGCAGCCAGAAAGAAATGATTCAAATATCGAGGAGCTACAGTGAGGAAAACACAGGACCTTGCAGCATCTACATTAAAAGATCAAAGGAATTGGAATACAATATTCTGTAAGGTAAAGGAGCTGGAACTACAGCCAAGGATTAATTACCCAGCAAAGCTGAGCATATTTCAGGCAAAGAGATGGACATTCAATGAAATAAGGGGTTTCCAGACCTTCCTGATGAAAAGACCAGAACTCAATAGAAAGTTTGATCTTCAAACACAATTCTCAAGAGAGGTATACAAAACTAAACAGGGGAAAAACATTTTACTCAATATGGGCAAACTGTTTACAAACATATAAAAGAAAATGATACTTGTTAATAGTGAGAATTGTATATTTATTATAATTATAGAAGGGATAGAGGGAGTGGTATAAAGTACATGATGTCATGATAAAAGTGTGATTTAAGAGTGCAAAAGGATTGTAATGGGGGATGTGAAAAGGAGTCAGCAAAAAGCAAATTACATCACAGGAAAAGGCACAAAAATATATTACAATAGAGAGAAAGAGGGGATGGAGATGAACATTGTTTGAGAGTTACTCTGATCTGACTGGATTCAAGGAGGGAACAACAAACTCAGTTAACTATAGAAATAAAACTAACTCTATAGGCAGTAGGAGGGGAAGGCGGAAAGAAAAGGGAGGGGAGGCTAAAAGGGAGGGAAGAAATAGTAAGGGAAAAGGGGATGAAAAGGGGATTAAAAGGGAGGGGGGTTGAAAGAAAGGAGGGAAGACTGAGGGAGGCTGTGGTCAAAAATTAAAACTCTATTGTGGAGGGAATGGGAGAAGGGAGAACTGAAAGCATAAACAAGGGGAAAGGGTAAGGAGGGAAAGACACAGATAGTAATCATAACTGTGAATGTGAATGGGATGAACTCTCCCATAAAATGGAGACAGAGAGCAGCATGGATTAAAAACCATAATCCAACAATATGTTGTTTACAAGAAACACATTTGAAAAGGGGGCATACACACACAGTAAAGGCAAAAGGTTGGAGCAGAATATATTGTGCTTCACCTGATATAAAAAAAGCAAGGATAGTAATCCTAATTTCAGACAAAGCAAAAGTAGAAATAGATCTAATCAAAAGAAATAAGGAAGGAAGCTATATCCAGCTGAAAGTCACCATAGACAACAAAGCAATTTCATTATTAAACATATATGCTCCAAGTGGTATAGCATTCAGATTCTTAGAGGAGAAATTAAGGGAGCTACAGGAAGAAAAAGACAGCAAAACTACACTAATGGGGGACCTCAAACTCCCCCTCTCTGAACTTGATAAGTTTAACCTCAAAATAAATAAGAAAGAAATTAAGGAGGTGACTAAAACACTAGATCAGGTAGATATGATAGATTTCTGGAGAAAACTGAATGGGGATAGAAAGGAATATACCTTTTCCTCAGCGGTACATGATACATATACAAAAATTGATCATGTCCTAGGCCATAAAAACCTCACAATCCAGTGCAGAAAGGCAGAGATAACCAATGTGTCCTTCTCAGATCATAATGCAATAAAAATTATATGTAATCAAAGACCATGGAAGTATAAACCCCAAATTAATTGGAAACTAAACAATATAATCTCAAAGAATGAGTGGGTTAAGCAACAAAGTATAGAAACAATCAACAACTTCATTCAAGAGAATGACAACAATGAGACAACCTACCAAATCTTATGGGATACTGCAAAAACAGTTCTTAGAGGAAGTTTTATCTTTGACTACATACATGAATAAAATAGAGAAAGAGGAGATCAATGAATTAGACATGTAGTTGAAAAAGCTAGAAAAAGAGCAAATTGAAAATCCTCAAGTAAATAACAAATCAAACATACTGAAAACTAAAGTAGAGATTAATAAAATTGAAATTAAGAAAACTATTGAACTAATAAATAAAATTAAGAGTTTGTTTTATGAAAAAAACAATAAAATTGATAAAGCTTTGGTCAATTTGATTAAAAAAGGAAAGAAAACTAAATTACCAATATCAAAAATGAAAAGGGTGAACTAACCTCCAATGAGGATGAAATTAAAACAATAATTAGAAATTACTTTGCCCAACTGTATGTCCATGAATGCAATAATTTAAATGAGATTTATGAGTATTTAAAAAAAATATAAATTGCCAAGGTTAACAGAAGAGAAAGTTGAGCAATTAAGTAACCCCATCTCTGAAAAAAAAATTAAGCAAGCCATCAATGAATTCCCTGGGAAAAATTTCCAGGGCCAGATGGATTTATAAGTGAATTCTATCAAATATTTAAAGAGCAGTTAATTGCAATACTATATGGACTATTTGGGAAAATTGCCGAAGAAGTTATCACTCTTTGCAGATGACATGATGATATACTTAGAGAATCCCAGAGAATGAGGTAAAAAACTACTTGAAATTATAAACAACTTTGGCTGAGTTGCAGATGACAAAATAAAACTCATATAAATCATCTGCATTTGTATATATTACTAACAAAACCCAACAGCAAGAGATAGAAAGAGAAGCCCTGTTTAAAGCTATGATGGACACCATAAAATATCTGGGAGTCTACCTGCCAAAACAAACCCAGGGACGATATGAACACAATTACAAAACACTTTTCACACAAAAATAAGTCAGATCTAAGTAAGTGGAAAAACATCAGTGGCTCATGGGTAAGCTGAGCTAATATAATAAAAATGACAATTCCACCTAAATTACTTTACTTATTCAGTGCCCTACCAATAAAACTACCAGATAGTTATTTTCTACAGGTAGAATAAATAATATAAAAATTCATCTGGAAGAACAAAAAGTCCAGAATACCAAGGGAACTAATGAAAAGAACAGCTAGGGAAGGTGGCCTAGCCTGACCAGATCTCAAATTGTATTATAAAGCAGCAATCATCAAAACCATTTGGTACTGGCTAAGAAACAGAGGGGTAGACTAGTGGAATAGGTTAGGTACTCAAGACACAGTAGTCAATGAATAGCTGTTTGATAAACCCAAGGACCCCAGCTTCTGGGATAAGAACTCACTGTTGGACAAAAATTATTGGGAAAACTGGATAACAGTGCGGTGGAAACTGGGTGTAGACCAAAGTCTGACATTGTACACAAGAATAAAGTTCAAATGGATACATGATCTAGGTATAAAGATTGATACTATAAACAAATTAGGGGAGCAAGGAATAGTGTATTGTCAGATTTATGGAGAATGGAGAAATTTATGACCAAACAAGAGATAGAGAACATTCTGAAGTGCAAAATGGATAATTTTGATTACATTAAATTGAAAAGTTTTTGCACAAACAAGCTCAATGCAACCAAGATTAGGAGGGAAGCAGCAAACTGTGAAAGAATTTTTGCAACTAGTGTCTGTGATAAAGACTTCATTTCTAAAATATGTAGAGAACTGAGTCAAATGTATAAGAATACAAGTCATTCCCCAGTTGACAAATGGTAAAAGTATATGAACAGGCAATTCTCAGACGAAGAAATTAAAGTTGTCTATAGTCATATGAAAAAATGCTCTAAATCACTATTGATTAGAGAGATGAAAATAAAAAACAACTCTGAGATACCACATCACACCTATCAGATTGACTAACATGACAAAACAGGAAGATGATAAATGTGGGAGAGTTGGAACACTAAATCATTGTTGATGGAGGTGTGAGCTTATCCAACCATTCTGGAGAGCAGTTTGGAACTATGGGCTACAAAATGTGCATACCCTTTGACCCAGTAATATAGCTTCTGGGATTCTATTCCAAAGAGATCACAGAAATAGGACAGGGACCCTGTCTCACATGTACAAAAACATTTATAGCAGTTCTCTGTGTGGTGGCCAAACACTGGAAATCAAGAGAATGTCCATCAACTGAGGAATGGCTGAACAAGTTGTGGTATATGAACGTAATGGAATACTATTGTGCTATGAGAAATGACGAACAGGAAACTTCAGAGAAGCCTGGAAAGACTTACGTGAATTGATGCTGAGTGAAAGGAGCAGAACCAGGAGAACTTTGTACACAGCAACAATCACAGTATGTGAGGAATTTTTCTGGTACACTTTGTACTTCATTGAAATGCATGGACTTAAAAAATTTCCAATGGACTCGAGGCAAAATGCCTTCCACATCCAGAGAAAGAACTATGGAATTGGATTGCAGATAGAAACAGACCATTTTCTTTTGTATTATGTTTGGTTTATGGTTTCCCTCATTCATTTTAATTTTTCTATGTAACACGTATTTAATAGGAAATTATGTGTAGAAGGGGCGGGAGGGGAGGGAGTGAGGAGGGAGGGGGGATTGAGAGGATGGAAGGGGAAAAAAAATCTAAGATATATAGGATTGTCAAACACTAAAAACAAATAAAATAATTTAATTTTTTAAAAAATGCCATTTTTTCTTGTTATCCAGAAATAGAGTGATTCTACTTGGTACCTGCTTTGTAACTAGTTTTCAAAAGATGAATCCTTTTTCACTCCTTCTCTAGCCTTATCCTATACTACTAATTTTTGTCATATAATCTCTAGTATAATCAAATGGAAGTTCTTGTTTAGGTCTCAGGGCTAGCATAGCTGCAATGTATTGATGGATATGGATAATCAGAAGAACACATCTGCATATAAGAACAGATAAATAAGCCATAGTACTCTGTAAAATTTAGCCATCTTTTCATTTTAGGTTCAAATGTAATTCAAGTTTCCATGTCTCTCCTCCAGATTCCATTCTCCATGAATGTTTCCTGGGTCTCAATAGTCAGATATTTTGTTTCCTTCTTACCATTTCTAGTTACAGATTAAATCTTCATGAAAACAAATTTTAAACAATTTTTTTTTGTTATTCTGACTTTTTCAAATATCAAGAGACATGAAAACATTTAGAAAAAAAGATTGATCGTATGTGAAGCTACAAATTTCTTACATGTAGCTTGTTTTTTCTACTATACTCTCAAATTCCTAATTCTCCTTGTAAGAAAAAAATTTCCTTTGTAACAAAAATAAAACAGTCAAACATAACAAATCCACATATTAGCCAGGTCTGAAAATGTATATCTCATTCTGCACCTTAAGTTTAATACTTTGTCAAGATGTGGGAATTATGTTTTCACATTGATTTTCTAGAATTATGATTAGCCATTGCATCAATCAAGGTTTTTAATATTTTTAATTTTTTTCTTTTTACTTTTACATTGTAGTCGTATAAATTGTTCTATGGTTCTATTCACTTCATTTTCTATTCTATTTTGTTCCCCTCCTACCTTTTATAGATAAGATCAGGTTCCCTGCCACTCCTCTGTTTTCCTGGCCCAAATCTTGATAAATGGTACACATTCTTTCATTCCTTCTAATCTTCCCTTTATAATTCATCCTCAGAAATTGGTTGATTTTCCTTCTTACTACTGTTCTCTTCTGGATCCTGTATTCCCTTTGTATCCACTTATTTTGCTGTTGAATTTAGTGTATTTCTATACTAACCTCTTTGTGTATTATTGTTTGTGAATGTGTTATTGCATGCCAGTCATCTTGTTCTTTATTTCAACATTTCTCCATTTTGTCCACAACCAATGAAAATCATAGTTTAGCATTTTAGTTTCTTCACAACCTAGCTTCAATCTACCTTTCTAGTCATATTTTCTATTACTTCCCTTTGAACACACTATGGTTCAATCAAACTTGTGTTCTTGCTATTTCTCACACAGGACAGTCAATCTCTTATCTATTGGTCCTTTGCATAGGCTATTGTCCATGCCTAAAAGGCACTCTCTCCTTACCTACAGCTCTATGGCTCCTAGGTCACTTTAAAACTTTGCTTAAGTGCTCCTATTACACAAAGGAACTTTTAGTTCATACTTTCAGAGATTATCTTGCATTTATTTTGCACATATTTACATATGCTCATGTGCTCCCTCCAATAAAATACAATCTCTTTGAGGTCAAGGACTATTTCATTTTTGTTTTTATATTCCTAGATCAAAGTAAATGTTCATAAAGATTTGGTTGATTGATTAAATGTATTATCAAATTCTAGATGTGAAGAGGAAATATGATCAGCTACATATGACTTGTTCTTATTAAATTTGTTATCTTGTAATTATGACTTTTCTTTTAAGTTTTCAAAAGTGATCTATTGAATTGTTTTTCTAACAAACGTTTTAAGGATCAACATCAAGGTCATTAGTCTACAATTCCTGGAATCTCTCTTCCTCTCTCTGTCTCTGTCTCTCTCTGTCCCTCTCTCTCTCTCTCTCTGTCTCTCTGTCTCTGTCTCTCTCTCTCTCTCTCTCTCAATCAAGAAATTTGCCCAACTTCAGACTTCTGGTACTTCTATTCTTCATGATTTCTTGAAAGACAACTTAGTGGTTCATAGACTAAAAAAAACACAGATAAATAATCACATTTGAAGACCTGAGAATATTGCAATATTCAGTGTGTATTTGTAAATTTGATTTTATTTAGTTTTTGTGAAGTCTCACTTTCTGGTATCCTCTGGCTTCTAATGGTCAAATAGCTAAAAATGAATATTTGATTTCTTTTAGGAAGAATTGAAGAATTTGTGGGTTTGGGGAGCCATGTCCACCAATAACTGAACCTTGCTAATTGGCACAGGTTACCTTTTTCTTTTTACAAGAAGGCTATGATGGGATCATCCGCCAAAGACAGATTAGAATATCAGAATTAGATGGGATTCTTTAAAAAAAATTGTGGGATGACAGTTGATTCTAATCAAATCAATACGAAGATCAGTAGGCAGAAGTGTGTGTGTGTGTGTGTGTGTGTGTGTGTGTGTGCATATATAATTCTCAATTTCTCCATCTCTTTTTATGTGTTTTCATGCTTCTTGGTATTCATAGTTTTCTTTCTAGGTAGGTCTTTATTTCTCTCCACTTGTCCTTCTAGACTTGCCTTTTTGTAGTCCTTGTCTCTTTCCATTCTTCCTTCATTTTCTATCTCTCTTCTATTTCATATTGTTATAAACTTGAAATGTATATGTGTAAATATATAATACATAATATATATATATATAACACATATCACAATACACAATATTTTCCCTATTAACTGAATAGACTTTAGGGTACCTAGTTCTTAAATTTAAAGTAATAACTCACTTATCTAACATCTTAGTTTTGTAAAGTCTTTTCTTTACAAATCTGTAAGGTAGTTATGATAATGCAGTAGAAAGAATGTTAGATATTGAAATCAGATGACATGAGCTTGAGTATTGTCTCTATTGCCTTACCTATGCAATCTCAGATAAGTTATCTTACAAAATGGAGGGTTAAATGAGATGCCCTCCAAGAGCTCTTCAGGTTTTTCTACTTTTTTTTCTTTCAGAAAGAAACACCAATTAAAGTAGTGTAGCTATACCAGTACTTAATCAAAACAATCTTACACTGACTAAGAAATAGAGTGGTGGATCAGTGGAATAGATTAGGTACATAATGCATTAGAGTGAATTACCATAGTAATCTCGTATATGATAAAACAGAAGATCCAAGCTTTTGGAACAAAAACTCACTATTTTACAAACATTGCTGGGAAAGAGGGAAAACAGCATGGTAGAAACTAGCTATAGACCAATATCTCACACTGTATACCAAGATAAGATCAAAATGGGTACATGATTGCACATTAAGGGTAATATTCTAAGCATATCTGTGTCATCAAAGGATATGGCAGTTTTCAAGCAAAGGAATCAAAGCTATCTGTAGTCATATAAAAATATTTTAAATTACTATTGATTAGGGAAATGTAAATTAAACAACATCACACATCTTTCAGATTGGCTAAGGTGGCAAAAAAGAAAAATGACAAATGTTGGAGGGGATATAGGAAAACTGGGACATTAATGCATTGTTGGAATTGTGAACTGATCCACAATATGGAACTATGTCCAAAGGGCTATAAGACAGTACTTACTCTTTGATTCATCAACACCACTGATGGGTCTGTATACAAAGAGATTTTAAGAAGGGAAAAGAACCTATTTATACAAAATATTTATAACAGCTCCTTTTGTGGTGTCTGAGACTTGGAAATTGAGAGGATACACATCAATTGGGGAATGGCTGAATATGGTATATAGTATATGATTGTAATGGAATATTATTGTTCTATAAGTAATGACAAGCCAAATTATTTCAGAAAAACCTGGAAAGCCTTACATGAACTGATGTAAAGTGAAATGAGCAGAATCAAAAGCACATTGTACATAGCAGAAGGAATATTATACAATGAAGAACTTAGACATTCTCAGCAATACAATGATCCAAGACAATCCCAAAGGACCCATGATTAAACAGACTATCTTTCCATCCTCTCTCTCTCTCTCTCTCTCTCTTTCTCTCTCTCTCTCACTTTCCAATCTTGTACAAAACACAGAAACGTTTTTCATAAATGCCCATGGATAATCTATATCAGGTTGCTTACTATCTAAAGGAAGGGTGAGGGGAGAGAGAGGGATAGAATTTGGAGCTCAAAACTTTCAAAAAATGTTAAATATTATTTTAATATGTAATTGGAGAAAAAATATATTTAAAAAAGAGAAACACTAACAAATAAAATTAGATTGCTTTTTATTTTTGTGACCTCCAATATTTTCTCTGCATATCAACGGCCCTAAACCTTATGATAAGCAAATTCTATGTAGGTTGCATTAATGTATTTTTTTTCTTATTTTGGATGGCATTATTAGAATGTAATTGCAGACTCCCTATTCTTAAATGAGATTACACATAGGTATTTATTGTTTTTCCTTTAAAATTGTGGACTAAAATATTTTGATTATGTATGAAAAACAGATCATTAGTATTAAATTAGTTATCAGAGTTAAGCAAGTGATTTGTTTATTTAACAAAATCCTTGGAATACAACACAAAAATAGAAATAAATGATTTCGCAAATTCGTGTAAGTTATGAAATCAGTAGTAGTTACCGAGAAACATTCTAGAAAGAGCTCTCTCCAAAGTATTGGCTTTAACCATTTTTTTTATCCTTTTCTTGGGGAAGAGAACCTAACTGCGACTTCACTATTTATGCTGGGAGAACATCAAAGAACCTGATTTTAGAAATTCAGTTTTATATAATACAAGACCTCTGAACTGCTAAGAAAGTTCATTTTTCTGGTTATCACTAATCATCTGTGAGTCTGATGTTCTACCAACTAAAACACAGAACAATGAATAATGAGCTTTATATACAATTGAAGCACAATTTTAATAGCAAATATATGAAGGCAAATGGCAGTAATGTTACAAGACACTGGTTTGGACCTCTTTGGCAAGGCCATTAAAAGATAATTGGTTACTTGTTTTAAGAATACCTTATAGAATCGGTCAGTTCTGTGAGAAGAACTCCTAGAAAGGCCTTAGTTTGATAAACATGGACCTCTGGTTATAAATTAAATTTTATTATTTTATCATGGAAAATAAACACCATAAAATGAGAAAGAGAAATTCCTTTCTCCGAAACACAAGTTAAACAAGGCGCCTGTCACTGTTTCCTCTATGGTATCATCCTCTTTCTCCACCTCCTCTTACTCTGGGGCTTCTTGGGTATGTTAAGATATTTATGATATTTTTAGTCTTACACCCACCTGGGGCAATAGGACTAAGAGATGGGAGTGTTTCCAAGAGAGTTCAGCCACATTCCCTCTGACCTTCGTGGATATAAAACAGCCACTCAGTGACAGATGGAGACAAACCCCTTTAAAAATATCCAACACTCTCAGAAAGTGCCTTCCGCCCTTCCCACCTCACTGATCACCATTTGAAGAACAACAGTGAGATTTCAACACTCTGGTGATGCCACTTGTGGGGACCAACTCTGACCCCTTTTCTCCCCAGCTGATAGAATTTCTACATCAGATTTGGAAACAAGAAAAGGTCAGAACAGTCATCTCAGTGGGAGGGGAAACAGTACACAAAAGCATCAAGAGCCAGAAGAGAGCTCTGCTGTGGTTGCTACATATGTCAAGAGCACAAATCGCTGATTTCAGTTATTATGAGGAGTACCTAACAAGTTTATTTTAGCCCAAGAATTTTTTCCCTTGAGTCGTGTTCTCCATGTATTAAGAAATTCAGAGAGGACTCCAAGCATGGGGTGAAAGGGTGAGGGGTAAGGAGTCACATTCTCTAAGCATGAAGAAACTATGAATGACTTCTCTAGATAGACAAGGTAAGCATTAGACACCACTGAACTCTAGCATGAGATGGGGAAAAGGCAGGTTGTCAGACACTCTCAGATTTTCTCTCTTTCTTGCTTTCCCTTATCCCATTGAATTAAACCCCAACTTTAGACTCTCTTGAAGAAGACTATATCCTTTTGGGTTATTGCTATATAGTGTAGCTGTTATTGTAAAAGTTAGGATACTTACCATCCCTGTCACTAATTCTTGCCCTGGCTTTGTCCTTCTTGCACCAAAAACTATGACATTTTCACAACTAGTAATTGTAGGTGGAGGTACTCTGCATCCCATTGGGTGAAGTACCACTTAGATAACAATGTTCGGGGAGGTCACTTCCAAAACCAGGGGGAGCTTATAGCAGTGGTGTTATACGTCTGTGTGTCCTTATTTTGTTCAATTATTTTCAGTCATATCTGACTCTTCATGACCCCGTTTGGGGTTTTCTTGGCAAAGGTCCTTCTCCAGCTCATTTTACAGATTGAGGAACTGAGGCAACAAAGGTTAAGTGACTTGCCTAGGGTCACACAGCTAGTAAGTATCTGAAGCCAGATTTGAGCTCACAAAGAAGAGTCTTCCTGAGTTCAGGCTCTGAATTCTCTCCACTGTGCCATCTAGCTACCCTGAGTCCTCACTTAGAAATTAAATGTAGTGGTAAGAATGCTGATGTTGGTGTTCGAATCTCATTTCTGATTGTATATGTCTGACCTTGGGGCCAAGGACTTGACCTCCTGGGTCTTAGTAAGATGAGGAGGTATAACAGCAAGCACCCTGGCATACCCAGTGTGACCTGGCAGCACAGGTTCATGGACATGCTTTTCTTAAGGGAAAGTAACTTTTAAGGGGTCAATAATCTTCTTCAGTTACATTCACTTGTTCAGGGGAAAAGTCAGAACCTGAACATCAGAGAAAATACAAGCAGAGAAATTAGCATAAAGACAAATGAAATCAGTCTCTGCTGCATGATTCAAAGCAATATTAACATACACTTTGAATACATCACTGGATCAAGAAACCTTTACATCTGAGTAGTTGGGACATCTGAAGATATGGCTACTCAGAGTCTTGACCAGGGAATCATGAAGTCCTTCTCATAAATGAGTACCCAAAGCAAAATACCAACTCAGAGTATATATACACTTCTCAGAGCCAGAAGGCACCACAATCCTTGTGACTCAGTGCCTGATCAATTTAGTACCAAAAGGTGTGGAAGCCTTCCTACAGGCAAGTCTCCCCTAAGCAAGTACCTCCTTAGGCAAGTCCTTCCCTCAATGGGCTCCCCTTGTGACCTATTAATGGACAGGGAAGATCTTATTATTCCGTTAACATTACAGGAAGTTGGAATAGATGACTCAAGATCTGTGACCTTATGATCAGGTGTGGGATTCAGGTCAGACAGATTATGAACCCAATAGATCAGACATCATATCTGAAGGGTAATGTAGGAGCTATATAGGAATCAAAGGTCAGGAGAGCTAAGGTGGACCCAGAAAAGGGACAATTAATTTGCCAAATTGACTCAGATAGAAAGATTGCCAGTTCTCCTTCTAGATGATATTGACATACATGTGTGTACGTACATATAAAATGTATGTGTGTACACATATTTATACATATGGATGTGTGTATACTTACACATACATGTGCACATGTGAACCCAATGAGGAGTGTCAACTATGGATGAACTGGTTAGGTCACTGCCTTTTGCTATCAATCTCTTTGGTGACAGCTAGAGAGAGGAAATGTCAACTAGAGCTAAGGCTGAGACTAGGGTTTCTGATGTCTGAATCAATTTAACATAAGCATTTAGTGGCAAGAGGGGCTCTTTCTAGAGTGGAAGATATGGTTGCAACAGGGTTGCCTTTGCTCTCTTCAACATGATCAAAAGTCTGGAACTTTGGGGCATTGACAGAGAGAAGAAATCTTTCTTGGCTTCCAGAACACATCCCAATTGTAGTATTCTCACCACGATGGGCCTCTGGACTCCTGGCCCCGTGGTTTCCTAAATGAGAATTCATAAATCTCTGTTGGACTATTTGTGAGCCCTAAGGAAAGTTTACCTTCACTGGTGGTCTAAATTGTTCTGAGTAGAGAATAATGTTGTTAAATTTTGCAATAGTGACACACATTTCTTTTTTGTTATTAAGATGAAATATTAGTCTGTGCCCTTTGGATAAAATTGTGATCATCTGGATAATCTAAATAATATCTAGAGTTTGTACATTAGTCATACCAGAGGCACAGATGCTCGCACAGGCTGTAACATGTATTTAGGAATAAGAATGAACAATGAGTGTTCCTTGGGAAGAAAATGGAAATTGTATTTAAACCATTTATTTAAAAATAGTTTGCTAAAACTTAGATTTAATACTTAAACAATATTAAATTATGGAATGACAGGTTGGAAGATGAAGTTTTTAATCAAATGAAAAAAATGAAAGATGAACAAAAAATCAGAAAAATGAGCAGTCTAAGATATTAAAAAATGAACTATGTAAGGGAAAGTATTGCACGTTTATTTTAATAGCTCACACATTACAATTAACGCACTGCCTCACTTTTACTGTAATAATGAACATTATTTGCACAGTCCTTTCAGTCTTTGCAAAACTCTTTCCATACATGACCTCACTCGAGCCTTAGAAAAGTTGACCATGATCACACAGACAAGTTATATGTTAAAGGCAAGATTCATCCCTTTTCTCCACATTGTCCACAATGCCGCACTATTTACTTGAATTATTCATACTTCCTTTTTCATGGATACTTAATATTTAAAAACGAAGCATCAAAGGTGAACATAAATTATTTATTACTATTGCTTTGACAGCATCAACTTTGACCCCAGTCAGACCATATCTGTGAGCATTATTTCTCCTGATAGACTTTTTATTTGTCAATACCAGCAGTTCCTTGAACTTCAAAGGAAATAAACATTTATATTCAAATGAACTGATAGTAGGCAATGGTTCAGTGAAAAGAAGAGAGATTTGGGGGTAGGAGATTGAAAAGGAGAGACACTTGAGTCCAGGAGAACAATAAAACAAAATGTGATCACAATAGTACAATTAAGAAGAAGTGAGGACCTCAACCAGGGTAGCGTCTGATTGAGTAGAGAGAAGAGGACAGATGCAAAAGATGTTGTAAAGGTAAAAATGACAAGATGTGGTACGACAATAAGGAGTTGGGCTGGACATTGAGAATCGTGTAAGTCTCAATCACTCTATCAATAAACTCACCACTCTCGTTTCAGATAGAAATGGTTCATCATCCTAACTCACATACACTGCATCGTATATGGAGGACCATTTTTATTCATACACAATGGAAGTTAATAGATGACTTAAGTGACAGCATCATTAATTGCATGTGACATATATGAGGCGTATCTCAGGTTTCATCTTACACATCTTACTTGGAAAGTGACATATGGACTGACTACTCTCAAACTGATTATAAATTTTTCATTCATTCAACAAATATTTATTGGGTGTGTATCAAGTTCAAAGCACTGTCACATAGATAACCTCAGATCTCTGTTCATTAGCTTTAAAAAAACCACTTATCCCCTCTTCCCCTGTACAAACATACATGTACCACAGAACGTATATGTGTATTGGAATGATGCATTTTCATATATGCATATGTAAATATGTGCATATATGTGACTGATTAAAAGATCATAGATTTAGGGTCATAAAAGATCGTAGAGGTAGTCTATTCTTTCCTTTCACTTTACATACAATGCACCCCAGAGAGATTAAGTGATTTGCTTAAAGCCACCTATATAATTGGCACAGCCAGATTTTGAACTCAGGTCTTCTAACTCCAAATCTAGCACCCTTTCCTCTATATTACTCATCTTGACAAAATGATAGGAAAAATAACACATAAATACAAAAAAAGATACAAGCACAAGGCACAATGACAGGAAAGCCAGGAGGAATTTTTCTTCTGGGAAAATGTGTTTTCATTTGTGTTCAAAGAAGATACTCCTGACAGTGTGTTAACCATGGGTGCAGATAGAGCTGACAGGTCTGATGCATTACCAGACAGCTCTGCTACAATGAAAGGTTGTCTTATGGTCTGCAGCTGTGGCTACTATTAACAAAGGCAGGCCTCTTCTACCATTGTTGATATCAAGGTTACATTAAAAATAAAATAGAATCTTTCTGGTAATTCCACAGTATATCTCCAAAAGCAATATTATGGCTATTAACCCTTGTGAGTATGAAGGCCTCTTTTAACATCAATACATTTTGCATACTCCTCCATTTTAATAATAATGAAATTGGTATTTGTTAAGAAGACTCATATTGACAATAAAAAGATGCTATGATTTCAGGAATGCTTTTCAATAACTATTTCATTTGCAGTGACATACATAGATTTGAAAAATAGTTACATACATACATATGTGAAACATAATAAATAATACATTTACACATATATTTAATAAACAAAGGTCATATTTGCTTATTTATGAATTTGCATATGGATTCCTAGGTTTCTTGCAGAAGTCTATCTTTCCTCCTTCTCCAGGGTTCCTGACCCACAGGTTAAGGAACATTGCTCTGAATAACACTCGAAATGCTTATCTATTTGTGATTGATGGATTGCTTTCATTGAATTAATTGGTCATTTCAATTTTAAAATTAAACAAATCAAGTAGGTAACTACTTTTACAGATTAAAATAAATACCAAATTTACAGAAATATAGAGTCTCAGAGCTGGAAGCAGAACCCATGTCTTCTGATTCTAGATTCATTCCTCTTTTCCACTGTACTATGTTATCTCTCTCAAAGATACCAGATCTTAGTTTTCCTCTTTAAAATAACAAGGATCACATGACATTCTTGAGAAATGGAAGGAGCATTCTAGTTAAACCCATATTGCACCTAGGATCCTCTTTTCAACATACCCTAGAGATGATCAAAGACTCTTTGAAGACCACTAAGGAGAGGCAATCAACTCTCTCAAGAGAGATAACAACCTGACTTGAAGTCAGGAATGGTCTGAGTTTTAATTTTGCTTCTGAATATTACCAGTTGCGTGAACATGGCCAAGCCATTCAATTTAATAAACTTTTATTAATTATTTATTGTTTTCAAGGTTCTGTACCAGATGCTAGGGATACAAAGAAAAAAAATTCTCTTTCCTGAAGGAGATTACATTCTACTTAGCCTCTCTGGGACTCAGTTTTCTTACCTGTAAAATGGTGATAATTAATGCCTATCTTAGCAGGTTGTTGTGAAATTCAAAAGAGACAATATGTATATAAAGCAGTTTACAAACCTCAAAGTGCTAGTATCTTTGCTTTTGGAGGCAGCCCAGTTTACTTTTCAGTAGCTCTAATTATTGCACAAAGCCTAACTTTTCCTCCTTACAACTTCTGCTCTATTTTGGGGCAGGAAAAACACATCAAACTCTCTTCCATGTCAATCTTATAAGTATTTGAAGATAATTATTATTGTGTGGTGGTAATAGGCATGTTAACATGAACATCTCCATTTTGTTTTTAGCCTCCTTTATGGGACCAAATAGTTGTTATGGAAGGTGTGTTTCTGTAATAAAATAAGCACTTGTGCATAGTTTGACAATGATGTGCATATCCCCCAAATCTGGTAATCAGCTAGTAATTACATGTATTTCCCCCAAATAGTGTGAATAAATGGCAAATATCTGCTAATGATATGTACATACCCAACTCTTTTTTTAAGCTGACAAACACTTGCTAATAACATTAGGAAACTAAAAGTTTAGTAGTTTTCTTTAATTATAAGCTTAGTTAACTGATCACTATTCAGAATTTAAATGTAGCTTTTAACTCCCTGAGCCAGAAGCATAAACACCTACTGTAGACCTCAGCTATCAGTCTGTTTCTAGGTAGCTACTAGGACTGAATCCTGCATTCCTTGTGTGAGAAGGTTCAGGCATCTCAAGAACAGAGTTGATTGACGGAGACTTGTCAGAATGCCACCTCCTGGGGCAACATAGAGCCTCTAGCTGGCAGAGAGGGAACCTTATCACGAGCATTGGCAGGAGATGTACTGGTAAAGACCTTTAGCAATCAAGTTGTTGATTTGTCCCTAGAGAAGTTCCTATTTCTGTTATCACATAGATTATTGCATACTATCAATTAATGAAAACTGAGTATATGCATTGATGAGTATGTCTCATTTAGTGTTTCCATTGCACTATTCACAATATGAAATGGTAAATTGGTTTGTCATGATTACTGGGCATTGCATGTGGCATCAGTAAGTCTTCTTTCCTTTAGTCTAAATGTCCACAGTTCTTTCAACAAATCCTCATATACTAGGTTCTTGAGGTCCTTCACCATCCAGATTGCTCTTTTTTGGGCCATTTCCACTTACCAATATACTTGTTCAAATGTGGTGCCTAGAACTGACCACAGTACTAAAGATGTAGTCTGGTCAGTGTAAACTGTAGTAAGACTATTCTTCCTTTCCCTAGTCCTAGACACTATGACATTCAATTCAAGAGTGCATTTTCCTTGATGCTCAATTTATGTTAAGTGCATAAGCATTCTCAAAAATATTTTATTGTTATACTTTTCTTTTTTTATCACTATCACTTTATAAATATTGTCCCATAAAAATGCTCCTTTATAATGTGATACATACACATACACATATACATAAATGTGTGTGCATGAATATTTATGTGTATAGATGCATACATATGTATGTGTGCATCTATGCACATATACATATACTCTTTCTGTCCCTCCCTCCCTCTCTCTCTTTCTCTCTTTCTCTATCTCTCTCTCTTTCTCTCTCTCTCTTTCTCTCTGTCTTTCTCCTCTTTCTTTCTCTCTCCATTTGAGGCCAGGGGATGTTTTTACTTTGCCTTTGTATTCCCAGTGAGTAGTACAAAAGAAGTGCTTAAGAAAATGCATGCTGAGTTGAATTGACCTGTGACATGTTTATAATTAAATTGTGGAAGAAAAAAAAAATCATCATACTGAGGCTAGTTTGGTGACCTGAGGAGCACAGATCAAGAGCTGAAAGGGGCCTTAGAGGTCATTTAACTGACTGCTTTCTTTTACAGATGAGGAAATGCATATCCAAACAGGTGAAGTAACTTAACTGTGTTCCCATAATATAAGTAGTGGAGCAAAAAAGAGAACCTTGCTGTTCTCACCTGATATAAGGCTATTCTCATTATTCTAAAATTCCCTATTTCTGGATATGGTACTATCAATTCTTCTAGTCACCTTGGTTATCTATTCAGATACTGAAGATTGTCAACAACTTTCTTCCCCACCTTTCCATTCACAAAGCTATCACTGTAGTTCAAAACTTCGTGAGTCTTCATCTGAACAATTGCAATAATCCCCTAATTGGTAGACCTGCTTCTCAAGTCCCTCTCCCTCCTCTCTCCAATTCATCCTTCATCCAGTTGACAAAGTGATATTCCTAAATGTACATCTGAACAACCGCTTCCCTATTGTCACTGGATTAAATATAAATTTAATATATGTAAATTTATATAAAATATAAATATAAATTTCTTCTTGGTCTTTAAAGGCCTTTCCAGCCTGTCCTCAGTCTACTTTTCCAGACTTACTAAAAATTATTCCCTTTCACACAGCTAGGTAACAGATTGGATAGAGCACTGCACTGGAGTCAGAAGGACTTGAGTTCTCCTTACTTCCTCTCCATTCCCTTTTCTTTCCTGTCCATTTTCTTCTCTTCCTCTATTTTCTAGTGTACTTGGCCTCTTGCTGTTCCTTTCATGAGATATTCCATCTCCCATCCTTGTGTCTTTTTGTGCAGGTTGAGCTTCATGCCTTGAATGCCTCTTCATCTCTGATTCTTAGAATCTGTAATTTTCTTCAAAGCCCAGTTCAAGTGTCACCTTCTGTCTGAGATCTTTCCTGATTCTTTCAATTGGTAATGTCTTTATTTTTTTAATATAATTTATATTTACTTATTTGGGCATACCTTGTTTCACCTTGAGACAGAAACTGTTTCATTATTGTCTCTATATGCTTAGCACCTAGGACAGTTCTTGGAACATAATAGGAGTTTAATAAAGACAGATTAATTAATTTCCACTATAACACATTCTAACTGCAAGGACCTCGGCATGCCCAGGAGGACCTGCTGTACAGGTTCTTAGCTCTGCTTTTCTAAAAGGAAAGTAACTTTGAGGGGTCAACAATTTACCTTAATGAAGCACATGTTTCATTCACTTAGTTCAGTAAAAAAGTCAGCACCCTGAACTTTAGAGAAAATGAAAACAGAAATTGCATGCAGAAATTACAAACAGAAAGACCAACAGACAGAGTTTCCAATTGTCTGACTGTAGACAATACATAAATCATTACCAGAGAGAGGCACCAACATCCAGGTTTTCAAAGCCAAGGGGCTTCTTAAAATTGCTGCCCAGAGACTCATTTGGCATATGAATCTTCATCCAAAAAATAAACCCCAAAGTAAAATCTTACCTCAGAGTATATATACTCTTTTCAGGGCTGGAGTAAAGGAACCTCATTAGAAATTAACAAAAGGTGTCTGAGACCTATTAATGGGCAGGGAAGTTAATCCTTCTCCCCACCCACCATTAACCTTACATATATCTATATTGGTTCTCATATAACAAATCATAAGAGTTTGTGTAATTCAACAAGCCTTCATTAAACATTTATGTGCAAGGTATTGTTCCAGGGAGCTAAGTATACAGAGGGAAAAAATGACTCTGCCCTGAGTGAGCATTTATATTATTGGACTACATTTTTCACTAGCGTGAGACCTGCGTTTTTAGGAAGTTTTGAGATAGTCCCTTGTAATGTAGTCTGGTAGAACTACAGTTTTTTTTTTCTGGAGAGGAAACAAAAATTGAGATCTTAAAATCTTTAAAGGAGGTCCAGTTAACTCTGTGATAGTAATCCAATTCAGAATCTTCCATGATTAGGATTTAATTTTGTAAAAGACAAACTGTCAGATACTAGATAATACATAATTTTGAGTCAGATCCATATTTAAGAAAAATAACATTAAAGCTGAACTAACTTGGATAAATAATAATAAACTAACATAAATGAAGAAGTGAAAAGAATTTATGGGAAACAAATAAATAGGGAGCAACCGCCAAGGAAGATTGAGGGCTTTTTAAAGGGAAAGATGTTGGTGATAGTAATGAGTTTGCCTTTATATAATTCTTAAAATTTTACGAAGGACTTTTATGACTGTGAGATAGTCCAAGCATTATTATAACCATTTTATGTGTGTGGAAACTGAGGTTTGAAAGATTAAATGAAGAAAAATGTCTCCCAGACAAAGATATGCTAGAACCATTGCTAGCACAAGCTAATGGTCAAATTTTCGGTGTGAAAATTATACCTTTAAAATTGTCAAATGCTATAAATGATGGCTTGATTTATATTTTGTTGACTGTATAGATTTAAGAAAGTAAAAAAGGAAATTTCAATAATGTAGAATAAAGTTAAAAGGGTAGAGAAGGTATATTTTTTTCTGCCAGAGAGTCACTCAAACTCTTACTAGCACACCTCTCTTGCCAACTCTTTTCACCCCCTGCTTCTAACTTCCACGCCTGACCTAGCATTTTAGCTTCCACACTGGGTGAGAGATTACCATGACTTGATTTAGATCTACCACACTGCTCCTTGGTCATCTAAATATATACATACACTTTCCCCTCCTACCCTCTCTTCTTTCTACCTCTAGCTTTGAAATCAATGCTTCTATTCCTGGAAGGGAAATGTCAAAAAATTGCCTTATTGCTCTACTTATCTCCCTATGAATTTCTGGACAAAAACATTCCTTCCTTGCCACCTTCCCTGATATGTATTATTTTCATCTATTAATGTATGCTCCTTTGAAGGCAAGAACCATCTTACTTTCTAAATTTGTATCTCTACTACTTAGCATAGTGCTTGGAACATACTAAGCAAACAAATGCTTTTTGATTCATTTATTCACTCATCTATGGAGGACAGAGCTTCTTAGTGATCAGGATATCTCTGTGTGCAAAGTGCAGAACATTTGCTAACTTCTTTCTCAGCTTAACACATATTCTGCCCTTTCTTCCATTTCTGCAACTAAAAGCTCACTTGCCATTTCTACCTTCAAAGATCCACAAAGCTAGGGTTGAGTTGATGATTTTCTGCTTTCTCAGATGATCTCTAAACCCATTCACAGTTTCTTCCAAATTAATAGACTTTTGGCTGCCAAAGAAAGACCAGGCATGTTAGGCATTCATTACATAACATTACATAACAATGAATGTTAGGCATGCATTACATAACAATGATAACTTTAACAACTTGAACTAACATTTTAAAGGGATGTTTACATTTCAGTCAGAAGACCAGAACCTGAGAATATAAGGTAAATGATTATTTTGTACATCCCGACAATACTTTTCCAAAGTGTCTCTTGTCATAAACAGGTCAAATATCAGTATGGTAGAATCCCTTTATAGCACAGATGGGAGTGTGGAGTCATGGATGAACAGGACTCACAGAGAGGTCATAGGTCTGCTTTTGTTCTATTGCTATGCTTCAGAAGATAGAATTTGACTCGAAGTATTCTGAATATATAAAAACGAGTCACCATAAAATGGGGTTTCACCATGTTTGGGAAATTGTGTCCTGAGGCTTACAAAAAAAGTAACTTCTCTTTCAAATTTCTCTGAGACTCTTAGGCTGCACAAACTATTTGCTTTAGAGTGACTGAGCTTCATCAGCATAAGAATTACTGCATGTTTTTGCCTAGCAAATAATGGTGTTTCCCACATCTGGAACATCTGTCCTACAATTCTTACTCTTCTTTAAGATCTATTTCAAGATTTTCCACTTCATGAAACTTCTTGACTACTCTAGTTCACAGGGATTATAAGGTTTATAATCTGCAATTATTTAGTTTGGAGAAACTAAATTGAAGGAATTGGCAATATTTAGTTTGGAGAAAGGATGACTTGGGGATGGGGTTGGGAATTGAGCATGATCTCTGTCTTCAAGAATTTGAAAGCTAACATATGGAACAGGGATTGTCTTGTTCGGATATACAAGGTAAAAAACTAGGATAAAGTATGGATATTGTAGATGTGGTGACAGGTTTGTTACAAGAAATAATTCCCAAATAATTAGAACTGTTCAAAAATGAAATAAGTTTCCTTGGAAGATATAGTTTTCTTCTTTGCTGGTGGTCTTTAAGCAAAGCAAAGCAAATAATGGTCTTTAGTAAAGTCTCTTCTATATCAGAAAATTCTATGGTCATGGTTTACCTCCTCTACACTCACATAACAAATCCACTGACTTTATCTTTTATTTGGTACTTATATCTGTGCTTATGTCATGAATCTTCCAAGAGTTTTATTTATATCAATCTATTTCTCTTTTCATATCTTTTATGTCATGTAAGTTCCTTTGATACAGGAATCATGTCTTATATGTCCCCATAACACATCCCACAGTGTTTTGTATATAATGTAGTCAAAATTAGTTAATTAATTAGCATAATATACCACATTTAGGATACCACCAAAATGTTGAAGATACCTAATAATATGAATACCATATCATAAACAAAGTCAAGTATTAGACTAGATAGACTTTTCATTTCAATATTATGTAAGCCATGAACTATGTAATTAGAGTCTAAATTTCAATTCAATCTAATCAACATCCATTAAGTGCCTACAATGTACCAGGCACTGTGCTAAACTCTGGGGATTTGTTGTTCAAGTCATTTCAGTTGTATCCCCATTCATGATTCTCTTTGCAAAGATTTTAAAGTGATTTGCTATTTCCTTCTTCAGCTAATTTGGCAGGTGAGGAAACTGAGGGAAACAAGGTTAAGTGATTTGTCCAGAGTAACAAAGCTAATAAGTGTCTGAAGTCAGGCTTGAGCTCAGGAAGATGAGTGTTCTGACTCCAGACTCAGTATTCTATTCATTGCACCACCTAGCTGCCTTGGCACTGAGGATACAGTTAATCAAAACAGAGACAGTCCCTGCTTTAGAAGAGTTTACAATTTAAATGGGGACAAGATAACACATAACAAAAGGAGTCAGGAAATCATGGGGTAAGGTGGTGGCTATCGATATTGTTCAGTGGAGTTGAAACCTAGATGACAAGCAGATGCAAAATAGAATGGGTTTTGAAATTTTTTTTTCCAAAAATGATTTTATTAGAAGTAATTTCATTCATTGAGTTAATATGTATTTGAGTGCTAACTATACAAAACACTGCTAAGCACTGTGGTGGTTTAAACAAATCAATAAAACGTGATTGCTTATTTCAAGGAGCACATAGTCTAGTATGTGAGAAGCCTATAGCTCCTGATATAATTGGGCTTCTGTGACACAAGATAGAACTATGATTGCCCATAGATGTCACTGCCCACAGAGAACACAGACATGGGTATTCCCCATGGGAGCTGAATTATTCACTTATCCGTTCAGGGAAAACGAACATATTCATAGAAGGGGAAATGAGTCCATAGAAATCTATGTTCCAAATCACAGAATCTCAACATTCATAGGGACTTCAGAGGCCATCTGGTGCAAACCATAGTTTTACATCATTTTCCTTCACACCATCCCCCCAAAAGTGGTCATTTTCAACCAGTTAATAAATATTTAACTATTATGTGACAGACACTGTGATAAGTCACAAAGAAAGATAAAAGACAATCCTTTCTCTCAAGGAATTCAGAAGCGACTGGGAGACACAATACATAAACAACTATGAATAAACAAGCTGTATTTAGAATAAATTGGAAATAATAAAGGAATGACACTAGAATTAATTAATTAGATTAGGAAAGGCTTCCTCTAGTAGATGGAATTTTAGTTGGGACTTGAAGTAAAACAGAGAAGACATCTACTGAACGGGGACCTACAAACTCATAAAAGAAACAAATTCCACCTTTAGAAAACTCTAAATGATAGGAAGTTTTTCCTGACAAGAAGTCCAAACCTGCCTCTTTACAACGTCTACCTAGTTATCCCAGCTCTGCTCTCTGGAGTCAAGCAGAATTATGTTAATCCCTTTTCAATACCACAACTCTTCACATACTTGAAAACAGAAATCATTTTTTTTAACCTTCCCTAGTTTAAATATCCTCAGTTCCTTCAACTGGTTCTTTTTTGATAGAATCTTTATGCTTTTCATCATCCTAGCTATCATTTGTGAATCCTCTTCAGCCTGTCAATGTCATGGTTTTCCAGATGTAGGCTGACCAGAGCAAAATACAGTGAGATCTTCATTTCTGTGATTCTGGAAACTATATATTTCAATAAAACCTAGATATATCAATTCTTTTGATTGGCATAAGGCACTGTTCACTGATATTAAAAATTCAGCCTACTCAAATACCTAAATCATTTTCAGGGGAAATATTTTCTATTCACATTATATCATTTCTCCTCCCACAGTCCCTTCATATCTTGTACTTGGAAAATCAATTTATTGAACCAAATTATAGGTCTTTACAATTATTTCTATGAAATTTAACCTTCTGAGATGCAGTCCATTATTCTAGAAAGTCAAGATTATTACCTTGACTATTTCACCCAATTTATTAATTATCTATCTGTATCAGTTTTGTATCATTTGCAAATTTCAGTAAGTACATCCCCTATGTTTTGTCCAAATCATTGATGAAGAATTAAATATTACAAGGTGACAGATCTCTGGGACACTGCACTAGAGAACTTCATTCAACTTTTGAATACTTTTTTAGTTCAATCATTCAACCCTTTCTTAATCTACCTAAACATTCAACTATATATTCCAAATATTTCTCTCTTCTATTATTAAATGCTTTTTGAAATAGGGGAAACCATATTCTAAGTACTCTTCCAAGCGACCAATCTAGTGGTCTCATCAAAAAAGAAAATGAATTTATATTGGCATGACCTATTCTTAATGAAATGATTCTGACTAATAATAACTAACATTTACATGGTGAGGAACTATGGTAAGCTCTTTAACTTCTTTAATCCTCACAACAACCCTGGGAGATAGGTGCACATTTTATTGTTGAATAAACTGAAGCAAATAGTGATTAAGTGACTTGCTCAGGGTCACACAGCTAGTAAGTGTCTGAAGTGAAATTTAAATTCATGACTTCCTGACCTCAGGCTCCATTTGTTTGATAAAAAAAATTTAGACTATTTTGTCAAGAATTGAAATAATACTCTTTGGTCTATGGTTTACAGATTCTAACCTATGGTTTTCAGATTCACTTTTTTTCTCTTACCCTATTAAAAATTATGACCTTGCTTGCAGCTCTCTAATCCTCCTGAAGAGTTAATTTCAGATATATATGACAGTGGCTCAGCTGTCACGCATGTCAGTTCTTTAAGTATCCTAGTACATAATGCTCTTGTCTGTTTGGAATTTAAAATTGGTTGATGAGTTCCCTGCCCATCCACTTTGATTCTACACCTGGAAAACACTCTTTTCATGTCCCTCTTCTCCTTAGAATATTCTCTTCCTTTAAGATGCAGGTCATGTTCTGAGGAAGTCTTTCCTGATCCCCCTCACTAATTGTTAGGCTCTTTCTACTACTATGCCTTTATATATATGTATATATATATATATATATATATATATATATATATATATATATATATATATATACACACACACACACACACACACACAGTGTATGTATGTGTATATGTGTGTTTGTTGCATGTGTATGTATGTATTTATTAAATGTATATTGATGTGCATATTTTTATATGTCCTTGTCTTCCTCATGAAAGGCTCATTGCAAGTAAAGATTATTTCATTCCTTTTACTTGTAACCTCAGTGCCTAGCACAGTGCCTAGTCATGAAATCGCTATCATGAATTCTAAGATGTTGAGTCACTCCCTCCCTACTAGAGTTTATCATCATCATCATCATCATCATCACTGTTGTCGTCAACATTATCATTTTCATTAGATGAATGTAATGCTGAAACATGTCAATCTTTTTGAAGTAAAATACATCAAGCACAAAGCTAATCCAGAGAAATCAGTGACTTGGTCATAAGACAAACTAGCATGCTGAAGTCATTGCTGAATGTGAAGAACAAATTTAGGGAAATTATTGCCTCCCCAATACCAGCAACTTTAGCATGATAAAATGATTGATTATATATATAGAAAGCATCCAAAGAAAACTTGCACAATATTATTAAAACACAGTCCCCACAGTACTGAGACAACTACAGAAAGTTCACTATTTCCTCACCAAGAAGGAAGAAGAGGACTGATGAGTGGGCTCAGATTGATTGATAAAAAAGTTTAAAATGTATAGAAATATTCCCTAAACAGACACCACTTCACAGAGAAATAGTAAAAACTAATAAGAGATCTGTGCCACTGACTCATCAGAAGTTGCTGTTATTGATTTACTCTCCAATATAGCTTTAGAAATTGTAAGATCCAAGAATGGAACAACAAAGCCTGCTCTAGACAGAGAGCAGCTAGGTGGTGTGGTGGATAGACTACTAGGTCTGGAGACAGGAAGACCCCTTCCTGAGTTCAAATCTGACCTCAGACACTTACTAGCTGTGTGGCTCTGGACAAGTTACTTACCCCTATTTGTCACTGTTTCCTCAACTATAAAATGATCTGGAGAAGGAAATGGCAAACCACTTCAGTATCTTTATCAGCAAAACCCCAAAATGGAGCTCCAAAGACTCAGACATGACTGAGCAACAACAGATGTCCACAAAGAAAGGGTAAATAAATGAGTGATTCAAACAGTTTTTTAAACAATAGAACAGGAGAAGTTCATGGTAGCATTTAGGATCAGGTTATTGTTTCCAGAAGCTACCCAAAGCTCAATCTTAAGGAGCGGGCTCTGATGAAGTCTTCAAAAATGGCAGAAATGTTGCAATATATTGCTTCAGGTTGCAAAAATATAGCACCTACTGAATAACCACGAAGAGATGAAGTCGTCAGATTTACATATCAGAGACTCCATATTTTTCATAAACCAAGATGACAAGTTTCCAAAATTCAAATATGAACCTGAAAATATACATGAAATTTAATTATAAACTAACCAAAGCATTATCTCAAATAAAATTATTGCTCACAAAAAATCTGTGGGCTAAGTGGATAGTACCATACTCCAAACTATGTGAATAAAATTCTCCCCCAAATATTGAAACCTAATAGCAGAAATCAAAACATTGTGGTGAGAGGAATAAATCTAAATCACTGTCATCCTTGTCACTTGTAAGTTATCTTGAAGGCGTTTTTGGTATGGGTTACGGAAAGTGAAACTACACCCTAATACTTTCAGTCAGTCACTAAAACTCAATCATTTTATCCACCTGCCTAATAGTTTACTGAACTCAAAACATAAAAGAAAAATCACAGGATAGCTACTTGTCCTAGGAACATTTCTAAGTGGGCTCCATGTGACATAAACATGGGAAGAATGACATAACTGACATTTATGTGGTGCTCTAAAGTTTGCACAGAATTTTACACGCATTATCTCATGTTACTTCATCAATCAGTTTATCTTTATGAGTGAGAGTCAACTCTAGAATTGCACCTCCTTTTTTTTGTATTTATAACCTTTTAAAGAATCACGTTATCATTTTCATGCCAAGAAGTTATTGGCTCTGCTTTTAGCAGCAAGAATATCAGCAGATGTCTGGATCATTCAAGTCTCCTGTCATGACTCTATCATGTCTCTATGCCAGAATTGTAAACTTTCCTGAACTCTTCATATGCTTTGTCCTCTCTAGCCCATCTCTATATTATGGTAATGACAATAATAAAAAAATGGCAACAACAGTGTCATTAACAATAACAACTAGCATTTGAATAGTGCTTTACGGGGAGTAAAACCCTTTACATACATTAGTTCATTTTATTCTCAAGACAGCTCTGGGAGAGAACTGCTCTTATTACCCTTACTTTACAGATGAGGCAGATAAGGAAGAGATTAAATAACTTTTTACAGAGTCAGAAAGATAGTAAGTGTCTGAGGATAGATTTGAACTCAGACCTTTCTGATTCTGAAGATGAGAGCTGCAGTGGTTTCCATTTAGTGATCTGCAAACCTTTCAGGGGTTCATCATGATGGCCTAAAGGGTTCATGCTAACATTGTTTAACAGTGCCTTAAGCAGTAAATAATGGCCCAGTTATATTGCAAATATATTTTTCTACTGTGAAAATAAGAATCTGAATATTGGATTATGGCTTTTTTCCACTGGTACTTCAAAATGGCCATAATCATTTACAAAGTAATTTTGGTCTACTAAACTAAACTAATGATTGACATTGAGTGTAAACTGATTCCCAGCGACTGATCAGACGCATGGCATGCCCTCATTTTCATTCCGCACCAGAAAAGCTTTCTTGTTCCCCTCTGTTGCCATTTAATAATAATTCATCAGCTGTGTTATAGTAAAATGTTATAAACTATTGTGGTCTTGCAGCACAAATGTCAGACTTTTTTAAAAATCGTCATTACAGGATCTGAATATTACAAGCCATTTTGATATTATCAGGGTCCGTCACTGATGTTCTGTAGAAACAAACCTTATATTGCCTCTCACTGCTGTATTAAAGATTTTTTTTTATTTTAAAATTATCCTTCACATATATTTCTAGCTGGCTCTCGTGGATCTTCAAATGTACTGGTTGGCAACACTGGTCAGTTGGTCAGTAGAGTTTCTGTCAGAGTATAGCCACTTTGCCAGTAGTAGAAGAGAAAAAAGTCACATTTGAAGAGATTTTTCTTTACAAAAACTTTTTATATACAAATATTGTTGAAAATAAAACAATACATGCAATTGAACTTTAAGTACATTTAATGTTTAATATAACATTTAACAGTAGAAAAGTAAATATTTTTATTTTGTAATTTGATATTTGTTTTCATTGATTGGTTACTTTGGATAAATGTAAAAAAAAATTTCCATCTCTCAGCAAAGGAAACAATTTCTGTTATGTATTTATGTGAGCAAGTATTTCCACTTTATTCTTGTTTTGAATCAAAATCCAGAAATAAACTTGATGCAAAACTATGTTTAAGGTTATGCTTATTTAGTATTGAACCAAATGATGAAATACTTCATTCAAATAAAAAAAGTTCAATATCAAAATTGTTTATGTATTATTATTTTATTATGCTGAACTTTTTTTAAATTTAAACAGATGTTTGCACTATTTGACTCAATAGCAGAAAAGTTGTAAATTAAAAATGTTTATATTCATCAAAGTTTAGAAAAAGTCAACTTAATATGAAACCCTCAGATAATAAATAGTAAGCATATAGTCTTGCTGGATTATTTTTTTTTAATCCTTACCTAATATGCTACACAAAATATTCCTGATTATTTCATAATTACTTTTATAGTTCCCATAATTATAGGTAAAATAAACTCCTATGTTTTATATAGTATCATATAAATTTTAATTTAGAGCTTTTTGGTGCAAAATTTATCATTATAGTCATTATAAGCACTTAGTGTATAGTTCTTAAAAAATATTATAAGCAGTACATTAAATCACCCTAGGGGTTTATAAGATTTTTTTGGGTTGTTGCTTTTGACAAGGGTTTGTGGAACCAAATGCGTTGATAGTCACTGTGCCACCCAGATGCCTGTATCATGCCTCTCTCCCATAATTTTTATGTAAATACTATCAATCATGTATTTTGATTGCTGAATTTTCTCATGTGAGTACATCTTCTTAACATGGGCAGCCAGGTGGTGCAGTAGATTAAGTACCAGACCTGGAGTCAGGAAGACTCATGTCCCTGAGTTCAAATCTGCCCTCAGATGCTTACTAACTATGCGATCCTGGTAAGTCAGTTAAACCTGCTTGTTGCAGTTACCTCATCTCTAAAATGAGCTGGCGAGGGAAATAGCAAACCACTTTTATTTTAGTACACTCTAATTCTACCTAAAAGATGCTCTGATATCTTTGCTGAGAAAACCCCAAAGGGGATCATAAAGAATCAGAGATCACTGAAACAGCTGAACAACAACAACAAATATCTTTTAAAAATTAAACTCTGCCCTCAATTTTGTCTATTCAGCTCTATTTCAAAATGGTCTATACTACTCCAGAGTTATGAATCCCCCCTAGGCAAACCTCAGTGACATCTATGCAATTTAATTTTCCTTTGCATTAGGATATCGCATTATATTGTTTATCTCCCATACTTTGTGGACATATATTATGGATCATGGGTTTTAGTCATGACTATATTTTTGCAATTTGTTTTCTATAAATTACTGGTCCTTTCTTCTGCTATGTTTTTCTTTCTCTATCCCAGATGCTTCTATCTCTGGTACATCTTTAGCTTGTTAGAGATGAATAGGTAGTTTTCTCCCTTTCTCTCATTTTCAGTTAAAAGTCCCCTTGATCAGATTTTTAAGACTCTATGAAAACATTTTACCAGCTACCACTGGAGGTACTATACAGTCTACTCCAAGAGCCTGTCATTGCATAATAAAATACTAATACATGAACAATTTTGATATTGAACTCCCATTTTATCTTTGTATATCCAGAACCTCACTAATGCATTGCATATAGCAGACAATTAATATATGCTTGTTGATCAAACAAATAACGAACACCAAATTTGAGGATAAGGGATAGAGTAGAGAGGATTATGTGGTAAAGTTATAAGAGAAAGTAGGAGAAAGTTCCACAGGTTGGCAACATTAGAGAACAGTTATGAGTGGCCTAATTTGATGGCATGGATTTCAAAAGGTGGTGATGAACAATGAGTGATAAAGATTGAATGGCAAAGTGTAAGTCGTATTGGGTATCAAAGGTCATGCCAAGTAAGAGAAGTGGAGGAAAAATTGGGAAGAGAAATGAGAGCAATGCAAGAAAATCATGAAAAGTGAGTCAACACCTGGCTAAAGAAGACCGAAAAAATGCTGAAGAAAATAACACCTTTAAAAATAAACTATCTCATTTTGCAAAAGAGGTCCAAAAAACCAATGAGAAGAAGAATGCTTTAAAAAAGCAGAAAAGTGGTTATTTGGAAATGAATTTTGAAAACCTAGAATGAATTTTCTCTCCATCTCTACCCTCCTCCCCAAAATGCCATGCATTCTGATTGCCTCTTCCACCAATGTGCCCTCCCTTCTAATACCTCTCCCTTCCCTTATCCCCATCTTCTTTTTTGGGGTATTTCCCCAACCAGTTACTTGACTTTTGGATCCTTTGTCAAAAATAGGGCATACTCTGGGGACCAGTAAGATCTCAGTCCCTCCAAAGTGGCAAAATCAAGGGAGAAAAGTTACTTCCTTCCTGGGCTTGTGGCTGAGATTCAGGTCAACTGTTCAATTCCTCCAGGGGCTTTAGGCAGGAGTGGGGCCTCTGCTCAGGGCAGAGATTCAAACCAGCTGTTCAATTCCCCCAGGGGCTTTATTCAACAATGGATGCTGACTACTGCCTGCCCAGAGCACTGTAGCCAATGGCTCACTGCTGCTGCTGCTTTAGCTGCTGCTTCCGTCTCCTGGGGCCAGGTCTTTGGTGCCTGTAGGTTGAGGGATTCTGTGAACTGCTGCTGCTGCTGCTTGGGATTCCATCCCCCCCAGATCTGCTCTCGTTCTCCTTCCTGCTCCTTGCTGCCAAGGCTGGGCTGGGCTCCACTCTGTGTCTGTATGACAGACTTTTCCAGTGGGCCTTCCAGGTCACCCTGGATTGGAAATCGCCTTAACTCCATTGTTCTGTGGCTTCTGCAGCTTTAGCATTTGTTGAGAGTCTTTCTTTACAGGTATTTTATGGGTGTGGAAGGGGAAGAGCTAGAGTATGCACGTCTTTCTACTGCACTATATTGGTTTCACCTCTGGAGCTTACATTTCTATTGGAAGACTTACTTTTGACAGGCTCCTTCTATGGATTGATTTAGTCAGGAGATTCTCTTCCTGGAATTGCTTTTCTTTCCTCTACTTCCATTTCCCATCTGGCTTAGATAAAATCATTGCCACAAGGCAAATGGTGCTTACCCTCCCTTGAGATGAACTATAATTCTCTAACCTGATTGACTTATAACTTCATCTTCTGACTGGCTTGTCTGAAACACCATTTGAGAGACTCCCTTACAAACCACCAAACACATCTTTTTTCTCTATTTTGCAATCCTAAAATACATTGATGTTAAAGGCTTGTTGCCTCAAGGCAGTAGCTTTTGTTTTGATTTATGCTACTAGTGACTCTGTAAAAAATACATTCTTTCAGGTAGGTTTCCAAGCTGGGTCTCTTAGCCAGAGAAGTATAAGTACTGGTGGCTGACTCTAGACCAACCTGTGACATTGAACTCCTTGTCTGCAAACACTTAACTGAACATTCTGCTATTTTTGGGAAAGGCAAAAACAGGAGATGACTGAACAAAACAGTTATTGTCTGGTTCAGAAAAGGTCTCAGAATTGTGACATATTACTTCAAGAAGCTAAGGATCAACATAAGTCTCAGAGAACAGCTGCACATATTTGTGGACTACTGTAAGCTCCTAGCAAAAGTAAGGTCTGTCCCTTGTACTACTGCATGTTTGGGAATCTGAAAGTGAGATATGATTTTGGATAAAAGGTCCATATTGTTGTTGGTCATCCCTGGCACAGAAGTTATTATTGTTCTGTCATTTCAGTCATGCCTGACTCTTTGTGACCCCATTTGGGACTTTCTTGGCAAAAATACTGGCGTGATTACCATTTCCTTCTCCACCTTCTGTTACAGAAGAAGAAACTGAGGTAAACAGGGTTAAGTGACTGACTCAGGGGAACACAGTTAATATGTGACTAAGGCCACAGGAAATGAGGAGCAATAAAAGGAGTTCTAGTTTAGGAGTTAAGAAGACTTACTTGAGTATAAATTCTAGCTCTGCTCCCTGTGTGACCCTGGAAAATCATTTAAGTTCTCGAGGCCTCATTTCTCGCTCTGCCAAATGCCTCAAATAGATGACCTCCATAGTCCCTCCTCGTCTGGAAAGTCATCACTTCTAAGTGGTGAGTCTAAAGTCTTTCCATGACTCGGACCTAGAACTGGATTTATGACTGACAATTGGCTCTTTTCTGGCTCCGGCTGCCTAGCACAAGCTTAAATTCAATATAATAAAACTAGATTTTTTATTTTTTTTTTAATTTATAATGGGAAATGTATTCATGCCACCATCTTTTGACAGCAAAATTATTATGGTATGTGGTGTCAGGTCTTTAATAAATATAGGATAGGCCACTGAGCTGGCTTATTAGCTTTCACCTTTACTGATAGTGTCAAATAATAATTAATACTACTAACGATGATGATGATGATGGCTATCATTTATATAATGGTTTGCAAAGGTTTAAAGGTTTGCCACACACTTTAAAAATATCATCTCATTTTGTCCTCTTAGCATCTGTAGAGGTAGGTACTATAATTATCTCCATTTAATGATAAGGAAGCTGAAGAAGATAGTGGTCAGGTGACTTGTCCAATGTCACACCGCTAGTAAGTGTCTGAGGTTAGGTTTGAATTCAGGTCCTCCTGGCTTTGGTCTAGTGTATCACGCCGTTGGTAAATGTACGACACTGACCTTGATGATTTTCTTTCCTTGTTCTTTTATTCAATGGGAAGCAAAGATCACATCCAGTATCCTTTGTTATTATTGAAAAGCCACATGCGACATCAGTGAGTGGTGAATGGAAGACCCAAAGTAGCAAAGGTAAGAGGAGTCTCTAAGAAGAATGTGAGATGACCAAGCTTGTTCTCAGAGCAGATGAGATAAAATACAACGGACTCCCTTTGTAAAAGTAGGGACCATTGTTGTGTGGATTATAGGTGCTGTAGTGTAGAAATACTATGTATACTGAAAGACTCGTTTAATAGGTTGGTTAGTTTTCTTGACTAGGGCAGGTAGGTGGCACAGTAGATAGAGCATAGACCCTGGAGTCAGGAAGACTCATCTTCCTGAGTTCAAATCCAGCCTCAGACACTTATTAGCTGTGTGATCCCGGGCAAATCACCTAACTTTGTTACCCTTAGTTTCTCTATAAGCTAGAGAAGGAAATGCAAATCACTCTAGATATCTTTGTCCTGAATACTTGAAGAATTGATCACAATAAAAAATTGCTGAATAACAAAATGTTTTTGAACTGCTTTCCCCCTCCCCTTTCTTTTTATTCTTTGTTGTGATTGTTGGGCAGGGGAGAACAGAGGAAGATAGATTCAGAAATGAAGGTGATATAAAAAAACCCATCAATATTATACAAAAAATATTGTATTTGGAGTCAGAATTTCATTTCTTACTTCTCTAGGCCTCAGTTTACTTAAGTAGGAGGTCAGAATAGATGATTCTGATGTACCTTCTAGACTTGAATTCTATGTCCCCGTGATTTCACCATCTATCTCACTTTTTGTGTGCTCCATACCCAGACATCCAGAGTCTTTATGTTGTTGCCTCATTGTAGACTTGACCCTTCCTAAGAGCATCCTAAATTACAGAATTTTTCTGATTCCATTGGCTTCTCAAATACTGTTTTGTCTGTGATCTAGTTTATCAGAGCTCCACTAAATAACTAAGGTTTTATGGTATGATTATAATATTCTTCCTAGACAATAGGGCCCTTCATTGTCTTGACTCTAGTGGGGCTTAACTGTGAGAAATCCAGGGACTAGAGCAAGCTCCTGAGGGATTGGATAGGGAACCTTTCAATACTTTTCAAATGATACCACGTAAGGGACTGCCTATCCAGTCAATTCAGAGCTCCAACTGCACACTTGGCTAATCCTATGTAGAACCTGGCCAGGCATTCCAGAGAAAAGCTACAATGCTTGATGTAGGTATATTCTTCACCTTTTCTTTCAAAGATAGCATCATGGGTGGCAGCTAGACAGGTTTTTATAAATTTATAACAAATAAGCTCCCATTAAAGAAAGCAGTTTAAAAAAACAGATAAAAACCTTTCCTGGATCTCTGCAAATATCTCTCTCCATAGCAATCTTTAATATCTATAATATGCATCCATTCCTCATGTGATGTTTTTAATGACTTGAAATGGAGCTTTGCAGATAAGAGACAATGAAAATTGGTCCATAGATGAATAGATTTATTTTCTTTTGGAAATTCAGACTGGTATAGTGTCTAGCATGCTTGAAGTCAAGAAAACCTGAGCTCGATCTTGTCAAGTGAATGTAATCATGGACAAGTAACTTAATCTTTTGGAGTCTAAATTCTCCCTTCTGTAGAATAGAGAGAATAACAACTTAAATTACCACTTCAGAGGTCTGTTTTGATGTTCAAATTAGATAAGGAATACCTTTTTTGTTATTCAGTCATTTCATTTGCATCCGACTCTTTATGATCTGATTTGGGGTTTTCTCAGCAAAGACAGTGAAATGGTTTGCCATTTCTTTCTCCAATTCATTTTTACAGATAAGGAACTGAGGCAAACAGGGTTAAGTGACTTGCCAAGGGTCACACAGCTAGTAAGTGTCTGAGGCCAGATTTGAACTCAGAAAGATGAATCTTCCTTACTTCAGGCTTGGCACCCTATCCACTGTGCCACCTAACTGCCCTAACTTGACAAACCTTAATAAACTATAGAAATACTACCATGGATCTCATTGCATAAGTACATAGTTGTAGCCAGAATTTCTTTTCCTCAACTGTCAGATTTTCCCTACGCTTCTCGTCAGGATCAGGAAAAAAAAAGAGATACATTTTATTTTTTTTATTTTATTTACATTTTTATAAGAAATCGAAAAACTAATCAGTCTTTTATAAATTGGTCTTCAAATTAATTTTCTTTGCTCCTTGGGAATTGGTAAGCAGTTTGGGATCCTAAATACTTAAATTCATCTACACTACACAGACGTGCTCACTAAATGATCTGGTGGCTTTCAGTCCAGTTTATCTGGGGAGTTGTAGGTAAACAGTAGGTCTAGTCAGGAAGTCAGGCTCAAATTTATTATTAGCAGCTATGTGAGTGAGCTTGCCCAGAAATGCTCATCTAGCTCCTGCTAACCTTACCAGATCTTGGTTTCATGAGCAACAGTACCTTTCACAGCATCTTCCTTGAAAAGCAAAAAGAGAATATGATTAAACAGTCACTTTCTGAGTCAGAACAGATTTCAGAACTGTGAGGTATTACCTCGGAAAAGCTAAGAATAAGTGTAATAATATAATAATACTAACAATAGCTAACATTTCCACCGCATTTACTATGTGCCAGGCACTATGTTAAGTATTTTAAAGTACCAAGAACAGCTGCACATCTTAGTGATGCATTTGTATTAAGTGCTAAAGCAATTAATTTTTTCTTCCAGGTAGTCATCCTACAGCTCAACTGTTACAATAATGAATCACCTGGAACATTTCTGTTTAATTGAGTATCTCCTAAGTGGCAGGCTCTGTGTTTGGTGCTAGGAAGGGTACTTGTGTCCCTCAGAAGAAACTAACATAGTCTCTATAATAAAACTTCATGTTGGGTCATGTATTATTTGCCATTAGCTTTAAATTTTTGGGGGGGTACATTGTAAGTTTTGAACTCTGTCCATGCCGTCCTAACCCAGATTGGAGAAGGTCATTGTTTGACGTGTGTGTGTGTGTGTGTGTGTGTGTGTGCATGAGCGTGACTGTGTGCACGTGTGCACACTTTTGTTTCTCAGGTCTTTCTCTGGAGGTGGATAGCATCTTCCTTCATGGATCTTTTATAGCTGATTTGAGAATTTATAATATTCAGAATGACTTTGTCATTTACAATTGTTATACTATTACTGTGTACAACGGTCGGTTGGTTCTGCTGATTTCACTCTGTGTTATTTCATGCAAGTTTTTCTATGTTTTTCTAAAAAACCAACCAGCTCATCTATTCTTACAACACATAGATATTAAAGAAAACTTTTTTTGCTTGCTCATGACAATATCCATGGAATAGTTCCCATTACTTTTTCCTTTTGGTCTGCCTTAATTGCTTTCTTTCTTTTCAATGTTTTTTTTTAATGTAAGGGGACCTTTGAATTACCAAGAAAAACATGTATAAGTTAAGATATATGTGCTTAAGAAGAGATACACTAAAATATTGACTTCAAAGCAAATGGGGGAGAAAAAAAGGCATGCTTCTCATTTCTCTTCAAAAAACAAAGGAAGAATTTCTTTCAAGGTTTTTTTATGTCTTTCAAATCACAGTCTTCAATTTTCAAAAATAATAATTCTCTTTGACAGTCATTTAATAATTGTGAGTGATCTATGGTTTTATTATAAAGTATTCTTTTAATGATGTATTTCCTTTACCCCAAAGGCCAAGTACAAAGCAGGGAAATTATCTTGGTGATACTTTTAATAACTTCCTGTGGGATTGTAAGCTTTGGCCGAAGCTGTCTCTGCAAAAGAGTTAATCATGTAATTTCGCAGATTAGACAACACAGGGTTACTAATGAGAAACTTCAGTTTGGTGATAAACTTTTTTTTTCTTCCAGGAATATTTTGAGAGGCCTGTAACCTTTGGCTGACACCCAGCAAGGCTATTAGTTTAACCATGCAATGCACTAGAAAATGTTCAAGAGTCAGCAGAACCTCTAGTTTGGAAAACCATTTGTAATGTTTGTGAAGAAGAGGCCTTCAGAACCAGAACTGGTCAAGAGGGGGATAAACCCCCAACAGTCAAGAAATGGACTTATCAACTTCCGATGGTTGGCATGGCTTCAGTTTCCAATTTCTTTTCAACAACGGTCTTGCTATAGCAAGTACAGATCCCATTTAAATGTCATGCTGCCCTCGGTTCTATAAACAGGGATCATCCATCACTAAATATTTAGATCTGAATTGTTGGAGCTGAGTTCTGTGCCAGGGCTACGGGGATTAATTCCTTTCAAGGTCCTCACATGATGGATCTTTCTCTGAAGTAAACATCCGAGAAGAGCTCACACTATGACCATAAAATATATAAATAAAGTTTAAAGTTTAATTAAGTCAACATTATTTAAAGTGGTTGTCATATTTTATGGTGAACTCTTCGTGTTTATTTTGTATGGCTCCTAATAAATAGCCTGCCCAATCAGACAAAAGGCACAGCAAGGTTAACATTTAAAGATTTGATGCGTGGTACAGGGGAAGAAAAGTATATTTCTGGGTAGGGAAGTCATGACTTTTGCTACGTTATTTCAGCTTAATAAACTAAAATATTGTGCAGACTCTGAGAAAGTAGGATAGTATTTAGGCTGCTGAGAAATCCTTTCGTGCCTTGTGAAGTTGGGGTGCATGAGGCTTTGCCACATGCTTACAAACCAATTATCTTGGGAAATAGAAAAATAATGGTGACTAACCTTCCAGTCACTACTCCAAGGGTCACAGGATTACAGATACAAAAGGAAAAAGGGCCCTTCAGTTCATCTAATCCAATTTTCTCCTTTGGCAGATGAGAAAACTGAACCTCAGAAAGATGAAATCCTCTTCAGTTTTGGGAAAAATAGCAAGGTACAGAAGAAATATGATGGATTTAAATCAGAGACAGTTTTCTGTTGGATTACTTTAAAATGATAATTTCTAAAGGGAGAAAGTAATTTTAAAAAAGGCAAGAAGAAAGACAACCACTGATCCTATGCATTTATTTCTCTACTTCTTATCCACTAGAGATCCAACACCTCACTCTGTGAAGGAATGAATGCAAGTCAATTTGAAGCATAAGTAAAGAACTGAACTTTAGTGCAATGAGTCAAACCAGGGCCTGTTATTTTAAAGATCCTGTTCAGCAAACAGCAAGATTTGTGAGTGATCTGAAGAAGCAAGTCTATAAGTCTATGGCATCCTAATGGAGCTATCAAGAGAAAGGTTTAACAAAAAGTGTCATAAAGTTTTTCTAGAGCAAACTCACAAAGCAATATAGATGATAGCAATACTATGGTACAGAGATCCTGGCTACACTTATTACACCCAGTATCATGGCATTTCTATTCCAGGGCAATATTTAACCACTCAGGGTACAGTATGGGTGAAATAACTATTCACATCCCTGTTATTAGGTGGGAATGAGTTTCACTTCCTTCCCTGTGTAAAATAACCTTTTCTTTATTCGCATCATAACAATGTCTCTCATCTGAGTAGAAAGGAGAATCAATATACATTTGTTTCCTAAGAAAAAAGTAGGCTAAACTTTTTTTTTAAACATGATACTGAAAAAATAATATTTGTTATCATTGGGCTAAAAATCTGGGGTCTTCATGAACTAAACAAAGGAGAACAAATTCTGAAATGTTACAAGCAAACCTCTCCAGGAAGAGATGAAACAAGAGATAAAAAAGGATATTATAAATGAAGTGAGAGCTCTAGATGAAAGACCCTAAAATTTTAGCCTAGAGTTGCAAAATCTTGCACAAGTAATGCAATTTAGAAAATAATAAGGCACCAAACAGAAATAAATATCATGGTGAGATAAGAAATATAAGCATAAAATCAAAAGACTGAAAAAAGAGAAGATAAAAAGTTAAGGTATCTCTCTGAAAACAACTTACCCAGAAAACAAGTTTATAGGTAATGCAAGAATCATTTCTCTGAAAACAATAACCAAAAAAACCCCAAACCAAATAAAAAGTGGTACTATATTTCAAGAAATCACATGTACTGTCTAGACTTATTAGAAAGAGAGGGCAAAGAAAATTAGAAATGTTTCGCTGGCAACTTCTTGAAAGAAACTCTAAAATGAAAACTATGAGAAATATTGTAACCAAACTCCAGAACTTACAGGTTAAAGAAATAAAATACTGTTATTAGAATAAGTGTTCGTGTACCACTGGTCTTAGCAGCTGTGTCTATAAAGTCCAGGAGAACTAGGAATTTGATATTCTAAAAGGGAAGGGAAATAAAAAAAGCTTTTAAATGATGGCTACCAAGAGTAATATACCCTGGAAAATTGAATGTAATATACAGGGGAAAATGGATCTTTAGTGAAATAGAGAATTTCCAAGCATTTCTGATGAAAAAATATATAGTTAAGTAGGAATTTTGAAATAAAAATATGAGTTGAGAGAAATTTTAAAAAAAGTAAATACACTGAAGTAACAAGAAGGGACAATGAGAAAGAGTTTATGACAGAGGGAGAAGAAAGAAGAAACACATATTCCTCTAGAACTTTAATTCTTCAAGAGTCATAGAGAGAATCATATTAGAAGTCTAGAGAATATTTTTTTCTTTTTTAATGATTTTAAATGGAGAAGGAAAAGGGAGGGAGGAAGTAATACATTGGAAAAGAAAGAAAAAAGATGCAACTTTATGTAATCATAGTAGGTGAGGAAAATACAATATAAACATGGAGAAATAGATGAGAAAAGTGGGTCCCTACATGAACCTCACTTTTTTTGTTTTTGTAGAAAAATGTGAAACCAAAGGGGTAAGCCAAAGGGGACATGAAGTGAGGAGGTGGGGTTTAAAGAGGGTAGTGGTACAGAATTATAAAGGAATTAGTCACAAACAAAACAAATTCTAATCTTGGAAGGAAAAACAACAAGACAAAAAAAGGGAAAAACATATGATCTCTATCTGAGCAAGGGAAGAAGAAAGACAGTGAGTGGAGCAGGAATTTACACCATCCTTCAAAGTATAGGTCAAATATTACCTCCTACTTTTCTTGTCATTCTCAATTGTTCTCTCTATTGAAATTGTATGCTTTAATTTATTAATTATCATTAATTGTATACTTATATATTTATTATTATATAATTATATTATTAATTATATACTTGCTTATAAGTGTACATTCCTTCTCCCATTTTTCTGAAAGCTAGTTGAAGGAACTACAAAATTTTTATCTTCCCCCCCATTTCCTGTCTAATAATCATTTAGTAAATGTTACTTAAATTTAATTAAGTTGACATTTTGGTAGATAAGTTCAATAAGAATAGAGTGGGATGCCTGTGACATGATAGAAAAGGTCACTGGCTCTGAATTCAGAGGACCTGGGTTTGAATTTTGCTTTTGACATTACCCATGTGACCTTTGATAAATTGCTTAGGCTCTCAATATCTTCAACTGAGGAAACTGAGGAGTTTGGATCAGATGATCTATGAGGTTCCCTCCATCTACATCTATGATACTATGATTTGATGCCAGTATAAACAAACGTAATTATTAATACTTTGGAGATATTTTCTGCTTTTCAAACTTGTCATACCTTAAGCAAAGAATGTAGTTTGTCATGCATATGTTAAGTATATGGAATACATGAAAGGAATTTCTAATTTTCTTTTAAATCAGTATTTCTTTTTTAAGAGATACTAGGAAGAACTGAAAAAGGACATACTTTCCCCCACATCTTGAAGCTGGTTGTCTCACTCTGCCTTGAAGCATAAAACAGTTATGATCCATTTATATATACATTATCCAAATTACAAATGATGAAATTTTTATCTCAAAGTCCCAGTCAAAAAATTAAAAATGCCAACAATAAACTACTACAGATTTACCATACAATATTTCTTAATATATCTACATGATGACAGATGTAATCCAGTTCCAAAGAACTTTTGTTAATATAGCTAATGTTTATATTAATAAGACCATGCCTCAGGTAATAAAAAACTATAATGAGACCTTCATCTAAGTGACATGTTAAAAGCTTGGAGATGTCATAAGGTGACATGTTTAAATGTAATACAAGTAACGATGACTTATAGATGATGGCATGATGATGGACAAACTTTGTCATTTAAGGATCCAGAAGGGGATTTCATCTGGAATATAAAACTACAGGAAGAAAAGTGAAGACATTTCTTGGAAGGTAAAGTAATTTGAGTATTTGAAACAGTGACCACACGAAAGATTGTACCTGAAAATAACATCTCCTAGATTCATATTTAAGAGAGGAAACAGATACAGTCTAGTCTGGTACCTCCTCTCTCTGAGGAGAGTAGAATGGTCAGATTTTTTCCTTAGCCTTCTGCTTTCCCTCCTGGTAGGAAATAAAGTCTCCCTTGGAGAAAAGTGGGGAGAAAAAAGGGGAGAGATGTCTACGCTTTACTCGCTTTGAAATATACCATGACATTCCTATGCTACATGTGGGAGAGAGTCCTCAGTATATATATAAACTGAGAATGTATTTTGTTTTGCTAAACCAATACAAGTTCAATCTTTAAGATTTAAAGAAAAATATGGACACAATAATAAAAAATGAAAAGACAAAGATGCATTTCATATCTGCAATGATAATAAGATGATGGATTAAATGTGAGTCTAAAGATTTTGAGAAGGTTCCTGAGTTCATCTTAGTTATAACTAAAGGATAATTTTCCAGAAACTGAAGAAAGCTACAAGTGTATATAGTCCTTAAATAGCTCCTCGTATTGTTCCTGTTTCTCCTTTCCTCCCCCACCACTCCAGTTAATGGTACATTGTGAATGAGGATCAATAGTCATACAATTTCATGAACTGTGAAAAATGTGTTTCTTCTATCAGGCAATTCTAACCAATCCAATATATTGTATATAATCAGAAGATACAAGTCCAAAGCAAATTTCACAGCAAGACAATAGACAAGAATATTTCTCCCACACTTTTGGTGAAAAATGAGGGTATTTCTCTCACACTTATCTATAGGTCCCCTTACCACCAGTGGGAAAAAGGCAATATGAAAGGAATACATGTGATAAGGAACATGAATGGTAGGGCAAGTATATGGAGAGCATCTCAAACACCGATACTACTGAACTAACGATACCATTTGAAGAACTGCTTTCCTCATCAAGCTGGGGTTGTCTGCTTCTCTGCTGAGCATCGCTACTGCTGCCCTTGCTACTGATAGCCACAGTTATAATCAATTCTTCAGTCATGATGGGGACAGCAAGGGAGGGGTATCAATATTTATTTCATGAGCCTTAAAGGGCACGTTTAACTCTTGTGATACAAACCCCTCATCTACTATACCCGGATTATTCCTTAGACTAGAAGGACAGAAGAATTTATTAAGCACCTACTATGTACCAGGCATTGTGCTAAGTGCATCTTCACAACAACTCTGGGACATAGGTGCTATTAGTATCCCCATTTTACATCTGAGGAAATTGAGGCAGACAGGGGTCTCACAAGCATAAGAATCTGGGGCTGGATTTAAATTAAATCCTGGTTCCAAGTCCAGTAGTCTATTCACTATATCAACCAGCTCTCTTGGGATTTTAGTCTGTCTTTTGAAATACTTTTCTTCTTCTTGGGTTTGAGTTCTTTTAATAGTTTCCTACATGATTTGGGTCAGATAATTTCTTTTAACTTTTATCAAGATCCTGGTTATTAATTTGTGTCATTTCAAAATATCTTAAGCATTCTACCTAGCAAAGATAAGGATCACTGTGACATTAGAAGAATAAGACTATTTTTCAATTTCCATAATGCTCCTCATTACCATGTACTTCATGTACATCAGTATGGGAAAAGATTGAAAGGACTATTTCCTTTGTGCCTCATTCCTTCATCATGTAATATAGCCAGTGTCAAATCACTGGGATCTTGTCTAATTCATTAGCTAGTGCTAAAAATTTAGAGATAACATGACCCACAGTACTGATATAAAGTATCCGAGTTAAGAACATCTGCTTTATAATATAACCACGTCTTCCTCTTTATTGGAGCTTTCTTCATTCATTTATTAATTTACTTTGTAAAAGCATTTACTAAGTATCTACTGTGTGCTGTTCACTGTCCTAGGTACTAGGAGAGATCGAAGAAGATAAGGAATGATCCATTTCTTTGCAGAAATATGTTAGAAGGGGTATTAGACATAGATATAACGTAATGTAACTAGAATGTTACATTTAGTGACATGATTACAAAATCCTAGGAGGCCAATTAAGGGATTAATCCCATCCATCAGGAGAAAACAGAGAAAGTTTCACACACACACACACATATATTCCTTTATATAGGAATATAGAAGGAGGAATAAGATAATGTTCCAACAATGGGAAAGGGTATGTGTCCAAAGGCAAGAGAGAAGGACATCCGGATGATGAAAAATAGTTCAATTTAACTGAAACACAAAGTATGAGAAGAGTAATAATATAATATAAGGCTGAAAAAAGAAAGAAATGCTAGATTGTGAAAGGCTCTAAAAACTAAAGCTTTGGAATTTTATTAATAAGCAATAGGAAGATTTCTGGTGAGCAGAATTAAAATCCTACCTGTGAATCAGAAGGATGTGTTTGGTAACAATGTGAAGTGTGGCAAGACACTAGCAGTAGTTGAAAACTATAAAAGTTGATGTAAGAGGTATTGAATTTCTGAAGAAGTATTGTGGCAGACAGGAAGGAAAGAAGTGATTGAAAGGAAGTCAAATTCACAGTAATAGGCAATTGATTAAATTATGAGGGAAAAGAAAGAGAGTGGAACCAAACATAAATAAAATTGTGAATTTGGATGATGAGGAAAAAATGAGAGAGTGGAAAATGATTAAATAAGGAAACAGAAAAAGAGTTAGTGTGGGGAGTTAAGATGATAATTTCAGTTTTAAATATGATAGGCTTGATTTCCAAATTCCTATTTTAGGGCAACTAAATTTTTTTATTTTTTCCATTTTTCATTTTTTTGAATCCATGGGTAGCTTTTTGGAACAATAGAAAGAACAGATAAGATGGTTTCTTACTTCCCCACCACTTCATCATTTTTCAGACCTTCAGAAATCTGGGTTCACAGATGTTATACTCCATGTAGTTGCATGAGGACTTCTGGACTTCTGGAGGGATTTCACATGATATTACCATTCATATTCTGCAATGAACAAAAAAAAAACACCACTCTCTACCCTCTTGGGAATCTTCAATATAAACATTAATAGTTTCCCACATCTTTGTTTAGAGAATAGCTTGAGGATTTCTAAACTTTAAGATCTTATTCATTCCAGAAGAACAGTCTCACTTATGGCCACATAAATCTTAGCCATTTAGAACCAGGATTGTGGAACTGCAGAAAGCAAATTCTAGAGAAGCCATAGGTAGTATTGACTGTTCTTCAAAATATAGCCAATCTGACTCCACAGAGGTAGCTCAGGACATATGTAACATTGACAAAGATTAATATAATTAAGTATAAGCATTTTTTAATGCCTAATGTTAAGTGCTAGGAATAAAAAGACAAAAAGAACTGAATCCTTGCCCTTAAAGAGCTTTTTAATTAAAACTAACTAACTAGCTAGGCAGACTTAAGCAGGGAGGGTTGGTAAATATTTGCTGCAATTTGAGTTTGGTCATAGCAAGTGTACTACTTGGACTTTTTTTTCACCAAGGGCAAAAACAGGTGGCAGAAGGGTAGAGTGCCAAGAGAATAATTTAAGAGTAGCTATGGAAGAGAAGAGATTCTTACAGTGGATTAAGGAATAGACCATCCTCTTCCATGTCCTTCCATGCCCTATGACACTGCATCCTCAACTTCTTCTGGTAGGGTATATAGGTCATGAGATGATGACTTCCAGTTACTATCTGCTAATGCCTGTGGTGAAGGGGACATGGATATTGATTTCTAGATCACACTGGAAATAATGTTAATAACCATAATTAGCACCTATATAGCATTTGCAAAGTATTTTACATATATTTACAATATATTTACATATATTATCTGATATTAGCCACTTGAAGGAAGCCCATACTGTCTAATCAGTCTAATCTAATCTACCCCAGGGAAGAGTAATACCTGGCCCCTGAGAGGATTCAAGTCTTAGATCACTTTCTTCCAAGAAGTGGGATTCTATAAGAAAGCTTTAGTAGTATGCAAGTAAAAAAAACTAGAAAAAGAAATCTTCAAATCCTTAATTAAACACCAAAATTGGAAATTCTGAAAATTAAAAGCAAGATTAATAAAATCGAATATTAGAAAACTATTGGATTAATGAATAAAATTCAAATCCTTAATTAAACACCAAAATTGGAAATTCTGAAAATTAAAAGCAAGATTAATAAAATTGAATATTAGAAAACTTGGATTAATGAATAAAATTAGTTTTATGAAAAATATAATAAAATAGACAAATCATTGGTTAATATGACTTTTAAAAAATGAGAAGAGAAAATCAAATAAGTAATATTAAAAATGAAATGGGCAAATACACCACTAATGAGGATGATATTAAAGCACAAGAGTTCTTTCCCAATTATATTCCAATAAATATAATGTAAGTGGAATGGAAGAATATTTACAAAAACTGCCAAGATTAACAGAAAAGGAAATAGAAAATCTAAATGAAGATATTTTAGAAAAAAAAATAGAACAGGACATAAATGAACTTCCTAGGAAAAAAGATTCAAGACTAGACTGATTTACAAGTGAATTCTACCAGACATTTAAAGATCAACTAATTACAATATTAAAGAAAATATTTGGAATAACAGACAAAAAATTTGTCATACCAAACTCCTTTTGTGAAATGACTACTGATACAAGGAAGAGCAAGAAAGAAAATGTAGACAAATTTCACCATTAAATATTGGTGCAAAAATTCTAAAAAAAAAAATACTTGCTAAGTTATTACAAAAATATATATTACGAAGATTGTACATTATGATAAAGTGAAATTTTACCAGAAACGCAGGCCTGGTTCAATATAGGAAAACTATTAACTTATTTGATCATATCAATAAGAAAAGTAACAAAATCACATGATTATGTCAACAGATGCAGAAAGAGCTTTTGACAAAATACAACACTCATGCCTATTAACAACACTGGAAAGAATAGGCATTATCTGTAACAGGCATAAGCTAGGAGATCGGCAGTAAAACAAGAATATCCATCTTCACCAATACTATTAAATATTATACTAGAAATGCTAGTAATAACAATAAGAGAAAAATAAATTGAAAGAATCAGAACAGACAAAAAAGTAATGGCTGTCTCTTTTGCAGATGATATATGACATATTTGGAAAATCCTAGACATTCAACTAAAAAGCTAGTTGAAACAATTAATCATTCTAAAAAAGTAGTAGGATAAAAAATAAACCCACAAAAATCACTATCATTTCTATATATCAACAATGATCCGCAAGAAGAGATATTCCATTTAAAGTAAGTATGGACAATATAAAACACCTGAGAGTATACCTGCCAAGACAAACCCAGAAATTATGTGGACATAATTATAAAACACTTTTATATAAAGTCAGATTTAAATAGAGAAATATTAACTGTACATGAGTGGGCTGAGCCAATATATTAAAAATTATAACTCTACCTGAATTAATCTACTTATTTAGTGCCATTCTAATTAAATTACCAAAAAAATTATTTTCTGAGTTAGAAAAAGTAATAACAAATTCATTTGATCGATCAAAAAGTCAAGGATATCAAAGGAATTAATGAAAAAATGTAAAGGAAGGGGGTCTAACAGTGTCAGATCTTACGAGGGAGTAACTGTCAAAACTATCTGGTACTTGCTAAGAAATAGAATGGTGGGTCAGTAGAACAGAATAGATATACAATATACAGTAGTAAATGCTTGTAGTAATCTTGTTTTTGATAAATATAAAAGTTTTAAGCTTTTGGGATAAGAAATCACTATTTGACAAATATATGTTCAGAAACTGGAAAACAATCTAGCAGTAACTAAGTATAGACCATTTACTAAGATAAAGTCAAAATGAATACTTGACCTAGACATAAGGGGAGATATTATAAGTACATTAAAAGAAAATAGAACATATCTAAGATCTATGGATAGAACTCATGAATAAACAAGAGATATAGAAAGATTATGTGATGTAAATTAGATGATGTTGATTACATTAAATTAAAATGGGTTTGTACAAATTAAACCAATGTAGACAAGATTAGAAGGAAAGCAGAAAACTGGGGAAAGCAATATATATGAACAGTTTCTTATATAAAGGCCTCTTATCAAAAATATATAGAGAATTTTGTCACATTTGTAATAATATGAATCATTTCCCTGTTGATAAATGGTCAAAAGATAGGAACTGACAGTTTTTGGGGGAAGAAATCAGAGCCATGCTCTAAAGCATTACTGACTGGAGAAATGCAGATTAAAAACAACTTTGAGATGCCATCTCACATCTATCAGATTGGCCAAAGGAAGAGAAGGGGAAACTGACCAGCTTGGGAGAGGATGTGGAAAAATTGGGACTGTAATACACTATTGGTGACATTGTGCCCTAATCTAACCATTTTGGAGAGTAATCTGGGACTAAGCCCAAAGGATTATAAAGCTATCTACAGTCATGTGAAAAACATGTTCGGCACCATTATTGATTAGAAAGTTAGAGAACTATGTACATCCCTTGATCCAGAAAAGGACATATGAATGAAGATATTATCTACCTCCAGAGAAAGAACTGATATATGAAACTATATATATATATGTATGAATATCTATATATGTATATATGGTATATTTTCATATATATATGCATATATATTTAATTAAATCTTATATTTAATTAAATCTTTTTTTTTGTTGCATTTGAGCTCCAAGCTGTTTCCCTTCCTCCTCAACCCTACACAAGAAAATTCCAACATTTGACACACACGTATATATATATATATATATATATATATATATATATATATATATATATATACATATATTCATATATACCTGTATACATGATATGTGTCCATGCACATATACATGTGTGTGTCAAATGTTGGAGTTCTCTAGTGTGGGACTGAGAGGGCAGGTAGGTAGTTAAAGTGGAAAAAGTACCAGGCCTGGATTTACGAAGACTCATCTTTCTGAGTTCAAAACTTGGTTTACTGTCTGTTACTCTGGGCAAGTCAGTTAGCCCTGTTTGCTTCAGTTTCCTCATATGTAAAATTAGCTGGAAAGGGAAACTGCAAGATACATTATACACTATAATTATATATTACATATATATGCATTATATACATATAACAAAATCTGTAAGCGTACATTATATGCAAATTAATTGATAAATGTAATTCTTGCTCAAACACCAATAGATAAAAGTGGTAGCATCTTTTGGGGGAGTATTATATGAATGTATTGGGATTTGATACTGCAGAAAGAGCATTATAGTTGGAGACAGTTCACCTGGGTTCAAATCCTGCTTTTAATATTACCTGTGGAATGTTGGGTAAATCTCTTAAACTCTCTGGATGTCAGTTTTCTTATTTAAAAAATTAAATAGTTAGACTACATGACCTCAGAAATTTCTTCCAGTTCTCAACCTATGATCTTATGAACTAAAAGTGTGAGCCTTCAATTCAGGCCTCAGTGATCCTAAAATGTTTATTCATGTGTAATAAAAAACATTTGGGCTACAGGTCTCCTTAGATTTCTTGATTTCTGCAAAAGCTAATCCCTTCTTGAGTAGTTATTTTAAAAGTCTATTGTCACTTGAATGTTGTTCAAATTTTTCCTATTTTCTTACAGGCATAAAAAAGTCTATACTCACAAATTACCAAGTCTTGTTTTATTATATATTATATTATATTATTTTATTATATATTATAATTCTCCCCTCCCCACACCCCAAAACACCGAGCATTCTACTTACCCATATCACCTATCTGCCCTCCCTTCTTAACATGCCTCCCTTCCCTTAGCTCCATCTTCTCTTTTGTCCTGTAGGGCAAGATAAATTTCTATACACCATTACCAGTATTTCTCATTTCCCAGTTGTGTGCAAGAACAATACTCAACAGTTCTTCTAAAACTTTGAGTTCCAACTTCTCCTCCTCCCTCCCTCCCCACCCATCCCCTTTGGGAACGCAAGCAATTCAATATAGGCCATATCTGTGTAGTTTTGTAAATGACTTCCACAATAGTCGTGTTGTGTAGGACTAACTATATTTCCCACCATCCTATCCTGCCCCCCATTTCTTCTGCTCTCGCTTTTGACCCTGTCCCTCCCCAAGAATGTTGACTTCTAAATGCTCCCTCCTCCCACTGCCCTCCCTTCCATCATCTCCCCACCCTGCTTATCCCCTTCTCCCCCACTTTCCTCTATTGTAAGATAGGTTGTCATAACAAAATGAGTGTGAGTTTTATTCCTTCCTTTAGTTGAATGTGATGAGAGTAAGCTTCATGTTTTTTCTCTTACCTCCCCATCTTTTCCCTCCACTGAAAAGTCTTTTACTTGCCTGTTTTACGAGAGATAATTTGTCCCATTCCATTTCTCCCTTTCTTCTCCCAATATGTTTCTCTCTCACCCCTTAATTTCATTTTTTTAAGATACAATCCCATCCTATTCAACTCACCCTGTGCTCGCTCTCTCTCTCTCTCTCTCTCTCTCTCTGTGTAGGTGTAATCCCACCAACTACCCAGATACTGAAAAAAGTTTCAAGAGTTACAAATATTGTCTTTCCATGTAGGAATGTAAACAGTTCAACTTTAGTAAGTCCTTTATGACTTCTCTTTGCTGTTTACTTTTTCATGCTTCTCTTCATTCTTGTGTTTGAAAGTCAAATTTTCTTTTCAGCTCTGGTCTTTTTATCAAGAATCCTTGAAAGTCCTTTATTTCATTGAAAGATCATTTTTCCCCTGAAGTATTACACTCAGTTTTGCTGAATAGGTGATTCTTGGTTTTAGTCCTAGTTCCTTTGACTTCTGGAATATCACATTCCATGCCCTTCGATCCTTAATGTAGAAGCTGCTAGATCTTGTGTTATCCTGATTGTATTTCCACAATACTGGAATTGTTTCTTTCTAGCTGCTTGCAATATTTTCTCCTTGACCTGGGACCTCTGGAATTTGGCCACAATGTTCCTAGGAGTTTCTCTTTTTGGATCTCTTTTAGGCGATGATCGGTGGATTCTTTCAATATTTATTTTGCCCCATGGTTCTAGATTATTAGGGCAGTTTTCCTTGATAATTTCTTGAAAGATGATGTCAAGGCTTTTTTTTATCATGACTTTCAAGTAGTCCCATAATTTTTAAACTGTCTCTCCTGGATCTATTTTCCAGGTCAGTTGTTTTTCCAATGAGATATTTCACATTATCTTCCATTTTGTCATTCTTTTGGTTTGGTTTTGTAATTTCTTGGTTTCTCATAAAGTCATTAGCCTCCATCTGTTCCATTCTAATTTTGAAAGAACTATTTTCTTCAGTGAGTTTTTGACCCTCCTTTTCCACTTGGATAATTCTGCTTGTTAAAGCATTCTTCTCCTCATTGGCTTTTTGAACCTTTTTTTGACAATTGAGTTAGCCTATTTTTAAAGGTGTTATTTTCTTCAGCATTTTTTGAGTCTCCTTTAGCAAGCTGTTGATTTGCTTTTCATGATTTTCTTGCATCTCTCTCATTTCTCTTCCCAGTTTTTCCTCCACCTCTCTTACCTGATTTTCAAAATCCTTTTTGAGTTCTTCCATGGCCTGAGCCCACTGAATATTTATTTTGGATGTCTGGGATCCTGAAGCCTTGACTTTTATGCCTTTCCCTGATAGTAAGCATTGTTCTTCCTCATCCAAAAGGATGGGAGAAGATATCTGTTCACCCAGAAAGTAACCTTCTATAATCTTATTGTTTTCCCCTTTTTTGGGTATTTTCCCAACCAGTTACTTGATTTTTGGGTCCTTTGTCAAGAGTAGGGTATACTCTGGGAATCTGTGAGATCTCAGTTCCTCCAAGGTGGCATGATCAAGCGTGTACTGGTCTGGGAGCAAGAAGAGATTTTTGTGCCCAGAATCTTAGCAGAGTTGCCTCTCCCCAGCCACCTGACCTCCAGTTCTGCCAGGCCAGCACTGGGGGCTGATTTTCAGATAAGTTGTGAGGGCAGGGCTGCCATTCAATGAGAGACAAAGACCAGGTCCCTCAGGGCCTTTACAGGGCTGAGATAAGACTCAGCTCCTCAGTGCCTCCAGGGGTTTTATGATCCAACAATGGGTGTGGGGTGCTGTGGGAACTACTGCCTGCCACATGTGGCTTCTGTGGCTGCTGCCTAAGGCCGGAGCTATGGGAAGGCCCTTCTCCCTTCCCATCCAGGTGAAAAAACCCTGTCACTGACCTTTGGTACCTGTGGGTTGAGAGATCTGCGAACCCACTGCTGCTGCAACTGGGGATTCTGTGACTGGAGATTCTGCCCCTGAGGTGTCCTCCTCCCAGAGCCACACCATGCTGTGCTACATTGCCAAGGCTGGGCTGGGCTCTGCTCTATGTCCGGTGCAAGAGACATTTCCTGTGGGCTTTTCAGGTCACCTTGGGCTGGAAATCTCCTCCACTCTGTTGTTCTCCACTTTTGCTGCTCCAGAATTTGTGGAGAGTCCCTCTCTACAGGTATTTTATGTGCTGTGTGGGGAGAGCCTGCCTATGTATATCTTTCTACTCCACCATCTTGGCTCTGCCCAAGCCTACTTCTTAATAGCTCTAGGGGTATCTCTGGATCTAAGTGTCCAAAATCATCACATATTTTTGTGACCATGGAGTTAAATGCCTTGTGCTAGAGAATGGGGAGTGTCTCCTTAACTTTCCTCTCCAGGAGAGATGTACTCAAGCAACAGTTCTTTGCTTACCACTGTTCTCTCCCTGACCTGATAGTTAATGTAAAGGATGGTGATGATGATGATGAATTTATTAAATTTAACCAATTAATTTAATGATGATAAATTACTGGTAAATTTCATTGATAGAGTATTTTAAAGTCTACAAAATATTTTTCATATAACAACTCCTTAAGCAGTATATTGTGGTGGAGTCAAAATGTCCTGAAATAAGGAGTTCTAGGGTTAAATTGGGCTCCTGGTAAGTTACCTCAGTTCTCGGGATTAAGGTTTATTCACCCAAAAAAAAGGTGAGGATTTGATTTAATAATCTCTGAAATCTCTTCCAGCACTAATTAGGTAGGTTCTGCAAGCTGATACACAACCAGAGTTGTTTAATGATTGGCCTATCACTGTTAGGATATATGCACAGAGTTTGAATTGAATTAACAGATACTTGCTTTTATACTGTAACTATCTCAAATAAATATTTGTGATAGAAAATACTATTCAATATGTTCACTTCTACAGTAAAGAAGACATTATGCTTAATTCCAATTTATGCCAGAAAATGGGACACAAAAGAAAAAAAACCCAAAACATAACATCCACATATGATATGAAAAAATAACTAACTGAAATATACCACTATCATTCCAATGGTATTGCCAGAATTGGGACCCTTTATGTCAAATGTTGTGAAGCAGAGGCTTAATTGGCTTTTCAAAAACAGTTAGCACAAAGATGATGGAGGAGAAGTAGAGATTTGCTAGTCTAAGTTACTCCTTCTAAGTAATACCTCTAAAAAATTGCTCTAAACAAATGTTGGAGCTGCAGAACCCAAAGAATGACTGAGTAAAGCAAATCTCTAGCTCAAGGCATCCTGGAAGGTTGTCTATATTGCCAGACTGGGAGCAGAGCACAGTACAGCATGGACCACTCAGGCACAAATAGAACCTGAGCATGCCTTGGGGAGAGAGGTATTGAATTTCTGGCAACTGTGGTGGCTTACAGACTTCACAACCCCCAAACACTGAAGACAAATGTGAAGGTCAGTGGAAAAAACTAACCTGACTTGCGTGAGAGAGTAGAGTTGTCTGGCTCAGCCCCCGGGAGAAGCTCATGGTAGCAACAGCAGCACCAGTTGTTTCTGGAGTTCTACACCCACAAGTTGTGGGGGGATTGAGCAGATGACAGTACACATTCCATCCCCCATTGGAAGCAGAGAACTATCTTGATAAAGAACTCAGAAGTCAAGTAAATGGCTGGGAAAATGAGCACAAATAAAAAAAAGAATCAGACCATAGAATCTTACTTTGGTGACAAGGGAGACCAAAATATACAAAAAGAAGACAACAAAGTCAAAGTTTCTACACCCAAAACCCCCAAGAAAAATATGAATTGATCTCAGGCCATGGAAGCACTCAGAAAGGATTTTGAAAATCAAGTAAGAGAAGTAGAACAAAAATTGGGAAGAGAAATGAAAGTGATGCAAGAAAATCATGAAAAACAAATTAATTCCTTGCTAAAGAGGACCCAAAAATGCTGAAGAAAATAACACCTTTAAAAATAGACTAACCAAAATGCAAAAGAGATCCACAAAGCAATGAGGAAAAGAATGTCTTAAAGAACAGAGTTGGCCATATGAAAAAAGAGGTCCAAAAGCTCACTGAAGAAAATAATACCTTAAAGGTTAGAATAGAGCAGATGGAAGGCTATCGACTTTATGAAAAATAAAGAAATTATAAAACAAAACCAAAGGAATGAAAAATAGCAGACAATGTGAAATACATCACTGGAAAAACAACTGACAGGAATCCAGGAGAGACAATTTAAAAATTATTGGACTTTCTGTAAAATCATAATAAAAAAGAGTCTAGACCTCATCTTCCAAGAAATTATCAAGGAAAACTGCCTTGATATTCTACAACCAGAGGGTAAAATTAATACTGAAAGAATCCACTGATTACTTCCTGAAAGAGATCCCAAGAGGAAAATGTCTAGGAATTTATAGCCAAATTCCAGAGTTCCCTGGTCAAGGAGAAAGTATTATAAGCAGCCAGATAGAAACAATTTGAGTATTGTGGAAACACAATTAGGATAACACAAGATCTAACAGCTTCTACATTAAGGGATCAGAGGGCTTGGAATATGCTACTCCAGAGCTCCAAAGAGCTAGGATTAAAACCAGGAATCACCTGCCCAACAAAACCAAGTATAATACTTCAGGGGAATAAAAAACCTTCATTCAGTAAATTAGAGGGCATTCAATCACTCTTGCTGAAAAGACCAGAGCTGAATAGAAAATTTGACTTTCAAAGACAAGACTCAAAATGAGCATAAAAAGGTAAGCAGGAAAGAGGACTTACTAAAGTTTAACTGTTTACATTCCTACATGGGAAGATAATATTTTTAATTCTTGAGACTTTTCTCAGTATTGGGATAGTTGGAGGAATTATATACATAGACAGAAGGCACAGTGTGAGTTGCATTTGAAGGGATGATATTTAAGAAATAAAATTAATGAAAGTGGAATATATTAGGAGGAAAAAAGAGGAAATAGAATGGGGTAAATTATCTCTCACATTAAAGTGGCAAAAAACCCATGCCTTTTCAATGAAGGGGAGGAGAGGGGAGGTGATAGAGAAAAAGTGAAACTTATGCTCATCAGATTTGTCTCAAGGAGAGAGTATGAGGAAAGGGGATAAGTAAAGGGTAGGGGGATGATAGAAGGAGGGGCAAATGGGGGGAGAGGGTAATTAGAAGTGAACACTTTTGAGGAGAGAGGGTCAAAGAAATAATTGAATGAAAGTGTGGGACAGGATAGGATGGAGGCAAATATAGTTAGTCTTTTACATCCTGACTGTTATGGAAACATTTTGCATGACTACACATGTCTAACTACATCAAATTACTTGCCTTTTCAGTGGAGATGGGAGGGGAGGTAGGAAGGAAGAGATGCTGAAACTCAAAGCTTTAAAAAATGAATGTCAAAATTTGTTTTTACATGCCATTGGGAAATAAGACAATAATAGGCAATGGGGTATAGAAATTTATCGTACTCTACAAGAAAATAGAGGGGAAGGGGATGAGAGAAGGGAGGGATGTGATGGAAGGGAGGTTAGATTAGGGGAAAGGATAATTGAAATGCAAGATGTCTTGAGGTGGGTTGAGGGGAGAAAGAGTTGGTAAGAAAATCTGGAACTCAAAGTCTTTCGGATGTGAATGTTGAAAACAAAAAATAAATAATTAAAAATAATAGCACAACTACTCTCCAAACATAATTAAAAAATAAGCATAACCAATTTTTTTGTGTGAACTGATAAAAATTGGTCCACAAAACTGAAGCTAATCTTACTAAACTTTCAGAGATTTAGGATTTCTAATGTTTATCATATATTTGCTAGTTAGCAATTGCACAAAGAAAACAATTTTCATCCTTAAAAATGGGCATGAAAAAGAGGCTAAGGAACTTAACTTACCAAAATATTTATTTATTCATTTACATGATGTTTGAATTCAGGTCCTCTGATTCTCTGTTTTGCTGAATTATTGGTGGAAAACATATATTTCCCATTCTTTAATTTTTGTTTCTAATTTGAATTTTCATTCTTATTTCTAATAGTTAGACTTTTATCTCCTCCTTACTCGTCAGGTAACTAAAGTTATTCTTTTTCATCTTGTCCTATTTTCTTTTTTTCTCCCTGATCCAGAATCCCATTTCTCTCCTCTCAGAATCTGCCCTTGTTTCTACCATGATTGTTAAGTGCATCCTCCAAATGTGTCACCTCTGACTTAAAATATACGGCATCTGGTTAATAGTACTGAATAGTATTGCTCAGAACAGGAAATAAAGAACAAAGTTGCAGCTGAAATCTGCTGGCAATTTTCAATCTGTTGGATTTAAAGTACTAGACACAGTATTTCTGTTTAGTATTTCCTAAGGACTCACACTGTTCTAGGCATACAGAAGGTCCTGCCTCCAAAAAGTAACACAAATGTTTTTTTTTTCCCTTTAAGGTCACATTGACATTATGGCAAACACTTTCGGAAGGAGTAAACTATTACTTTCAAACACTATTGTGAGTCCTAGAATCTCACCATAAAACAGCCCAGCTGACTGTGAATTTTAGTGTAATGCTAGTAGAATCTAAGGTCCTAGTAATGAGGAGGTCTTCATTATAGTACAGACACAGCAATAGCATCACTTGATGTCATGAGCCCTGAGATGATGCAAGACTTTAGTGCATTTTCTTGGAGGTAAAAACAGATGGAAAAGAGGATATATTTCAGCAAACTTTGTTTTGAACTGTTCCAATCTGCCAGACTGAGGAATGAGCCCATGATGGAGTTGTTTTTAAATATATATATATATATATATATATATATGTATTTATACTTCTAACAAACATTTACTATCTCTTTCAATCACTGCCTCCATATAATTGGATAATAAAAAATTTCAAATGATAAAATCTTTGCAGTAAAAAAAAATACAGTCCAGGAAGTTAAATTCTAACTTTGACCACATCCAAAGACGCAGATCTCATCCAGTATTTGAAGATCATCTCCTCTCTTGAAGGAGGTGGGTAATGAGTTTCATCTTTAGCCTAATCACTCCTACCATAAACCCCTCTATTGCCCCGCAACTGACCTACAGCTTTAGTTCTTCAGAGACTACATTACTATATAATTTTCAGCTTTAAAGAATCATTTGAAGAAAATTTATTTTTTTACAAATATTTGCCTTTGTTTCAAGCATTCATATCTTTTTTTTCAAGCAGACATATCTTTACTTGGCAAGGAGAAAATAACATAAAGAGTTTATGGTTTCTTAAAGGTGACCCATCCTAGTGTCCTCCTAATAAATTCAGGGTTCAGTTTATTGTCAATCTGTGGTGTCTGTCTAAGATACAAATACTGATAGACTACTGCTATGGGCTGTGTATCCAACTGAATATCATCATCTCTCACCAATTTAATTTTTCCTGAGTAGATAGGTAGGGTAAACTCTTTTGAACAAATATAAATCCTATTTACTAATCATTGAAATATCCTGGTCTTTCTGCAGTCCACACAATACCAATGACAGAAAGCAACATCCAGAAGACTTCAGCTTCTATTGGGAATATTTTCTCCATTTGGGTTCTATTGGAGAGCCACCATGACAGTAGTGAGCACTTTGGTGAACATGCAAGCTGAGTGGTGCACTTGGTAGTGTGTTGGGTCTGGAGTGAGAAAGACTTGAGCTCAAATTTAGCCTCTGCAATTACTGGCTGTCTGATCCTGGGCAAGTGATTTAACTTTTGTTTCCTCAACTGTAAAATCAAAGATAATAACCACCTACTTCACAGGCTTGTTGTGGAAAATCAATGAGATAATATTTGTAAAGGGCATTGAATAAGATTTGACATATAGTAACCACTATATAAATATTTATTCCCTTCTATTTCCCTTCACTTTTATAAACAAAGAGAGTAGAAAAAGTTTTCTCCATTTTAGATCTTTCAAGGAATCTTGTATGATTTTAATACATTTGTGGGAAATATGTTGTTGGAAGACAGCAGTGAAGGTGGTATTTTGTTCTGGTAAATTAGATGAATTTTCATAGTCAGAAAACATTATATTACGTATAATGAGATCTTGTATTATCTTTACTTTTAAGATTTAGCCAATTGTGTGACTATAAACATGCGGTCTGCTATAGAATATTGTTTGTGAAATGCTGCCTATTTCCTTTTCATGCTTTCATCAAGTATACCCTTGATGCATGATAAATCATTTTAATGAAGATTTGGTAGAGATGGGAGAACAGGAATATGGGTCTATGGTTTTTTTTTATATTTTTAGTTGCTTTGGAGAAGGCAGAAATAATAAAGTTCATGATTTTTTTTCCAGGTTTGTTCATATTCTCTCCTTTTTTGAACATCTTGAAACCCAAGCCCCCAGTGCCCTCAAAACTAAGCCTGGAGCTTCTTTGTATATTTGGTCTAGTCTGGATTTTCATCTTATCTCTGTTTTCTTTAGGACCACTTCCACTTTCTTATGTAGCACCCTAGGGACTGAGGCTAGAGTTCAAATGTGGTGGCTCACACTGTCACTGATGGAGAGAATAATTTATTAAATAGCTCTTCATAGACCTTTCCTATTTTTTTTGTTTGTTTTCCTCTTTCCAGTTTCATCCTTAAATGCTCTCGATATGATCTGGCTTAATTGGATCTCTTCCCAAGTTCTCTATAAATCTGTTTCCCTTTGTGCTGTTGCTGTTTGTTTCATGGAGAGAGACTGCTCATTATCTCTCACCATCTTTCTAAGATCTTACCAGTTTATATTCTAAACTAGTATCATCCTCGTCTGACATATCTTTAGTTGGCAAGGAGATAATTGGTTTCTTGGTCAAGCGTTTTCTAAGATTTGTTTATTTGTTTTTTGGTCTCATCATTGTATTGATTTATTTAAGATAGCTACATTTCCTTAAGAAATGGTGATGATTTGTGTAGGAAAGCTAGGTGACACAATGGATAAAGCACTGGTCTTGGCATCAGGAAGACTCATTTTCATGAGTTCAAATCTGGCCTCAGACACTTACTAGATGTATGACCCCTGGCAAGTCACTTTAGCTCAGTTAACCCATGAAATGAGTTGAAGAAGGAAATACTAATACACTTTCTTATATTTGCCAAGAAAGCCCCAAATTAAGAACTGGACACAACTAAATTGATGTTCTTTGAACAGTTTCCCACTTTTTTAAACTTCAAAAACTTGTTTACAAAATTAGGTTAGAGTTGTTTGAATTTCATGACATTATTCTTCCCAATTTCATATTAATTTCTACCATTGCTCTAACATGACTTGTTTATATATGGACAGTTGATTCAGAAATAATCTCCAAATCTGTTGTTTTCTATATTAGAATATAACCAATTTTCTTCCTCTCTTCCTTCCTTCCTTCCTTTCTTCATTCCTTCCTTCCTTCCGTCTTCCTCCTCCTCCTCTTCATTCTTCTTCTTCTCTCTCTGTCTCTGTCTGTCTGTCTGTCTGTCCCTCTCCCTCTCTCCCTCTCTCTCTTTCCCTCCCTCCCTCCGTCCCTCTCTCTCTCCCCAAGCTCTTTTTGAAGAGTATTCATTATGTGAAGGTGTGAGGCTCTTCTATGATTTATAAGCCTGTGACTTCTCTCATTTCCAGCACCTAGGTAATGCAGTGTTTTAGACTGCCTGTGCTGGAGTCAGGAATACCTGAACTCAAATAACGTCTTGAGCATTTACTAGCTTGTGACACTAGACAAGTCATTTAACTGTGTGTCTCAGTTTTCTCGTCTGTAAAATCGGAATAATAACACATAACTCTCAGAATTGCTGGGAAGATCAAATGAGGTGTTTGTAATGTGCTGTGCAAACCCTAATTGCCATAAAAATGCTAGATACTAATGTCAGGTAGGTGTGCAGCAGATAGAATGTTGGAAGACTTGGATTTCAATCTTATTTTAGTGACCAAACTGTGCCTCTAGGAAAGTCTTTTGGCCTCTCTGAAATAGGGGTAATAATCCTTGTAGCATCCCCCTCAGGGAGTTGTTGTAAAGATCAAATGAGAATATATGTGTAACGCACTTAGCAACCTTAAAGCATGATAAAAATTCAGTTAAGTTCAGTTTCTTTAGCTATAACCTTCCTTTTGTCTTATCTACAATGAAAACGTTGAGATTGGTATGATTCATTTTCTCCAATCGTATGTCTACTCATTAGTCATTGGACAAATCATATCAATGAATATTTATTAAGCATCTACTATGTGGTAGTAACTGTGCTAAGACAAGTCATATCAATGGACATTTATTAAGCTCCTACCATGTGCCAATAATTGTACTAAAGATTGGACAAGGACTTCACATTTAGAATCTCAACAGTTAATTTTTAGAGACAATCTAAAAATCATGCAATATGCAGATTAAGTGGAGGAACAATAAATGTTTAGCCTGGGATAGTTAGTCTTAAAGAGTGCATGATCATCTGTCTTCAAATATTTGAAAGGCTATCATGGAAAAGAGTTTTTAGGTTTGCTTTGTTTGGTTCCATGTGGAAGAATGAGGAACAGTAGAAATTACACAGACAGATTTAAGCTTTATTTCATAATCTAGACACTCAGGTTTTCAATCTCAGTGTCACCCAAAACTCCTCACCCTCACTCATCACACATAGCCAGTCAGTTATTTCTATCTCCATGATGTCTTTTTACATATGGCCTCCTCTCTACTCACACAACCACCAGATGAATTCATTATCTCTTAATCTATTATCTCTTAACTGATTTATTGAAATAGCTTCCTACTTATTCCTTTCTCAAGTCATGTCCTACTCCAAATCACCCTCCATATAGCTGTAAAAATGATTTTTGCAAATAACAGAGCTGATCATAGCACACCCTTCCCAAATAACTCCAGTGGCTACTTGTTATCTCTAGGATCAAATATAAATTCTTCTGTTTTATAATTAAATACCTTAACAACCTGTCCCCTTCCTATTTTCCTTATCTTCTTATGCATTACTTCCCACCTCATACTTTAATGCAGTCATATTGAAAAAATCTCTACCTTCAAATTATTTACATTTTATTGGATATTCTCTTTTAAATCTCTGCAGAACTCAGATAGACAGTCTTATAGATTCCCATCCAGTCAGTAAATAGCATAAAAACATCATTCACAAACAAGAGCCTTTGAAGAGTCACAATATTTTTATTGACTTCCTTTTCCATTTTGTCTTTATAAAGGGCTTGTGTTGTGAGAATGTCCAACACCCTTTTAGAGGATACTGTTTAATGTATTATTTGATTTTGACAACCAGAAGGTCATCAAACAAAGTTATTGGATATATTAAAGGATCTTGTATGGTTTTAAAACATAAATTTGAACCACAGTGTTGGAGAAGAGTCTTTAATGTTACATTTTCCTCCCCAAATTAAATATGTTTCTGTAACAGTAAACACAGGGGCATCTTGAGCTTTCTATGTTTCTCAGTCAACTGTAGGGTTGTGATGCATTATCTATTATAGATAATCATCTGCTGCAAAAGTCTGCCTACTCTCTTCTCATATTTTCATTAGCTGCCTTTGCTACATGAATGCATCATTATCATAAAGATTTTATAGAGATTAAAAAAGCAAATATACTGAGTGTCAGAAAGGGAGGAGAGGGAGAAGCTATTTCAAATTTTGTAAGCTGGATCCAAAATAGTGTGTATTTTAAAGTGCTTGAAAACATCGTGCTTGAAAACATTGTGCAAGTCTACATTATGTCACCAATTAGTGCATTCAATAAAGTAATCTGCAAATTGGCCTGGAAATGAACATATCTCTATAACCTGGGCAATTTTATTTCTTTTTCACAGATAGAATCAGACCTTTGCAAGATTAGTATCAAGGAGAAAATGAAAAGGTTTCCATTATTTTTTGAGGGGGGGATTTTTTTTTGCATTGTAATTAAAAAAAATTAAGAAAAAGGTAACCCAGAGACGAAAATAACCTCTGGTTGATACCTCCTCTCCTTCTTTTCTTTTAAGGGAATGCTATTAAGTGTATTTCCACACTCAGATAAATCCATGACCTTATTGATGTGATTAATCCCTCCAGCAGTGCAGGTTGTAATGTCTCTATGCTTTTTTCATGAATTATCCATACAGAATGGATTCACCTGATAGATAAGTAACAAGGATTCATTCAGTGGACTACGAGTTTAAATGATCAATATTGACATTTTCAGTTTGGAAACACAGTTTTGTCACTGTGAAGACATGGTCAGAAGTTTTTGATACACAATCTGTTTTTCTGAAGTAATAGCTTATCCAGACAAGGCTGAAAACACAGGCACACACACACACACACATCAACTTAATGTGTTCAATCAATATTAGTTCATCTCCATGGCTACAATGGAAAAGCAGAAGTTCTACTGCATTTGCAGCTTTAAGATGATTTCCAACAAATGGGAAAATTCAGTGTCACAGTCTTGTCTGTCTGGCCATGGGACATGCTGCCATTTAATAGGTGCATTTGATAAGAATAGTGTTTCTATTCCAACACAGTGACATTGTGAAAGTGTGAGAAAAAGAGTAAAGAAAATTGAAGCATATTCAGAATGGCCTAAATGGGAATCTTAAGCCTTTCCAAAAATTAATTAGCAAAAAAATGGTAGTTATTTTTTTAATCAGATTGTTAACATACAGAAATTGATAAAATGAAAATGAAGGGATGTATTGACTTAATCTGAAAAATAAATAAAATATAAATAAATGTTATCTAAATTAAACTGACAAGTTTTGAAGGCCCATTTGTAATTTCTTTATGTCCTAAAGAGACCATAGACTTTCTTCAAAGCCCATATGCAAGTCTGTTTTCTTCATAATGAAGATAAACTAGCAGACATACCAAAAATCACTTAAAAGATGCTGTAACTCTATCCAAAAAGATAGAGTGGGTCCATGTCCCATATGGGGGAACTTGTATAATATTGCATAACTGGGTTTATAACAAGAAATTGGCTGCGGGATAACAGTTTGTGCTTTAAGCAGCCAATAATTTTCTCAAATCTTAGTTCTGTTGGTAGTAATCATATTGCAATCTTTTGGGTCTATTTCAATAGCAATAATAGCAACAATTAATAATACTGAACTTTAAAAAAATGCTGGGCTGTACCCTGGTGTCCTATAGAAATTTTATGAGGAATGTGTTTTTAGTTTGATGTCTTCCTTGTGTAAGGAGTCACTCTGTTGATATGCTGATCAAACAATTTGTGGGTGGGATTTGAAAGCTCCTTGGTCAGGGAAAGAAGATCCAAATTTCAAATCCAACTTTTTGCTTGATACAGAAGAAATGAAGCAAAGAGAAAGGCATGCAATAAGAGAACTGTGTAAATTATAGAATGTTTGCCTCCAAGGAATATGTTTTTGATATAATCAGCTGTTGGTAGATAAGCCTCCCTCTCTGATCCATTCCCACTTCTTCATGATTCATGGGACTTTCTTCCTTGGAATTATAATTTTATCTTTCATAATTATAATTCTGTTAATGTCACCAGAGGCCTTTATAATGTATGGAGGGGGAGACTTTTCTGCAGAATCTTTACTCTTGGAACTTCAAAGTATTGAAAAGATATCTTTTTCCCTTCACCTTTAAGTTGTCACCAGCCTTTATTGTTCCCTTTGTAAAAACCATAGTCAATAAGAAACTAATTCTAATTTGTGACTTCCAATTGGCAGAGCTATGTTGCGCAGTAAATAGAGTGCTGGATCTCAAGTCAGGAATAATTTTGTTTGAATTTGACCTCAGAAACTTACTGAACTTGTGACTCTGAACAAGTCACTTAACTTCACCCATCTTACTTTATGAATCTATGAAATGGGGATAATTATAATATTTACCTCACAGGGTTGTTGTGAGAATGAAATGATGTAATACATACACACCTTGAGGCACGATATAAATGTTAGCTCTTATGGTCTATAATCATCATTATCAACGGTGGTTGAAAAATTCATTTTAAAACATTTGAATTGCTTGGTAGAGGAACATCATAACACCCACCCAGGGGCAATGAAGTGGCCAAGAAAAATCATGCAGGTGAATAAATATAAAGAGGTAAAGACACTACTGAGAAGGTGATAGAGAAAATGTTAATCATGTTGGAGAGCTTTGTGTTAAACATTTATCAGTGGACTCCTTCCTCTCTCACCTCCCTTCCCCAGGCTGCAACTTCTCCAGAAGTTGTGTCTAGAACAGTAATAGTCAAGACAGTATAATCTAGATTATATCAGGTGTAAGAGGGGAAATCCAGGTAGTCAGCTTTCATTGTTTAGAAGTAATTTCTTATTGACTATAGGTAGATAGGTGACACGTGCCAGGCCTGGAATAAGGAAAGACTCATCTTTGTGAGTTCAAATCTGACTTCAGACATTTACTAGCTGTGTGGCCCTGGGCAAGACACTTAACTCTGACTCAGTTTCCTTATCTGTAAAATGAGTTGGTGGACATGGTAAACCATTCCAGTATCTTTGCCAAGAAAACTCCCAATGGGGTCATGAAGGGTTGGACAAGACTGAAAAATGACTGAACAGCAATGATTGCCTTTTACAAAGAGAGAAGAAAAGATTAAGAACTTTTTGAAGGTGAGAAAAAGGCATTCATTTTTTCAACCCTTTAAAGTGCCCAGAGTAAAGGTTCTGGAGAAATGTCTTCCCCCATGCTGCCCCTCAGGACATTACAAAGTATCTTGTAGGCCCTATGTTAAACATTGAGGATTCCAGGAAAGATACAAACCAGGTCCCTGAACTAAAAAGAACTCACATTTTCCTTTGAGAAACAATATGCAAACAATGCTGTACATGCAAGATATGTACAGAGTAGATAGCAGGAAGGCACTAGCAGTGAAGGGAATTAGGAAAGGCTTTTGGAGAAAGTGCATTTTCAGTTGAAACTTATAGAATCCCAGAGAATGCAGGAGACAAAAAGAGGGAGGAACAGTACTCAAGGCATGGTTGGGAGGAGGGTCAGTCAGTGTAAAGGCACGGGGTAGAGAGAGACAATGTCTCAAGAAAGAAGACCAGGGTCAAAGATTGTAGAGTACATAGACAAGAATGAAGAAGACTGGAAATGTAGGGAGGGGTCAGTTTGTAAGCAATTTCAATTTAAGTCTAGGCTAACTGTCCTTGAAATTAGGTCAATATACCCTTCAGGAAACTAGGATAGATCTGGATATCTTTGGTGGTCCTGGAGAGAACCCCAATTATGAATGAGAACAGGCATTTTGAAGTCTAAATTCAAACTTAAGAACTTCTTTTTCCTCCCTGTCCTGTTTCAGATGTTCATAGAAATAACATTTCCCCTCCATCCTGGAGATTAGTCATAGAGGACATTAAATGGGATGGATAGGAATCTCTCCATGAAAGCTTATCAGAATTTATTCAATGGCTGTAAAACATGACATACAGTTAAGCAGTTGAAACGAAGAAAGCATTTAAGTGCTTGCTCTGTGCAGAGGATTGTACTAAGTATTGGAGACACACATAGAGAAGCAAGACAGTCCCTGCTCTCAATAAACTCATTATCTAATGAGGAAGCACCACCTTTGGAGGGTTTCAGCTACAAATCAGTCGGGAAGGTCCCATGTCCTTAGGGTGCAAGGCAAAGCAATTGGAAAGACCTTTTCCTCATTGTTATTTTTAGTGATAACATATCATTTTCTTGTATGGAACAATTTGAAATGCTAGGGATTTTTATGGCAAGAAACTTCTTTCCTGGGACTTGAGTGTTTATGGCTGTAGGTCCTACAGCAGTTGCTTCCCAGGATAATGGTGTTGGGCTGGAGGCAACACTTTTTAAGGCTCCTGGCTCCTGGACTGTCTCCATCAGAGTTTGAGGGGAGACAGTGGTTAAAAGGTGGTGGTAGTCGAGGTTTGACCGAACTGGTGTAATCTGTCTCCTGTCTCTCCCTCAGGAGACGTTGATACTTCAGCTGACTTTGACAGATTTCTTTGTGACCAAAACACAAAGGCAAAGACCTATTGATGTTTCCTCTTGAAGCATGTAGGGGAAAAACACTATCTCTTGGCAAAAAAGAGTTTTCTGTAAGATTGAGTCTATTCTTCCCATTTTCCTTCTATCTTTCCCTCTCATATATGTAATTTCTTCTGATCTTCCTTGTAATTTAGTTGGTTAGTTGACTTGTCTTGGAGAATAATGCCTGGCCGTGTTAAATATCCACTTTCTCTCTATTTTCTCTGCATCCAGGATAAAATTAAAGCAAAAAAAGTATCCATTGTTTCTATTTCACAGGAAAAAAGGGGTACAAGGGTATATGAATTGGACCTGGAGATAAATCCATAAATCACATTGTATTCCATCCATTAATAGCCTAGTACTATAGGCCCATATTACTACCTGCCTAGAAGATTGTAATAGACTATTAAAGGGTCTTTCTGCCTCTTTCTTCCACCATTCATTTCTAATCCATCTTTCATACTACTAGCAGACTAATCCTCCTTTTTGGTAACATTATTTTTCTCTTCAAAAATCTTTGGGAGTTTCCTATGACTTAACGGCTAAAACTCAGATGCCAAAAATCCTTGACAATATGGTGTCATCTTTCCTTTCCAACAACATTTTACCTAATTCTTCTTTATACTCTCTCCCCTCCAGCTGAGCAGGACTAGTCTCTAAACCTTAAACACACCTTGTGCTCTCTTTCGAATTCTCATTCCAGAATCCACCTGAAATGCCACACTGTTCATGAAGCTTTACAAGGCAGTAGGTAATCCATTGGTAAAGTGTTAGAGCATTTTGTTTTTCAACTCTCTGGTACTCATTATGACATTTTATGCAGTAGAGTTCTCTTTCTCTTGTAAACTCTACAAGGGGAGGCCTTGGGCCTTACCTAAATTTAGTATGTTCTCTAAGACCTAGCAAAATGTTTGAACACAGGAGGTAATTAGTGAATGTTCATTAAATATTTAATGATTCGATTCCTTAAAATACCTAGCACTGAAGATCCAGACTTTAGTTCAATATGTTCTGGCCTTTGAGTGATCTGCCTCATCTGATGGAGGCCATTCAGCCCCGCTTAGTGATTACTGACAGCTTTGATCACTTTCCAGGTGTAAAAGCTAAGTAACATTCTTTGTGGAGCATTATTTAGAACCTCCTACTACTAAAGTGCTACTCAATTGCAGTTTCATGGTATAGAGGTGACCCCAGTTCTCAGAGGTTATGCTACTGGATTACAAACTCTAGCTGGTCCTACCAAGTTGGAAAACCTTAAAGCAGTCCAGCACAACCTATGGCCCACCAAAAGATTTTGAGTGGCCTGTGAAAAAGGTAGAGGAAATGTAAAAAAAATGTAAAGGAAATCCTTTGGAGTGCCTCAAGCAGCGCACACACTGTAAGCGGCCCACAGGCCACAGGTTATGCAGGTGTGCCTTTAAGCATGACCCCAGCTATGAACTTCTTGTATTTGTGCTTAGATAGGTCAAGAAAGGTATTAAGTGATCAGTTTAGGGGAACTTTGGAAGCCTCTGAACACCATCTATTAAGGCTTGTGCCCTGTGTCCATAGAGGTTGTACTCCATATTAATGAATAAGATTATGATCAGAACTGTGATTTCATTGGTATAGGGAACTTCCAGGTGAGGGCATTCCCTCTACCAATATGTGTTGGCACCTTCCACTACAACTTAGAGTCTTAAAGAGTTGTCTAGAGCCCTGAGAGGGTAAGTGATTTTCCCAGAGTTTCATAACCAATACGTGTCAGAGCTGGTATTTGAACCTTGGTCTTCCAAGATTCTCTGTATTAATTACATCATGCTGTTTCCCAAGGTGATTTTTGGCATATTAAGGAAACGACATATTCTAAAATAATTAAACATTAAGGAATTATTGCAACTGACTAAAAGGCCACATGGTATAGCAGATCAATGACTGGCTTTAGGGTGGAAAAGAATGAGATTTAAATTTGGTCCCTGACATATAGTAGCTGTGTGATCATAGGAAAGCTACTCAACTTCTCAGTGCCCCAGCCAGTTCTCTAAGAACAATAATGTATAGATAAGTTGCTAGTATGCTACACTGGTGGAGGGAATTTTCGTACCAGGAGTCCCTTATACCAATTAAATGATGGGTTCAAACAATATCTTTGTCTAACACATCAATAGATTTATTTAAATGTACAGGCGTGTGTGTCACCATAAGCAAACAATCTGCAGTATGTCTATTTGTCTTATAGAAATGTTAGTCCCTGGCAACCCTTAAGAACAAATGACTTTGGAAACCTGTCCTATGGCTGAGCTTCATGGACAAGTAAATGAGTGCAAACTTACATGATTAGATCTAACTTGTTCTTGGCAATACATCACATCCCTTTACCCAGATCTCTTGGGACATCTTGTCAGTTGCCCTCTCTCTGTATATACTATCTATGGCTATCCATCTCCCATATCTTCAACTGGAAACTAATGAAACCAACACAATCATTGCTTCTTTTGTTTTAAAAAATTCTATTTTATTTTAATTATAGCTCCAAATTTCTTCCCACCCACCTCCCCCACCCTATTAAGAAGGCAAAAATTTATGTATAATCAATCAAAGCAATTTCCCACTCTAGCTACGTCATGTATCTGTATATATACACAAATACAAATAGACACATACATACCTGTATACATATATGCCTTATGTAATAACAAATATGTGTGCAAAGTGTGTGACATGTGAGTATATGCATGAATAAATATATGCATATATAGACACACATATGACATATATACTTGATGTTGGTATGCATTTATACATGAGGAACATGTGTCCTATATAGGCATATATATATGAAAAATATACTTACTATCTATACTGACATGTATTTATCATTTATATTGGCATATGTCTAGATATATGAGGCACATATGTTTACATATATACACATATAGGAGCCACATATACCTTTGTATATGCATATATTTATGTATACATGTATATATAGACATATGTGTATATATTTTTAAACATATACACACATACATGTGCATATACCTCATTCTGCACTCTGAGTCTATCAGCTCTCTTTCTGGGGGTGGGAGAGTATGTTCATCGGAAGTGTTTTGGAACTGTGGTTGGTCATTGTGTTGATTAAAGTTCCCGATATTCTTTGAAAGCCGTTTTCCTTACAAAAATGCTCTTATTATGTACGTCGTATTCTCCTGTTTCTGCTCACTTCACTCTGCATCAGTTCGTAGAGGTCTTCCCAAATTTGTCTGAAACTCTCTCCTTTGTCATTTTTTATAATCTAATAACTCCTTCACATTCATATATTACAACTTTCATGACCATTCCACAAGGCTATCATTGCTTTCTAAAGGGCAGGAAAAAGAATTGCTCTAATGCTTCACCCACAATTTCTGTGACTCTGCAGATAAAACCTCTCTTCTCTGGCCACCAATGCCTTATGTATGTTATCTCCCCTATTAAAATGGAATGTACTTGAGAGCAAGTACTCCCTCACTTTTTAAACTGTATCCCTAGCACTTAGTACCACACCTGGCACATGGTAGGTTCCTAATAAATGCCTTCTCGTTTATTTATTCATTCAATCATTGTAATTCTTGATGCCACTTAAGAAAAAAGTTAGTATAGCAAAATCTTTCAGGAGGAATATATGTATATA
>CM053770.1:413761338-413905477 GCA_028658325.1 Potorous gilbertii | reverse complement strand
AAATTATCTTTATGAGAGGCTTCTAGATGCTGACTACAAAGGCAGATGATGAAGGGGAAAATTTTTTATTACTAGCTCTGGTGCTATTGGTCTCACTCTGCAGAGTGAGAAATGGACAATATAAGACAAAGTTACAGCTAAAGTCAAGAATAACATATTGCTGGGAATGCACTCCATTGTAGACTTAGAGGCTAGTGTGAGGACCCCACATTTTCTCCTTTCCATTATAAAACCAAAAGGTCAACAAGTATCAACAAACAAGTATTTCTCATAGTTTAAATCCTTCCACTGTAGAAAAGGAAGCTATTTGCTTGAAGATGCCTAACCACCTTACCCTGAAATAGAAGCCAAATCATCGTATGTAAAACCATGCCAAATTTCAGCCTTAACTGAGTAAGTCACCAGGTCAAAACAAAGAACTGGAAGAGATCCCAGAATTCTTGATTACACCAGATTCTGAACTCCTCTTTGGGCTTCCATCCACATTTCCTGTCCCATTCCTCTGCCTTTACTCTATAAACTATGTATGGTGATCATGTTGCTTTTCTGTGGGGTGCTTTTTTCATGATGCAGTAGAAATTTAGAGCTAGACAATATGAAGTGTCTCATGAACTGTGAAGTCTAGCTTCCTCATTTTATAGATGAAAATGTAAATGTGAAGTGACTTGCCCAGGGTTACAAAGTAACAAGTGGTTCTTAGGCCAACTTGCTTTCTACTATATAAGACAACTTCCTTAGACTTTCATTTTTAAATTTTGAGTTTCAAATTCTCTCCCTCATTCCAGCCTCTCCTCTACACATTGAGAAAGAAAGCAATATGATGCAATTTTACATCTGAGGTCATGCAAGACATATTTTCACACTAAGTATGTTGAAAAAAAAAGCAAGAAAAATAAAGTGAACAAATGTACTTCACTGCACTCAGATTTTCATCATGAATCCTTTAGAATTTTCATGACATTGAATTAATCAAAGTCTTTCATGATTGATGATTTTGACAAGATTGCTGTTACTGTGTACAGTATTTCACTGATTCTAATGATCTCATTTTGTATCAGTTTGTATGTTTTCTCAGGTTTTTATGAAACCATCTTATTCTCCATTTCTTATAGAGAAATAATATTCCATTACGATGGATATACCACAACTCATTCAGCCACTTTCCAGTTGATGGGCATTTTCTCAGTTTCCAGTTCTTTGCCACCCCAAAAGGGTTTCTAGAAATATTTTTATACATATGAGTTCTTTTGCCCTTTTGATCTTTTTTTGATGGTTGATAGTTATCAAAGCATATATACAGTTTTCCTAGCCCCTTGGGCACAGTTCTAATTTTTTTCTAAAGAATGATTGAACCAGTTCACAGTTCTACCAACAGTTCATTACTATACCTATTTTTCCACATCCCCTTCAATAATTGTCATTTTCTATTTTTTTTTTTGGTATGAGACAAGTTCTTGTTTCTCACTATCTGTTGCCAGGGTTTTTGGTTTGTTTGTTTGTTTTTGTCACTGCTCATCCTTTTGGAGAGAAGTATCTAGATATGAAATGAAATTCTGAGTCTTTAGTGACTCATCTCTTATGTTATCGTATATAGCAAATATAAAGATTTTGCCATAAAGGTACCCACAGTCCTTTATTATAGATGGAACGAGAAAGTGCCTTGATAAAAATTTAAAGCTACATAGTAGAAGGAATTAATACTAATTATATTGCATATGTCATGGAATTGTTGTACGAAAGGAAAAAGTAATCATCCCTGGGAGGACAGCAGGGTCCTTGGATGTCAACACCCTGGGGCAAAGCATGGTTGTCTCTCTTCTAGTTGTGACTCTGGGAAAAGCCTCTGGGAACCATACATCACTGTGCAAATGTGAACCAATATTCTTATTGTTGTTTCCATTTTAAGAAAGACATTTGTTTACATGCTGGTATTTTAAGATGTGCCCCTAATAGAATACGGACCCCTTGGAATCAGGGAATTGGCTCAATTTCAACTTGGCATCCCCAGTACCTAGCACAGTGTGTTGGAATAAGCATTGAATTAATGCTTGCTGATTAATTGCTTAAGGTTCCGGCACACATATTAATTGATAGCATTGGTAACATCATGTTTGAATGTGAGATATAAACATGAGTATGTATATGTGCAATAGACTACACTGCTCATTTTCTTTAGGATTCTTGATTAATCAGTCAAAAAATTTATGAAGCATCTACTAGGCCCTATTCTAAGTGCTAGGAACATAAAGACAAAAATAAATAAATTCCTTGTTCTTAGAAAATGTACATTCTATCTAGAGTGACAACATTTACATATATAAACATATAGAGAATCAACACTATAAATATAAGGATATATCTGTGGACCTATATATTTATGTGTGTGCATGTGTGTGTACATATATACGTATGCATATATACATGTATATAATTCAAATGTGTATGTCTATGTAGTTTGTCTATAAATCTTTTTATAAATCTATAGATACTTTTATGGATGCGTTTCTGTGTGAATGTATCTGGCTGATCTGTGACATGGTGTTGGTTTCACCAGAAGCCTATCAGGGGACAGGAAGGAGGGTCAGAAAAGATCCATTATCGCCAGGCCTAGGTGATTTCTCTCTCTTCCCATCTCGAAGAAGGGATATCAAACTAGAACTATACCATCTTCCACCCTTCAAATACTTCTAGGCTAGGGGTAAAATTCAAAGGTGTTCAGAACAAAAAACTGAACCTGATCACTCTCAAGATGCAGAGCAGCCTTCAACTTACTCTGGCCAGCTTAGCCCCTTTTGCTGTATGCTGGCTACAGGAAAGATTATCACAAACAGCAAGTAAATCTCTTTATAAAAAAGTAGTAAATAGAAATCGGAGGAATTATATACATTAGGATATACCAAAGGATACACAACAGCAGATATTTTGGGAACAAAATGGCAATTCCAGTTCAAACCAAAGAAGTGAAAGCTCTCACTTGGGGAGGGTTCACTTCCTGCAGCCTCTAAGGCTGCAGCTGCTAGAAATTAAGGGATAGGATAAGGAAAGTTAAGAGGGTACTGCTACCTTACATTTCTGTACCTCCAGGATTCCAGTTCATCATTCAAAATTCCCTACCTCACTTCTCTTCTTTCTCAATGCATCTTTCTCTCCAGTTTACTCTCAAAATCTTTATCCAATCAACTAAAGTAAATCCTTCCTCACTAGCTCAGAATCCTCTTAGCTAATCAGAAGTGGCATTCCTATACATACATAGCACATATCGCAAAGTCTTCCCTTTGGAAAACTGCCCACCCCACTTGGGTATCAGTGGGTGTTAAATACATAAAAAGGCTATATACTTGGCTAGTCAAGCATCTGTAGGCTGAAGTCTCAGGGGCTGGTGACCTTAACCAGTCACTGGCCTTTACCTTCCCTCATGATCTGTTCTGAGTTTGTGATTCTTGAGTGATCTATTTCCTTAACAGAGGAACAACGCTCCCAATGCTTCAGTTACAGTTCGACCTCAGATTCTGACGAACAATACTATTCTTGAGGGGGAGAAGGAAGTAAAAAGGGCACCCAAAATACAAATGTGAATTGGTTATGGAGACAGACAGAAAAGGGAATGCTAAGCAATAAAGAGCTGACTATACGACCACAATTATTTGAAAGGTTAATAAGGAAACCTTATGCAGACATTTGCAGTACAACTATGCATTAGCTACTTTACATTTAATTTCCCTTCAGTGCAGTTTGATCTAAATGGACTCTTTTCCTTGCACTGGTTTGTCTCTCTGTGAGGAATTACCCGGCTATTACTGTCACTATGACCCCTGCAGTTGCCCTAGTAGCAGATACAGCATTGCTTAGGCGCCCAAGAAGGAGACAAGACACTAGCTGCCTTTTGATGGAAACAATTTCATTCAAAAGATTTTTGATGGGACTTAAAGAAAGTTGGGAAATTCAGCAGGCAGAATTGAGGAGGGAGAGTGTGTCAAGGATAGGAACAGAAACAGATGTACTGCTGCCCAACAAGGGTAACTTGCTTTGTGGAAAGAAAATTATTATTCAGCCAATACTAGACAAGAGATACTTAGGAGGCTGGGCAGAGTTTGAGGAATGACATCTAGCCACCAACCTTCTGGAACCTGTAAAATTGTGCAGACTCCCTGAGGTCAGCTAGAAGATGACACTGGACTGGCAGGGATTTCCCCTTTGTTATAGAGTTCAAGTGAACTTGAACTAAACTTGTGAAATGCCCATTTCACAGTTAGCAGTGTCATCATGGCCAATCAGAAACAGTCAGAGGATTTCTGTTTCTTCTCTGAAATGAAATGGGGGAGAGAATTCCTTTATCATTCATCCCTAAAGGAGGGCTACGTATAGAGGAGTTTCATTCAAGGGTCTTCCTTGAAGGTACAACTCAAGCATGATCTTTTACGTGAAGTCTACGTTAGCAGAGAGCACTATGCTAGTGCCTCCCCCATTATCTAACTACCACATATTTGGTAGATATTTTGAAGATAAATCTACAAATAAGCATATGCACACATATATAAGTATATACATATATGCTCTATATAGATGTTTTATGTATTTATATATATTTGCAGATGTTTCTATAAACACATGCATATTTGTAGATGTATACACATGTATACATATAGATATATACATTATAAAGATATACACAAATGTATGTATGTATACATACATATGTCTACTTGCAAGTATGTAAAATTCACAGTTCAGTTAGTATCCTTGACGCTTGGTGCACTTTAGCACAGCTAAAACACACAATGTTAAAGTTGACCTTTTTTAATTTTCAGGAAATTTTTAATTTTCAAATGCTTTTCATGGGCTTACAGATGGATCTACAACTTCTAAAATAACATAAGGTGGATGTGATTCTGAGCCTGACAACTCAACTCTACTTGAGTATGAGTAGAAGCTATTGTCTTTTTCTATTATTCCTTGTTGTGTATTGTATAGAGAGTTGGGCTTGAAGTCAGAAGACCTAGACTCAAATATTACCTTGCACATTATGAGTTAGGTGCCTTTAGGAAGTCACTTAACCACTCTGAATCTCTGGTTCTTCACCTGGAGAAAGGAGATAATAAATATCTCGGGTCCCTGCGACGCTCAACTGTGATCACATATGTACGATGAACTTTAGAGAACTGTTTCAATTATTAGCATTTTTCCTTCCTGAGTAGTGTCTTAGTCATAGATATTCAACTGGCTGAAATCACCAGAAGTCCCTACCACCCATGAATAAAGATGTACTAAAATTCTTGAGATTTTTGGCACTATTCCTGAAAAGCATGGATGAATCTTAGAGGTCATTTCTCCAGAACTTGTTGATTTTGGTTGACATGACAATTTTTCAGGCTAATTCTTTGAAGTGCAAATATTGCCTTTCTCAACTATGTCAAAAAGACTACAGGAGGTTAAATGACACAACGGAAGAACATCGTACTAATTAGACATTTAGGGATATGAAATTGGAAAACAAATTAGTTTTAAGTAACCACTTTTTAATGGGAACTAAGGCAAAGAGTTTCTCGGAAAGACTGAGAGGTTCTAGGAAACAAAGTTTGTTCATTTCCTAAGAAAAGCTGCTGATAGCCTGACTAGATATAAGATTAGCCCAGACTGTTGCCTCCTGTTCTCCTCAAGCAGGCCCTTGCTTTGCATAGAGGAGGCAATCAGAATGTAAAGGAAAGTCAGACTCTGGATATTGAATCAAAAAGGAACTGGCCAGGATTTTGGGGAAAGAAAAGGAGAAAATACACAGCTGCTCACATGAGTTTCAGGGTGAAGATGAGGAGTTATTGTGTAAATGGACTGGTATTTCCTGGGCATGTCTTAATAGATTTTTTGGTCTTCCCCTGCCCTTTTTATTTCACTATTTATATTTGGCAGTTGTTAAGTCTACATAAACCTTGTGTCTTCACCCTCAGTATCTAGCAGCCGGTGGGACCTAATCTAGATAACTCTTCCAATGTATATTCTTCAGTCCCCACTCCATTCCCTGAGTCAGTTTTCCATTCTCTTGACTCTGGTTAATTCTGATTCATACTTTTTATTAATTGAAATGTTCTGCAGGGAAATCACTTACACCACAGAAAGGAAGAGAGAAGAAGGGCATCTCCCTTAGCTTCTAGACTTTGTGTTAAGGAAGAACTTTTAAGGCCTTTTAATACCATTAACAGGTGGCAGCAATTCTAAGTACTGATTGGGGCATATGTGTGCAGACAATCAGGAGGTGATTTAAAGAACTTTGTATCCAGTATACATGACGGGACAAAGTCCAAAAGAAACAGAAAATATAGTTCCTTCCTTTCATGAACTTATAGTCCAGATGGTGAAGACAAATGAGCATAAGTGCAAAAGACAAAAGAATATATTCACAGAAATATTTATACTGCCTTAATAAACAAGGAAAAGTACATACAAAGTGACACTCTCCTCCTGGCTGTTTTATGAATAAGACACCCTATTTCTGTGCTGGGGCCATTTTCTCTGACTGTTTCCCATGCCCATAACATTCTTCTTCTTCTCCAGCTACTGACATCCATTGCTTTCTTTAAGTTCCAACCACAATTCCAGCTGCCATAGGAAGGCTTCCTTAAAACCTCTTGATTCCAGTCCTTTTTCTCTTTTAACCTTTCCTATTCTCATATATGTATACATAAATGTATATGTATATATGTAGCTTTCTTTGTATATATTTATTTGCTTATTTGCATGCAATTCCCTCTTTAGATTGTAAGTTCCTTGAGAGAAAGGACTGTCTTTTGCCTCTTTTTGTATTTCTAGTGCTTGAAACAGTGCCTGACATGTGGTAGACTCTTTATAAATGTTTATTGAATTACATTGTGTTAAAACGCATTAAGAATAGGGATAAAAGGCACACAGGCTATTAGAGTTGGAAGAGACCTTAGAAATAATTTGAGCCAGGCACAGTATTTTATAGATCAAGAATCTGAGGTCCAAAAAGTTGAAATAATTTTCCCAAGGTTATATGGATGGGAAATAACAGAGCAGGGTTTGAACTCAATTCCTCTGACCCCAAATCCATAGCTTTTACTAGCTGATTGACCATGGATAAGTCACCTAACCTCTTTGAAGTTCAGTTTCTTCACCGATAAAATAATGGATTTTCTATTATTTACTTTATAGGATTGTGACCAAAACTCTAGATCTTAGAGTACTATGTGAAATGAATCTATTTTTGGCACTTACAATTTTATTGATATGCTTTGCTTTAATATTACATACAGTTACAAATAAGTCCCATTTCATGAACAGTCTCTTGTAACAAAGTAAAGCAGTTAAATAAAACTAATATTAGAATAACTTTACCTGGATAACTCCTACATATGTTGAATATTCATAAAAAATAATACAAATCTATTTCTCTATCACTTGTTACTACTCCATCTAAAAAAGAAAAAGACATTTCTTGACACGAATATGCAAAGTCAAGCAAAACAAATTCCTCTAATGGACATATATACATACCCATATGACTATACATACAATAGTCATACACTACATGTAAATATGTGTATATATACGTACACAGACATATATATGTGCATACACAACACATATATAAACATATGCACACACATATGTGTGTGTGATTCTGTACCCTCAATCTATCACTTCTTTTAATGGATATCACATTTTATTATTGGTCTCATGGAATCATGAACAGTCATATACATCATACTGATCACAGTTCTTACAGCTTTTAATGTTGTTTTTACAATTTTTTTGTACAATTTATTTTCTTGGCTCTAATTTCACCCTTCATTAGTTTATAAAAGTTCTCATAATGGTTGATATTTTATAATATTGATGTTACATGATAAATCATTCTGGTTCTGCTCTCTTCACTCTGCATTAGTTCATATAAGTCTTCCCACATTTCTTTGAAGTCATATTTTTCCTCCTTTCTTGCAAGATGATAGTGTTCCGTCACATCCACATAACACAAGTTATTTAGCCCTTCTTCAACTGATGAGCATCCCTTAGCCTTCATGGTTTTTCTTTTCTTTTTTTGCCACTACAAAAACAGCTTTTATGACTACTTTTGTATGTAAAGGACCTTTTCCTTTTTCCTTATTCTCTTTGGGGTAAGACCTAGCAGTGATATGGGTTTAATCAGGTCAAAACTATTTAGTAACTTTTTGTAAACCATTACCAACTGCTTCCTAGAATTGTTCTCCCAATTCGTAAGTCCAGCAGCAGTGCCTCAAGGTGGGTGACATTTGGGTAGGGCAAACCTCATAGGATGAGAGGTTGTTAAACGATAGTTATAGACAGAGAATCTGGAAAGTCAAAGGGTAATGAAGAGTATTCCAACTCCACCATTATAATTAGTGAGGCAAAGAAGAAAAGAACGTTACTCAATTGTAGAAAAGGTAGTAGGAGAAGCAGTGTGTGTGTTTGTCCTTCGTTGCTGAAGAAGACCATGCCATCAGAGAAATGATCACATGACTTGCACTTGATTTTGCAGGTCACCAGCCTCACTTCTCCTCCAGAGCCATCTGAATCCCGTGACCAGATATTCATCAGGATGACTGGAGATGACCCAGGATGAGGCAATTGGGGTTAAGTGACTTGCCCAAGGTCACCCAGCTAGTGAGTGTTAAATGTCTGAGGTGAGACTTGAACTCAGGTCCTCCTGATTCGTGCTCTATCCACTGCACCACCTAGCTGTCCCAGGAGAAGCAGTATAATCAGGATAGAAACTGTTTTCACTGAGAGAAACTAGGAAGTGAGTAAGATGAAAACAAGTTTGCTCATTGTAGAGTAAGCAATACAGGGAGCTCATTGGAAGGGTCAAGCACATCTGGAGTAGGTTCTTGGCGGTGCAGAAGTTAAGACACAGATAGGCACTGATGGTGAAGGAGGATTGTACATCAGCAACTGGGAATTCCAAAGTCTCATTCTGATTACTTCCCAACTCTTGTCAATTCTGCCTCCACACTCAAAGCCTTTCCTCTCTATTCCCGTGACTACTATAACAGTTGAAGGCCTTATCTAGGCTTCTAATTAAACTCTCCCTCCTGGCTCTCCCTTTTTCATTCCATCTTCCATATAGCTGCTAAATTAATATTTCTTTTTTAAAATTAATATTTCTGAAGCACAAATCCTGGCATGTTTTTCCTTTGCTCAAGAAGTTATTGACTTTTAGTTGCCTTTAGACTCAAACACAAACTTACCTGTTCTGTATTTAAAACCCTTCACATCTATCTCCAACCTACCTTTCCAGGATCATTCTCTTTTATTCTATGTCCCAGTCAAACTGGTTGGCTTGCTAAAATGCCATTCCATCTCCCATCTACATCATACTGTTCCTCATGCCTGTAAAACTCTCCTTCTATATCTCTGCTTGGCAGAATCCCTCTAATCCTTCAAAACTCCACTAAAATGCTATCTTTTACCCTGATCTCTCTAGTGTCTTGTCTTGTGCCCAAACCAAGAAATAACCTTGCATATGTTTTGTATTTAATTTTCTATGTACGTATTGTTTACCCCTAATAGAATATGTGCCCTTTGAATACAGGAACACTTTTGTTTTTGTCTTTCTATTAATAATGCCTAGCACGTTGTAGGTACTTAATAAATGTTTGTTGTTCAGCTAAATTTAATAACCCAAAATAGAGGCTATTCATTTGTCTGTCATTCAACAACCTTTCGACATTCACGTGCTTTCTCTGTGCCAGGTACTGGAGATAAAAAACCATAAACAAAGTAGTTTCTTAAAATTTTAGGCTTTACTGATTTTATTGCTGTGCTTTATTTATATAATTGATTAATGATTTTGATAAGATGTTTTAGTCATTTTTCATTTTGTAAAGATAAGTATTGCAAGTTCTTACCAATAACCCGTTGAATCTGACTTGTTTCAAGGATCACTTAATTGCTGTCAATTATAGGCTTTAAAATTTTTGCATGTGAATTAACATTCTTCACCTCTCCTGTTGAAAACACTCACATGAGCATACATACAAAATAAAAATATAAAACATAAGAATGAAACAATTCCATATTTTTCCCTTCTAATAGCTTGAAATATTTCAAGCACTTCTTGCCTTGCCTGGCATGTGACACTTAGGGTGAAACAAGTAACCATTTAGCCCTGGCTGCTATTACTTCTATGACCACTTACCATTTGCACTGGGCAAAAAAAATATCCATTATTAATCTCATTCTGGAGAGACTTTTTCTACCTTGTTGATGATATGTGGAAATTCATCATCATCTATCTAATGGATTTTCCTGATATGTGTAGTATCTTGTCCAGGTACTCATCCTGCCATTTTTACTGGATAAGATTTTGAGTTTGAGAATGCTTGCATAGTCTTGTAGTTCATTGACTTAGGAGAAATATTCCAGAATCCTTTGACTACCAAGACACCTCTCATGCATTTTGTCACACCAATATCAAACAAATTTACTGGCTTCTGAAGTATTCTGACTATGTAAAGCAAGATACTGTAACAGTGTAAATTTATGCAAGGAACAATAAAATATTGATGGTGTGCCAGGATACTATGGGCTGCAAAAGTCAAGTTACTCATGCTAATAAAAATAAGATTATGATGGGGAGCTCCTGACTTCTCTGATTGGATTACTCAGTTTGCCTCAGGGAAAGTCACAAGGGAAAGGGTTAGACTTAAATGGAACAGGAACTAGTCATCAGAGTCTTATTATTAAGTCTTTTGAATTGTCAATAAAGATCTGAAGAACTTCCTTGATAGTCTGGTCCATTCTGGAACTCCCATCTCTTCTTAGTTCAATACAGTTTTATTTGTTTCTTTTAAAAAAAAAATAGGATTGAAGCAATTATCCCTGAGTACCACTCAGAACTAATCCTAGAATTCTATTCTCTAAGCAGGAATAGATCTGAGCTTAGAGTGGTCTCTCGGAGTCAGCTTGTTTCATTTTTTAGGACTACATGATCCTAGAAGGTTTGGAACCCCTGAGATTTGGAGATGTGAGCTAGAGTCATCTGTTTTTTTTCATTTTGTTTCAGGTATGTGTTTAGCAAACATTTTAAAATGTATTTTTCACAAGGTAATTTTGTATTTCTAGCACAGTCACCCTTTCCCACCCCTCCATTACATCTTTCATTCTAAATTCCACTTTTTTAAGCAAGAAATGAAATACAGACTATTTTTCATTAACTTTATAAAGGCCCTAACTGAATATTGATTTGTATGTTTTATTTTTTTTTACTTGGAGGTTAGGGTGGTAGTTATATTACTAATTATAAAATCTACATTCTCTAAATTTTTAAAAAAGGAAAAATTTCTATCCTTTTAATGTGTTTTAGTGATTGTTCATGGATATGATATTTGATTAACATATCAAGGAAAGGTGTATGACCATAGTTCACTTTATACGGGAGACTTTGGCTAATTTGCAACATCTCTATCTCTCTTTGCAGTGAGCAAGAAAATCATTCCAGAGCTATTGAAAATTAATCATTGAATAGATATCAATCAATGAATTAGCAAATATGTATTAAGTACTATGATGCATCAGGTGTAGTGCTTAGTTCAGGGTATATAAAGACAAAAGTTAAATTATCACTGCCCTCAAGGAACATACAGTTCAAAAGGATAGGAAACATGCACATGTGTAAGTATATACAAGGTACAAGGGAACTTTGAATGAGAAAGCACTACCAGTTAAGGGGACCAGAAAAGACCTCCAATAAAATGTCTCACTTAAGCTGATTGTTGAAGGAAAGGAGGGATACCAAAAAGGCAAAGTGGGGAAGGAGAATATCCTAAGGATGGAGGACAGCCAATTCAAAGATAATGAAATGAGAGATGCAAAGTTGCATGGGAGGAACAGCATGTGTGCCAGTATGACTGGACCATCATCATGAACATTTTTGATAAATAATAAATTATCCTCATTCGTTTTTTATAGGGCAGCCAGGTTTACAACTGTGAGTTAAGTGCACAAGAAGAGAAGGGATACCAAAATATTTTCTAGTTTTGTTCAGATAGAGAAGTTGGAATGTCACTTTTGAGGGGAAAATATAATGCTATGAGTACGAATCTTTTAAGTTGTTTTTCTCTTTTTAGAATTTTCTTGTTATTATGAACTTGACAAACTTCAGAATATTCATTCTCATGTATAGAACATTGCACATGAAATCATACATCTTTATTGTTTAGAGTCTGATTTTTATAATTAATTAATTTATTTTAAGTTTTCAACATTCACTTCCACAAGATTTTGAGTTACAAATTTTCTCCCCATCTCTCTGCTCTGCCTACCCCAAGACAGTAAGTACTATGAGTACCCCTTTCCCTAATCTTCCCTCCTTTCTATCCCTCCTCTCCTCTATTTTCTTATAGGGCAATATAGAGTTCTGTACCTCATCACCTGTAAGTTTTATCTACTAGTTGAATGTAAAAATAGTTTTTAACATTCATTTAAAAAAAAACCTTTGAGTTACAATTTCTCTTCCTTCCTTCCTCCTCACCCATCCCCACTGAGAAGGCAAGCAATTGGATACAGATTATACATGTGTAGTCATGCAAAACCCTCCCATGACAGTCATGTTGTGAAAAACTAACTATATTTCTCTCTATCCTATCCTGCCCTCCATTTATCCTATTCTCTTTTGACGCTGCACATCCTCAAAAGTGTTTACTTACCCCCTTCTCCCATTTGCCTTCCAATCTATTATCTCTCCCACTCCCCATATTTTCTTCCCCCCTACTTTCCTGTAGTAAAATATAAATTTTCTTACCAAATTGAGTGTGTATGTTATTTAAGCCAAATGCTATAAGAGTAAGGTTCACTCTTTCCCTCTCACCTTGCCCCTATCCCTCTCTATTAAAAAAAGTTTTTCTTGCCTCTTTTATGTGAAGATAATTTACTTTATTCTATTTCTCCTTCTTCTAATATGTTCATCTCTCACCCCTTAATTTCATTTTTTTAGATACCATTGCTTCAACTCACTCTGTATCCTTTGTCTCTCTCACTCTCTCTCACTCTTTCTCTCTATATACATAGAGAGATGATATATAATCATCCCTCCAACTACCCTAATACTGGGAAAAGTCTCAAGAGTTACAAATATTATCTTTCCATGTAGGAATGTAAACAGTTCAACTTTAATAAGTCCCTTATAATTTCTCTTTCTTGTTTACCTTTTCATGCTTCTCTTGATTCTTGTGTTTGAAAGTCAAATTTTCTATTCAGTTCTGGTTTTTTCATCAAAAATACTTGAAAGTCCTCGATCTCATTGAATGACCATTCCTCGATCTCATTGAATGACCATTCCCTCCTGCTTCCAACTTCTCCATTCTAATCTTTAAAGGACTTTTTTTTTTCAGTGAGCTTTTGGGCCTTTGTCTCCATCTTGCCAATTTTGCTTTATAAGGCATTCTTCTTGTCATTGGCTTTTTGGGATCTCTTTTGCCATTTGGGTTAGTCTATTTTTATGGTGTTATTTTCTTCATTACTTTTTTGAGGTCTCCTTTCACAAGCAACTGACTCGTTTTTATTGATTTTCTTGCATCACTCTCATTTCTCTTCCCAGTTTTTCCTCTACTTCTCTTACTTTATTTTTAAAATCCTTTTTTGTGCTCTTCCATGGCCAGAGACCAATTCATATTTTTCTTTGGATGGCTTTGGATGGAGGAGCTTTGACTTTGTTGTCTTCTGTTTATATATTTTGGTCATCCTTCTCACTAAAGTAAGATTCTACTGTCTGATTCTTTTTATGGTTTTGCTCATTTCCTCAATCAATTACTTGATTTTGAGCTCTTTGTCAAGGTAGTGTTCTGCTTCCAGTGGGAGTGGGGATGTACTATCAGTCACTTGATCCCTCCCCTTCCATAGTTTATGGGCCCAGAGCTCCACAACAGCAGTTGCTGCTGCCCCTGCTGCTTCTGCAGCTGCCACAGGCTCCTCCACCCCCTCCACTGCCCTGGGGCTGGAGCCAGACAACTCTACTCTCTCATACAGGTCTGACAGGTTTTTTCCACTGACCTTCCAATTTATCTTTGGTGTTTTGGGGTTGTGAAGCTTGCAAGTTGCCACAGGTACCCCTGATTCAGTTTCCTGAGATCTGCTCAGGTCCTATCTGTATTGGGGATGCTCAAATCAGACTGTGCTCTGCTCCCACCCAGGCATGATAAACACTTCCCATTCAGGCCCTTTTGGGCTGGAGATTTGCTTCACTCCATCATTATGTGGGTTCTCCAGCTCTGCAATTTGTTTAGAGACATCTTTAACAACTATTTGGCTGGGTTTGTGGGGAGAACCCTAGCAAGTCTCTGCTTTTACTCTACCTTCTTGGCTCTGTCTCCCATTGATTTTCTTTTAACGTATATAATAAATTCAAAAATGCAAAATTTATAGTAATCTTCCTTGTTTCTCATTCGTTTTGGGCTTCCCTTTGTTATCTAGATGTATTCCTTCTTTTTGGTGGGAAGAAGATTCCATTTTTAATATCCCTCTCCTTATTATGTCTTCCCCCTTCTTCTATTAGGGGAAAAAATTTAAAAGAATTAAAAAAGAACTTTTCCAATAGATAGGTACAGTCCGGCAAAGCAAAAGTCCATATCTGTAATGTCCAGAAACTCGTATCCTTATATATTTTGAGTCCACCATTTCCCTTTTTGGAGCTGTGTGGCATATTTCATCATCAGTGTTCTAGTATCATGATTGGCTATTGCATCGAAAAAAACTATTAAATCTTTCAAAATTGTTCACCTTTCAATGTTGTTACTGTATGAATTTTTTTCCTGGTTTTGTACATTTCATTCTGCATCAAGTCATATGGGTTTTCTCCAAAATTGTTCCTTTCATAATTTTTTTTGTGGCACAACAATATTCATAATTTATCTAGACATTCCCTGAGTTACAGGCACCCCCTTAATCTTCAGGTCTTTTTCACCACAAAAAATAGCATATACTTTTTTCCTTTTTTATCTTTTAGGAGTATAGGTGTGAAAATAATTTCTTGGTACTCTTTTAGTAGCAACTATTAAAAAGGAAAACAATCAAAATGCTAATGGTACATGGTAATGGCACAGTTCCTCTCTGTTTTTCCACTGAGATGGTAAAGATTTTGCTATCCATGTCACTTTCCTGACATGCTTTACACAAACCACAAAAAGCCATAATCTCTCACATTTTCAATAATTAATTCTCAATCTATAGCTTTCTCTCTCACACACAGAAACTCTTGCCCTATAGGTGAGATACTTCTTCATACATAATCCCCATTAAATCTAAAATAAGTTCTGCAAGTATGAAGGGCAAAGTTTATCCTGTATGCCTCTGAAATAGCAAAATGATCACTCCATTTTTCTCATACTACATGCCATGAATTTTTTTTTAAAAAAATTATGCCAAATTAACTTTTAAATATATTCATTAGTTCATATGAGGGAATGCTTGAAACATTAATGTTTTGATCCAAGTACAAATGAGTGAGTTTCCCATAATTGTTGTAGTATAGAATTTATTGGAACCAAACTTTATCTATGACAAGCATCCAAAATGGATCAGTAGTAAATTGAGTACGTTTCCTACTAGGTATCCTAACCAACTCAGCATTTGTGAGGATCATCAGAGCCTACTTAGGCTCTGTGTGTTATTCCATTGGAATTTGTTACATACCTATGTCTCATCTTAAGGATGAAACAGGTTTCATTTCTCATTATATTGAAAAGTTCTCATGGTGATTAAAAATATGGCAGTTCATCAGCGAATTAATTAAAAACAAATACCTAGTGCCCACATCAGGTAGAACACTGTTCTGGACTATTATTAACAAAGACTTCAGAGTGTGAGCATTTTATCTCAGACATCTGAAATTCTTTCTATCCAACCTTTTCTACACCTCATCTTTAACACTCCACAGTCCATGTCTTTTTCTGTTCTATCATTCCATTCTACCATATGGTGCCATCTGAAACCTCCTTTTCATCTTGGCTTTCTTTGCTTCACATTCATCCTCTGTTTTTGCACCCATAAAAACAGTTATCTCCAGAAGACGCTGGATATCTCCAGTACTGAATACTCCTCTTATTCCCTATCCCTACCTGTTCCAACCCAACATACCATGCTAGGAAAAAGAATAGAAGAAATAATTAATGTTCCTTCCTTCTATTTACAAAGTGACCCTTGGCCATTATTATTTAGGAATATTTTCCTTAACATTTGCTCCCTTCATTCTAATAGCTTAATCTAAAGATTTATCAATCCTCTACTAGTTTCTAGTCCCTCCTTTAAAAAACTCTTTGGTTATTAGTTCATGGTCTTTTCTGAACCTCATCATTTTTCTCACACTTGGTAACTTGGATATAAATGTTGATAGCCCCTCAAACTTCCTGGTCTTTGCTTTCATGGACCTAAATTCACATGATGTAAATTTTTGAAAAATACAGTTGAAAAAATGTTTAAATTTTTTTTACATTATAGTCAATTTCAGATAGCATTTCCCATAGAAATCTCTCCCTTATATAAAAACATTTTTAAAAATAAAGTTAATTTACCTAATATATCCACTATATCTGGCAATGTATATAACATTTGGTACCTGAAGTCTATCACTGATCTGTCTAGTGGAAGGAAGTATGTTTAATAATTAATTTCTTGGAATTAAGATGGATCCTCACATTATTCTGAATTTTGATCTATTTTTAGCATTATTCTTTACATTATTGTGGATATCATATATATACATATATGTACACACATATATATGTATGCATGTATGTAAAAGTACAGATTTGATTTGCATGCGCCTTGGCCATTCTTTGGCAGAGCCAAACCTTTGGTTACCCTCACCATTACTACTCCCACCATTCTCCTTTGTTGCTCCTGTTCACATCCTTCTAAATGCAGCTGGAGAAAGTAATGTAATCGAACTCACCAAAGCAACTGCAAATTTGCTATTTCATATGAATTGGGAATTTGTTGATGCATGGCAATTATTTTATTCTTTTATGATTGAGTCATACTTTCAGCCATAGCTAATCTTCTCTCCTTTCTTCTCCCCTCCTCTGCCCTTCCCTCCTCTCCCCTCCTCTCTCTTCCCTTTCCCTTCCCTCCCCTCCCCTTCCCCTCCCCTCTCCTCTCCTTTCTTCTCCTCCCCTCTCTCCCCTTCTCTTTTTTTCCATTCTCTTGCTCACTCATCACCCTCCTTCTACTCTCTTTCAGCAGAGAAATTTGTCTACTATGTTAAAAAGGAAATAGATGATATTGGTTGTGATGTTCTTTTCTACTCTGTAATTAAAGAACTTCTATATCCTCTCCCATTCTCTCCACCCTCAATTTTTCTCTAATACAAAAGTAGTCCTTCTCCTTGTCAAACCTATCTCCTCTATTTTTGTCCTTGATTATATCCCTTCTCTCTTCTCTAGGAGCTTCCCTCATTTTCATATATTTAACTTCTGTATATTTAATTTCTCTTTTTATACTGGTACTTTCTCTGATGCCTGTCAACATGTTTGTCTTCCCATCCAAAAAAATTGTTTAAGCTATGATCATATATCCTTTCCTTTACAGAAGTACTTTTTCAAAAGAGTTGTTCACATTTAACATTTCTTTCCCTCCAGCTCACATTTCAACTCTTTTCAGTTTGCTTTCCATTACTACCATTGAACTGTCCTTATTCTAACTGACTTCTCTGCAGCTTTTCAGACTGTGGATCATCCTATCCTATTTGGTAGTGTCTAGTTCTTTGACTAGACATTGCTCTTTCTTATTTCTCCTTCTATTTATCTTAAACCACTCCCCAGTCTCCTCTGAAATGTCATCATCCATCTTCTGTTTACACAATGTTGTTTTGTCCTAATGCTCTGTCCTAAAATACTGTCAGGTATGTCTCAAAATGACTGAATGACAACAAAGTCAATCTAATTAACTTTTAGCAGCAGGTTTCTAAAGATGATATAATAAGAATAATTTTTATAAAACATCCGTCAAAACTGGAAGCATACTTATGAAGTCTAGGAGAAAGCAAAGTCGAAGTTAGACTATGTTGTTGTTCAGTCATTTTTCAGTTGTGTCTCCCTCTTAATGGCCTCATTTGGAGTTTCCTTAACAGAGAAAATGGAGTATTTGACATTTCTTTCTCTGGCTCATTTTATAGATGAGAAAACTGAGTCTAATAGGCTTAAGGGACTTGTCCAGGCTCACACAGCTAGTAAGTGTCTGAGGTCAGATTTGAGCTCAGGAAGACTGACTTCTGCCTGGTGCTTTATTCACCTAATTATCTATGTTGCCTAGCTGCCTGTAAGTCTAGAATACATGACATGGCAAAAGAGGGATTAGTCATAACTGATAGAAATCCACTTCTCTCCTTTGTAGAGCTCTCACATAGTTCCCTTGTGGTGTACTGTAGATTTTTACTGAGTTACTTCATAGTTCTGAACCTAATTTTCCTCAGTATGCCTTAGTTTCTTTTTTGCTGTAGATGTAGACATTGCTGTCAATTATTCCTGGGACATTGCTAGGTTGTTGAGAGAAACCCAGTATCTTCTTACCTTCAGATTCCCCAAGTAGCGCAGATTCTATACAAAGCCACAGGGCATGAGTTGGTAACTTTATCCAATCCCAGCCCTACACACTTTTGGTGTGCCATAGTTTCATCTCTCACAATTGCTTGAAGCACTCCATTTCTTCACTTGGTTAGCTTTATTATTCATACTTAATTGAATCCATTTGATTCATTGATTGAATCCATCATGATTGTTTGACCTTGTTCAGCCTGAAAATCTGATTGATTTATTTAATTGAGAAGAGTGAGTCCTTTGCAATTATTACAGTAGGGCTATGCAATACCCCATTTATATAACAGATGGTCAATTTGATGTTTGTGATATTCAGTGCTAAACATCTCTAGGAATTCAGATTCTCTTCTCAAGAAAACTATTCATGACCTTAAGGCAATAGTTTTTTGTATATATCTTTTGAGTTTTTTCTTTCCTGACCCTGAACCATATTTTCTAATATGTGTTTTCTATTTTTCCATATGCTTTGTGCCAAAGTGACCAGCTTTTAAAGTAAACGTTTGTTTAATTTGGAAGATCTTACAGATTTTATGTAATTTCTGTATCTCCTCCCCAGCATCTTCTGTTACAAATGCCCTTTGTATACTGCAAAGACCTTCACAACCCAGTCCTCTCTTACCTTTCCCATGTTTTCACACCTTATTCCTAATATATATTCTTTGATCATATGACACTGACTTCTTGGGGCTAGACCTTCTATCTCTCAGTTCTGGGCATTTTCTCTGCTTTTCCCTAAGGCGTGGGATATTCTCCTGCTTCTCTGACTCCTGACTTGCCTAACTTCCTTTAATTCTCAACTAAAATCCTACCTTTTACAGGAAGTTTTCCCCAAATTTTCTCAATTGTTTGCCTTCTCTGTTAATTATTACCTATTTATCTTCTATATAATTTGCTTTGTGTATATTTGTTTTCATGTTGTCAGAATGTAAGTCCCTTGAGGGCAGGAATTTTATTTTGCTTCTTTATGTATCTTTAGTAATTAAAACAGTGCATAGAACATAGTAGGCATATGATAAATGTTTATTGATAGATAATGCAATTGAAATATCTTCATAGTGCTCTTTTGTTTATCTTCATCATGATCCCTACAAGATAAAGTAGACTTGTTTCACAGGAAGGCATGTTTCTTGCTACACTTGGATTCATGATAAAACAAGACTTTTGAACTCCTTATTTGCATCTCCAGGAGTACCTGGAGATCATCCATTTAGCTGCCTCTTCCTTGTATCTTCTAACTTCATTTATAAGTAATAATGTTAAATTATGATAATAGATCTTAATTTAGAAGTTTCTTCAGAGACCATCTAGTTCTACACATTGCTCTACATATCATCTAATTCTACACACATTTTGACAAGTATGGAAACTGAGACCTGAGAGGTAAAGTCACTTGGCCTCATGATATAGAGAGTGACAGAACTAAGATTTGAATTCTATATCTTTTACTTTAGTATTTTTAACACAGTACCATGACGCCACCATAAATATGGTGGAGGGTATGCCCATCAATTGGGGAAAGGTTTCGTATATGATTGTGTAGTATGTGATTGTGACCCAGTGTTATTATACTCTGAGAAATGATGAACAGGATGGTTTCAGAAAAACCTAAAATGAATTGTTGTAAAGTGAATTGAGTGGAATCAGTTTCAACATTTTAGAGCAATATTGTGACGATCAACTTTAGGGCAGGGAACCTCTTAAGATATGTTAAAGTAGGTAGCTGCTAACCCCTTCTGGTAATTTATGTGAATATAAACAATGCTGCTGGAAGATATCTAGCATATATGGATAAGGATTACAAAATCTTGTGAATGAAATTGAAGACTTTAGAAGTCCCTGTAGCTCCTTTGTCACTGCTATCCATGGAAGTCAAAGCCTTCAGAAGGAAAGGAAGATTTGGGAAATAATAGCTAAAAAAAAGTGATTTCTGACAACTAAATTTGGATTTCTATGAGGCAGACTAGCCTAGTGAGTACAGTAAAGGCCTAGGATTCAGGAAAACCTGGTTTCATTTCCTAACTTCAAATATCCACTAGCTGTGTAACCCTAGGCAAGACAAGTAACCTCCTCTGTAGGACAGGGTTAACGATAGCTGTTGTGAAGATTAAGTGAGATAAAGCATCTAAAGTAGCTTGCAAACCTTCTAATACTACATGAACTAATAGTATCAGTATTATGCTTAATCTTCCTTGGCTTAAAGCATAAGAACGATGAACTCCTGATTCAACAAGGGGCTGGTAAGAATGCATTTGCCTAGAGTTTTACAAATGCAATTAAAATAATTTTAAACTGAAAATAGAGAGAGCAAATATATCCTTTGTAAACATATTAAAATGTCATAAGGAGTACCCACCAGGCAGGGAAAAAGTTGTAGAAGAGATGCTGCGAAATTCAAAGAAATTAAAATGCTGGAAAGGAGGCAATAAGATTCCTAGAACTAGATTCTGACATACAACATCATAAATATGGCTGATGATAAAAGAGAACTAGAGCTCCCGAAGCAAGCAGTCCTATTACAACTCATAGGTAAAGAGATGGGACAGGATGGGGAATGCATGGATCTGGAAGAATATATAGGCTAGATAACAGCAGGGGCTGGGAAGGAGTAATATTGTGTATTAAAAGTTGTGTTCCTTTACCCAAGGGGGAAGAATTTGATGGAAGACCAATAATGGTAGAAACAGAAGTGACATTTTTCACTGGAGTGTACTGCAAACTGGTAGAAGAGTGGATAGAGTAACATGTTTGGAGTCAAGAAGACTCATCTTTCTAAGTGCAAATCTGACTTAAGATACTTACAGGCTGTGTGATCCTGGGCAAGTTTGCCTCAGTTTTCTCATCTGTAAAAGGAACTTGCAATGTTCATTAAAGAGTTAAAGATTTTTGCCACTCATTAATGGGCCTGCCCATTAATGAAAGTTTGACCAGGGGAGGCCCACACATTTTGTAATTTCTATTGAGTCATTGGGTCAGTGTATAACTGTGCTCACATGAGGTTTTGTTTTGGGGCTTACTCGTTGGAAGTATTTGTTTGGTCAGATGAGACTCTAGGCAATAACTGAGGAGCTCCCCAGTTTTGAAAATCCAGATTTTGGTCCTTCTGTCTTTGGTATCTATGTACTGTTGGATCTATCTGTTGATCTGTGATGCAAGTATTGCTTGTGATCAGACAGTGGGAAGCCCTGTCTGTTGGTTGATCTTTGTTTCTCTGTGTGTATTTTCTCTGAAGTTCATGGTGCTGACATTTCCCCCTGAACTAAGTGAAATATATATATATCTATATCTATCTATCTATCTATCTATCTATCTATATATATACATATTTGGTTAAAGTGATTGTTGACTCCTCAAAAATTGCTTTCCTTTTAGAAAAGTAGATTTCAGTACTAGTACATTAAACCTCCCTGTGTACGTTGGGGTCCTTGCTGTTACAGAGTTGGAGAAGAAAATGGCAACTACTCAAGTATCTTTGCCAGGAAAATCCCAAATGAAGTCACAAAGAGTTGGACATGACTGAAATTATTACAAATACTACAGGCTACTTGCTTGGAAAAAAAAGAAGACATAGATGAAAAATTTGGGGACCATCGTAAGCCATTGTAAGCCTCCATGATAGAGTAATAATAAAAATTGCTAATATCTATAGTGTACTTTAAACAATTAAAACAATTTACATATGGAAAACAATTTACATATGTTCTCATAAGTTTATTCCTGCAACAACTCTTACTGTTATTATCTCCATCTACAGATGATAAAGCTAAGGCTGACAAAGGTTAACCATGTGCCCAGAGGCAATAAGAAAATAGGGTAGTATTTAAGCCAAGCCTTGAGTCCTGTACCCCTTATGCCACTTAGTTGCTTAGGTACGATGAGAGACTACAGTTTTCCAGATATTTCTTGTAAATGACAAAGAAGAGAATAGTCAATAATTCCTTGATTTGTCTTCATTGTAGTTTGGCAGGAGGAGAAAATGAATAAAGGAGGTTAGTTCTCATTAACAAAGAGAAACTGGTTTCTAGGGTAGAGGTTATGGGGGCCTTGGTGGGAAGCAATGAACTAATCTTAGAATTTTGTGAGAGTGAAGGAACGAAAGTCTGGGTATTGTTTAACACATATTCTGGATTGGAGTAGAGCAGATCATAGAGATTGCAGAAAAAGATAAGTAGGATTCCAGGGCCTAAACTCCTATAGGTAGAGTTATACCAAATAGAATGGGATACTCAATATAAAGAAATTCTACAGATAAAGATTGAAATAACTCTGATGAAGCAGAAAAGAAGGAATTTGTCTAAAGATGCATATATGAATGGGCATCTAGGTAGCACAGTATATAGAGTGCTGGAACTGGAATCAATAAATCCTCATCTTCCTGAGTTCAAATCTAGTGTCAGACACTTATTGGCTATGTGACCTTGGACTAGACACTTAACTGTTTGTCTCAGTTTCCTCATCTGTAAAATGAGCTTGAGAAGGAAATGGTAAACTAGTATCTCTGCCAAGAGAACCCCATGACTACTGAGGGCAGAACCCATAAAATAACTGCAAAATGACTCTAAACAGCAGCAGAAACCACAAAAAAACAGAGTGAAAGATATTTCCAGTTCAAGAAAGCCTGGAAGGCCAACAGGAAAGGTCTATTGTACTGGGCTCAGCATGCAGCCCAGCCTTAGCCCTGCAGCAAGGATGAATAGGATTCAGGGCATGGAATTATGGGCAGCAGCTGTAGTTTCCAGATTTCTCAACCCACAACTGCCAAAGACACCTGGGTGAGAAGGGTGTGCGGTCTGGCACCAGCTCTGGCCCCAGGGTGGCAGCAGTCACTGGAGCAGCAGTATCCACTTTTGGAGTCCTCCACCTAAAGACCCTGTGGGAATCCAGCAACTGATCTGGGTTTCAGTCCTGAGTGGCAATCCTAGGGTAAGGAGAAGCACTTGAGTGGTGGATCAAGTGGAGGCTCTAGAGAGAGAATTCTACTCACAGATTCTGGGCAGAAAAGAGTGCCTGTGCTTGCTTCCAAACAAGAGAACCAGCTAGAAGAAGAGTAAACTCCTCTCCCTTGATTGTGCCACCTTGGAGAAACTGAGAACTTACAGATCCCTAGAGTAAACCTTCCACCTGACAAAGGACTCAAAAATCAGGTAACTAACTGGGAAAATGTCCAAAAAGACAGAAAAATAAGACTACAGAAGGTTACTTTCTTGGTGAACAGATATTTTCTTAAATCCTTTCAACTGAGGAAGGACAAAGCATACCATCAGATGAAGATATTAAAGTCAAGGTTTCTACATCCAAAAGCTCCAAAAAAATATGCAATTATCAAAGGCCATGGAAGAGCTCAAAAAGGATTGTGAAAATCAAGTAAGAGAGGTGGATGAAAGATTGGGAAGAGAAATGAGAGTGATGCAAGAAAAGCAAGTCAATAATTTGCTAAAGAAGATCCAAGAAAATAACACCTTTTAAAAAAGACTAACCCAAATGGCAAAAGAAGTCGAAAAAACCAAAGAGGAGAAGAACGCTTTAAAAAGCAGAATTGGTCAAATGGAAAAGGAGGTTCAAAAGCTCACTGAAGAAAATAGTTCTTCAAAAATGAGAATGGAGAAGTTGGAAGCTAATGACTTTATGAGAACCATGAAATTATAAAGCAAAACCAAAACAATGAAGAAAATAGAAGACAATGTGAAATATCTCATTGGGAAAAAAACTGACCTGGAAAATAGATCTGGGAGAGATAATTAAAAAATTATTGGACTACCTGAAAACCATGATCAATAAAAGAGCCTAGACATCATCTTCGAAGAAATTATCAAGGAAAACTGCTCTGATATTCTAGAACCAAAGGGTAAAATGGACATGGAAAGAATTCACCCATCATCTTCTAAAAGAGATCCCAAAAGGAAAACTTCTAGGAATATTAGTTCCCAGGTCAAGAAGAAAATATTACAAGCAGCCAGAAAGAAACAATTCAGATATTGTAGAAATGCAATCAGGTTAACACAGGATTTATCAGCTTCTATACTAAGGGACTGAAGGGCTTGGAATATGATATTCCAGAGGTCAAAGGAGATAGGATTAAAACCAAGAATAACTTACCCAGCAAAACTGAGTATAATACTTCAGGGAGATAAAATATAATTTCAATGAGAAAAAGGACTTCCAAGCATTCTTGTTGAAAAGACCATAGCTGAATAGAAAATTTGACTTTCCAAAACAAGAATCAAGAGAACCAAGAAAAGGTAAACAGGAAAGAGAAGCCTTAGGGAACTCATTAAGATTGAATGGTCTTCATTCCTACATGGAAAGATGTTGCTTATAATTCATGACATTTTTCAGTATTGGGGTAGTTAGAGGGAATATACATACATACATACACACATGTGTGTATATATGTAGGTGTTTATGGGTATGTATATATTATATACATGTAGGTATGTATATGTACATGTGTGTATGCATGTGTGTATATAGACACACACATATAGACAAATGGCACAGGGTGAACTTAATATGAAGGGAGAATACCTAAAAAAATAAAATTTACTGTTGAATGGAATGTACTAGGAATAAGAAAAAGGGAGAGGTAGAATGTATCAACTCATCTCACATACAAGAGGTAAGAAAGAACTTCTACAATGGAGGAGGAGGGGAGATGAAAGGAAGTAATTGAGCCTTACTGTCATGGGATTTTGTGTAAGGAGGGAATAATACACACTCAATTGGATATAGAAATCTATTTTATCCTGCAGGAAGGCAAGGAGAAAAGGAATAGGAGAGGGAAGATAATAGAAGGAACAGCAAATTGGGGAAAGGGATAATCAGAAGTAAACACTATTGTGGGAGGACAGGTCAAGGGAGAGAATGGAATAAATGAAGGGCAGGATAGGACAGAGGGACATGGTTAGTCTTTTACAACATAACTATTACAGAAGTGCTTTGCATTGTTACACATGTATGACCTATACTGAATTGCTTGCTTTCTCAATGAGGGTGGGTGGGAAGGGAGGTAGAGAATGTGGAACTCAAAACTTTAAGAATGAATGTTAAAAATTGCTTTTGCCTGCAGCTGAAAATTAAGTTATATAGGAAATGGAGTATAAAAATCTATTTTTTAGAGGCGGAGCCAAGATGGTGGTTTGAGAGCAATGACTCACCTAAACTCTTAGACAAACTCCTTCAGATACCTCTAAAAAGAGGTATCTGACCAAATTTTGGAGGTGCAGAATCCAATAGGAGACAGACTGTGGCAGATTCAAAGCCCAGGACAGACTGGAAGGTCCACAGGAAGGATCTGTTCTGTGGGGATGAGCCCACAGCACACAGTACAGTAGAGCGGACGGGCCCTGGGAAACCTGAGACAACAGCAGGTGGACCCGGTGGACTGCCAGCCCAGGGTGACAGACCAGCAGAGCTGAGCGAGTGACAGCCACTGAGCTCCAGATATCAGTGCAGCAGCTCCTGAGACTTTCAACCTGAGGATTAAAAATCTATTTTACCCTACAGGAAAATAGAGGGGAAGGGGGATGAAAGAAGGGTGGATAACAGAAGGGAAGACAGACTGAAGGAAAGAGTGGATGGAGTGCATGCTTTCCTGGGGTGGATGGTTGGGAGAGATGAAGAGAAAATTTTGAATTCATATTCTTGTGCAAGTGAATGTTAAGAACTGAAAAATTAATAAATTATATATATTAAAAAAAAGAAAACACAAAATTGGGTCATGAAGAGTCTGACAAGACTGAAACATGACCGAACTGAACTTATGTGGATACAGTGGTAATTCATCAACCAAAATAGATTTTTAAATGCTATATAGAGCAGATGGTAGTGAGGACATATTAGGGACAAATCAACAAAGGCATAGACAGTCATGTCAGAATATTGTCAGGAGTGCTACAGCTCAATATGAGATGCAGCTGGCAAGAATTTGCTGCTTGTTTGGTTTTTTTTGTGTGTTTCAAAAGAATTTTTTTTTAATTTATCTGTTTTCAGTTTTCTATAATCACTTCCAAAAATTTTAGATTTTCTCCCCCTCCCTCCCCAAGATGGCATACAATCTTATATGGTATATATATATTTATTAAACACATTTTCACATTAGTCATGTTGTTTGGAAGAATTAAAGTGAATGGGGGAAGCCATGAGACAAAACAAAATAAAACAAAGCATCTCACACTAGAAAATATTCTGCTTCATTCTGTGTTCCATAGTTCTTTCTCTGGATATGGCTGACGTTTTGCCTCAAGAGTCCATTGGAAATGTTTTACATCCTATGATTGTTGTGTGGGGCTTAGTCTACCAGAAAAATTCTTCGCCCATTGTGATCATTACCGTGTACAATGTTCTCCTGGTTCTGTTCATTTCACTTAGCATAAGTTCTTATGACCAAACAAAAGATAGAAAACATTATGAAGTGCAAAATGGATAATTCTGAATACACTAAATTGAAAAGTTTTTGCACAAACAAATGCAATGCAACCAAGATTAGGAGGGAAGCAGAAACCTGGGAAAGAATTTTTGCAACTAGTGTCTGTGATAAAGGCCTCATTTCTAAAATATATAGAGTACAGAATCAAATTTACAAGAATACAAGTCATTCCCCAATTGATAAATGGTCAAATGATAAGTTTTCAGAGGAAGAAATCAAAGCTATCTGTAGTCATATGAAAAAGTGCTCTAAATCACTATTGATTAGAGAGATGCAAATCAAAACAACTTCAAGGTACTACATCATTCCTATCAGACTGGCTAACATGACAAAATAGGAAGACGTTAAATGTTGGAGAAGATGTGGAAGAGTTGAAACACTAATTCATTGTTGGTGGAGCTGTGAGCTGATTCCATCATTCTGGAGAGCAATTTGGAACTATGCCCAAAGGGCTACAAAAATGTGCATACCCTTTGAACCAGCAATATCACTTCTAGGACTGTATTCCCAAGAGATCATAAAAATGGGAAAAGATCCCACATGTACAAAAATATTTATAGCAGCTCTCTTCGTGGTGTCCCCAAACTACTAGAAATCAAGGGGATGCCCATCAATTGGGGAATGTCTGAACAAGCTGTGGTATATGAATGTAATGGAATACTACTGTGCTATAAGAAACGACGAACCAGAAGATTTCAGAGAGACCTGGAAGGACTTACTTGTTTATTTGTTTTTAAAGGCTGTACTAGGGTGTTGGTGGTGGAAGAGGATTCAAGAAGGTGTAGGCCTAATGATTAGATGGGACAGCACAATAAAAATAGGTGATGGAGAGGATGAATTGTTTCATTCTTCTCTCCTCCTCCTCCTCCTCCTCATCCTCTTTGTCCTCCTCATCCTACTTCTTGTTCTTCTTCCTCTTCTTCTCCTCCTCCTTCCTATTCTTGTTCTTCCATTTCTTCTTCTCTTCCTCCTTCATAGATCATAAAGAATAAAAAACAAAATAAAACCCAGCTGATTTGAAGTAGATATTGAAGAGGAGTATTGACAGTTTAAGTACTTAGAAGCACCTAGTGTGTTTAAGAAACTAAACTTAGCTAATTCCTAGGATACAAATAGAGTTATTAGATATGATTGCTTGAGTCATTGTCAGTCACCTTTGAAAAGCTATCAAAGAGAAGGACAAATGTTATTTTAATTTAAAAAAAGAAGCAAAGAGAGCACTGAACCTAGCTTAAATTCCAGATTATAAAAATTAATGGGATTGTTAGTAAAAATCTAGGGGGAAAAGAAAACCCAACATTGATCACATAAAGCCAGCATTGTTTTTTTGAGATGAACTCATACTAGATAAGCCTCATTTCCTTTTCTTTTAAATCAGGTTTATTTGACTGGTAGATCAATAGAGGGCTATAGATATAATTTATCTAGATTTTAGTTAAACATTTGACAAGGTCTCTCATGATATTCCTTTGGAAAGAGATGTGGGTTAGAAAGTAGCAATTTGGTAGATTTAAGGATTTTTGAATGAGTAAATATATTGTGTCTAAGCTCACTTGGAAAGCACTCCAAGGGAGTGTCCAAGGGACCTGTGCTTTTCCTATTAAAGTTCAGCGTTTCTATCACCTGGATAAGGGCAAAGAAGACATTCTTTAAAGAGCAGCAATTATCACAAAGATGAGTGGGACAGCTCAATTGTTAGACAGCAGAATTAAGATCCAGAAAGAGCTTTACAGACTAAAATATAGAGTGAAATCTAATAAAATAAATCCACTGTGGATAAATGTAAAGTTTACTGTGGTTTCAAACTATCAACTTCAAAACCCAAGATGGAGGAGACTTGGCTAGGAACAGTTAATTAGAAAAGGATATGAATTTTTTCAGTGGCCTACAAACTCAATATACACGTACACATGTATGTATATATTTTAAAACCATCCGCCTAAAAGTGTTAAGCTCAATGAAGTAGATGAAGTTACCATAAAACAGAGAGGCAGGCGAATTCAAGACAAAGCTTTGGTGATACCAACGATGATGAATCAGTAAATGAAACAGAGAAAGAAAGGAATGGGTAGAGGAAAACTAGTATTGAATCATGGACTTTTAGAAGGAACAAAGATTATTGATCCAGAGCTGGATTATTATTAAATGCCAATTAATCCATTTCCTTCATTTTATGTATAAAGAAATTGAGGCCTTGATAAATTAAGTAACTTGCCCCAAATCTTGAACGTACCGAGTTGCAGAGCTGATCTTTGATATCAAGTCCATAAAACAGAAGTGGATAGCAGAATGAATCAAAACCTAGAATCCTACAATATGTTGTTTACAGGAAACATACTTGAAGTGGAGAGAAACACAGAGAGTAAAGGTAAGAGGTTAGAGCAGAACCTGTTAGGCTTCAGCTGAGGTAAAATAAGTAAGAGTAGCAATCCTTATCTCAGATAAAGTAAAAGCAGACCAACTAAAAGAGATGTGGAAGGAGACTACATCTTATTAAAAGGTACCACAGACAATGAAGTAGAATCAATACTAAACATATATACACCAAGTGATATGGCATCCAAAAGAAGTTAAGTGAGTTACAGATGCATGACAAAACAAAAGATGGAAAGCATTGCAAAGTGTAAAATGTATAATTTTGATTATATTAAGTTAAAAAGATTCTGCACAAACAAAACCTATGCAATCCAGATTAGAAGGAAAGCAGAAACCTCAGAAATAATATTTACAGCAAGTGTCTCTGATAAAGGCCTCATTTCTCAAATACATGGAGAACTGAGTCAAATTTATAAGAATACAAGCCATTCCCCAAATGATAAGTGTTCCAAAGATATGAAAAGGTACCCTCCATTTGTCCAATTCTAATTTTAAAGGACTTATTTTCTTTAGTGAGTTTTTGGCCCTCTTTTCCTACTTGGACTATTCTGCTTTTCAGGGAACTGTTTCTTCAGTGATCTCCCCGCTTTTAATATTTGACCAATTCTTTTTTTAAGGTGTTATTTTCTTTAGAATTTTTTTGTGGTGCCGCTTTTACCAAACAGATAATTCTCTTTTCATTATTTTCTTACATCACTCTCATTGCTTTCTTCAACTGTTAGGCTCCCACTCTCATCTTTTTTAACTTTTTCATGAATTCTTGTTGGGTTTAGATCCAATTAATATTTTTCTTTGAGATTTCATAACTGTCTTCATATTGTCATCTTCTGAGTTGATGTCTTGGTCTTTGCTGCCATTGTAGTAGCTGTTTTATGATCAAGTTCTCTTTTTGTTGTTTGTTTATTTTTCCAGTCTATTTATTGACTATGTTAAAGTTGGGCTCTGCTCACTTGGGGTAGGGAGATGTCGCTGCTATTTTCAGACATAGTTCTTGGGGTCTGCAAGCTGTCAGTGCTTCCAAGGTGGTGTAAACATGGGAGAGGTATGGCCACTGATCTTCCTGCCCCATATTCTGATCTTTAATCAAGGAGAGGCCGTGCTGTATTGCAGCGACAAATGTTAGTGCTTCTCTTGGCCCTGGAACCATGACCAGACCACTTGCTCTCCTGTATCACAAGCCCTAATGATTCTCTCTGCCTTGCGAAGAGGCCAGGACCAGGGGCCTTCGTCATAAGTGCTTCTCTCTGTCCTGGATCTATGACCCAGAACTGTGTATGGGCAATAGAATTGCCAATCAGCACCAATTGTGTACAATGCCAGCAAAGGATCCTCTAACATCTTTCTGAAATCTCTTTCTGACCAGTTGGCTGACCCTTCCCCCATTACTGTTCTTAAGCTGAGAGTTTCAGATGCTGCTTCTGTCAAAGTCACCCGCCTATCCCACTGATGGTGCTGCTGCTGTACTGCAGGCTGGCTCCCACCCCATTGTCACTGACCTCTCTTGTCAACCTCCTAAGTTGTCTGAGGCTAAAAATATGTCTCACTCTGACCTTTTGTTGGCTCTGCTGCTCTAAAATTTAATTTGAGGAGTTATTTTAAAGTTGTCTAGAGAGAAATGTTGGGAGAATTCAATTGATTGCACCTACTTGTACTCTGTCATCCTGACCCTACACTCATCTCAATACTTTTCCATAAAATCTTTTAAAAAGGTATTTTTTTGTTTTTATATCATTAAAATTTCTCTTTATAATGTTTTAGATCCAACAAATGATTGATAAATAAATGAATGAATGAATTAACTGGTAATGGATGGAGAAGTAAAGTCCTATAGGGTGCTTGACCAGAGAGATGTAGGTTTCAATCCTGCTTCACACATAAACTGACTATGTGGTTCTGGGCACAATTCTCTCTCCTACCCTCATTTTCCTCATCTCTAAAGGCATTAGAGTTGTGATTTCATTGGTAACTCTCAGGTGATGAAACTTCTACCACTTATGCAAATCAGTACATCTTTAACTATCTTTCCCAGGACACTGAGGTATTATGTTATTTGATCATATCCCAGGAACAAAATGGCACTTCTATCATAGTCCTCTTATGAGGTCCAAATGAGATAATTTACATGAAATACTTTGCAACTTTACATCACTATATGAACAGGAGTCATTATTAGACTTAGGGAATAGAGATAACTTTTAAAACAATTGATCGACAGTGGCTCCTCAAATTTCAGTATAACCATTTGAAAATGTGAGTAAACAGCTATATTGTTTTAAGAACAGCTCAGAGGAAATGTTATTATACTATGACTATTATAAATACCCAAATTAACTATAAAGAACATATGAAGAAATATACTATCTGTATCCAGAGAAAGAACTGATAAATAGAAAAAAATTCTGGTGTGTGTGTGTGTGTGTGTGTGTGTGCGTGTGTGTGTAATAGTATCCATCTCTAGGCCAAGGTATGGGAGGGAGGGAAGAGAAAAAAATAAATCCATGTGATAATTTTGTTGTATGTTTGAAAGGAATAACAAATTGAGCTTAACAGATTTGCAGTTTCATGTACAATCATCTTTTTTATGGCACCATGTTATGTTTTGTTTTATTTCATAAATTAAAGATAAATTTTAAAAAAGAAAATGTGAATAAACAGAGAAAAGAGGTGAACTAGCAGTCTTGACCTACCAGATAAAAATCTTGCCTCAAATCATACATACTAATGTACAACAATCTGTGAGTAAGTACCCAATTTTGATGCAGGAGTAGTGGTCTACAAATGATCTGTTTTCTCCAACATGGGGCATAATTGAATACAAAGTTTAATGGTGAGCATCTAGTACATTTGACTTATGAAGCTATAATCCACTATTCCCAAATATACCCTTTTTCTGCAGTTTTAATTAATCAGATTGTTACGGACACTTTATTCTATCTTGTGCTTATAGACCTGAACTTTACATCTTGAATCATGTAATTCCTTCACAGACCTGAGTCATCGTTTACTTTACCATCTCATCTCCAACCAAAAAAATATACAATTATTTCTAATTTTTGGCTAAATGTAGAAACAACAACAACATTTCTACCTGTTTCTGCTTACTGAGAATGAGCCAAGGCCAGAAGACTCATCCTTTCTGAAGTGGCACTCAGTAAAAATGTGAGCTGGTGCTTTGGCCAGAGCAGCCCCACTAGGCCCAGCTGAAAGGGGAAGGAAAGATAATGTCAGCAGCTGCAAACTCTCATACAACATCTCACTTAAAATGTCATGTGTGCTACTTGGTTTAAATTGTCACCCCTCCAGCAACCACAAACAATGCAGAAACAGCAGATGTGTTTTCTATTTAGAATTAAACAGTTTATCTCAACCACTGTCATTGTTACAGGGAAAAAATAAATAAATATCCATGTTAATGTAAACTTCAAAAGGTACTGTCTGGCAAGATGGGATACTTTCAAATCCAAAGTCCTCTGAGAAAACTCGGATTTGACCACAGATTTTTTCGAATTGGGATCCTGGCAAGACAGAGAGCTGTAAAATAAAGATTGGTCAAAAGATTTTTGGCCAGATATTACTTACAATAACTCATGTCATTGATGCTTAATGGTCCAAAACATTAAGTAAACATCATAAATGTCTTTTGTTATTAAATGTTCCATTCAAACATTTTGTTTAACTCTTACTTAATGGAGAGCAAAGTCAAAGAGTTGAAGCAAGCATTGGCCAACATGGTGATCTTTGAGTCACCTTTTAGAGATTCCATAAAATTTGCCCCAGCATCAAGTCACAAAAGGCAAACTGGACTCCAATGTCTTTTCCAAGGGTATTTTATGTGGAGCAACTAGGCTACTTGTGAACTTGATTTCTTTAGGTCAAGTTCAAATTACAACCCATGTGTCCAGAGAATTAAAACTTTGTTCTCCCTAATGATGAAAGGCGATCTTTGGACTCAAAGTAGAAGGATGAATTGTTCTTTAAAATGAGGTTGCAAAGACAGAAAATGTTACTTCAAGGATAATCTTACAAGGAATAGTTGTTGCATTTAAAATGAATAGCTAAAACAAACAAACAAAAACAATAACAAAAACTGCAAGTAAAGATCTACTGAAGTAAATGATTAATAACACAGGTCTTCACAGCTAAATTATCTTAAGATGGATATATTGGGGCATTTTCTAAATTTAATGGTTTAGTTCTGTCATTGAACCATGATTTATATGATCCAGAATGACTTGGAAATTAGGATATTGCTGCTTGATCAACCACTGTAAACCAATAAAACTCCAGGCAATGATATTGCAAAGACTGTATTTCCCCATTAAATGTATTTTTCTCCTCTTCAAATGAATAGACTAACTGTTCTGTAATATTAAGAAACTGGAAAATTTGGAAGGTCATAGACAGAGCAGAAAGTCAAAGGCATAGCCAAATGACTGCATAATTTAACACATCCATTACTGGAGAGAAATAATAGACCCAGGAAGGGAAGGAGCATGAAACAGTGAAAAAGAATCATAAATCTGGAATAAGATTAATTGGGTTTGAATTCTATCTGTTCCATTCATCTCTACAAGCTTCAGCAAGTTTCATTATCTGTCAAATGAGGGATCTAGCCTTTATGATCTCTGATTTCCCTTCATATTATAACATTCTGTGATCAATAATTACAATATTTTTTTCTTTGATTAGGAACTCTGTAATATTTTCATAGAATCATTGAGCTGAAAAATACCGGAGGAACAATATCTAAATATCAGAAAGAAGTGACTCTCTCTTCTCAGAGATAGAATTAAGAAACTACTGTCCCCCTCCTTCCATAAGAGATTATGATGGCATTGTCTTCTCCCTTCATGTGAAGCATGACACTGACTAAGCTTCCTTCTTCACAGAGGGAAATGGAATGTTTTACATTCAGGACCCATCACATTTTTCCCTCTTGTTTGGCTAGAATATCAACTTCCATGCTCCTGACTGTATGTATAGTAAGAAGCAGACTGTGTTTGTCCATTGTAGATGCTATTAATTCATCCATTTATTATTCAACAAACATTCCTTAGGGTCCTCTTATGCTCAAGGTAAGACCAAGGAAAAGAGATACTGATGATAGTATAAGTGTATTCCTGCTGCATCAGCAGACCCAACAGCAAAACTGGGTCTGTGAGTCAGTAAATGCTGAAACTATGTATATTTGAAAGGCAGGGTGGCATAGTGGAAAGAGGGACAATTATTAGAGCCAAAAACACCTGTGTTCAAAATAGACCACTCTCTACAACTAGATATTATCGATTTACTGTTGATTTGCATTGGACAAAGGAGTTTTGATGCCAAGGAATTCCAGAAACCACTGAAATCACAGATCTATCTTCCCCTTCTCCCTTTCCCCAAAGACATATTTGACAATCCTTAGGAATAACCGCCACCCCTCCTCTTCTCCCTTTCTCTTTCTCTCATATATATGTATATGTGTGTATACATATATATATATGTATATAAATTTTCATTGCATAAGGATAGTTACTTACGCCTTCCTAGTGCTTTACGATTTACAGAGCATGTGGTATTCTAAAAGAGCACATTGAATTTGGAGTAAGACGATTTGGGTTCACATTCTGCCTCTAACACTTTCTACTTGAGTAACTGGGACTTCAGTTTCTTTGATTGAAAAGTATATGTGTATGGGGGGCATTACCGGATGTAATTTATGTGCCTGTGAGCCCAGAAGCCCTTTAGCGCAACTTTATGAGGCACAAAGCGTGAATGTTATCCCTGTTTTTCAAGATGAGAAAACTGAAGTTAAAAAGTATGTCTATTCTCTCCCCATTAAGTAAATTTCAGAGCCAGGGTATCACATCCGATCAGTTCACACAATCTTGTGTAATTACAAGCATCTAGCAAAGTCTCAGGTGTTATAAACCCTCAGTCAATAATTTTTGAATGTATATTGTTTAACATCAATATCCATAGCTATTCTATAGAATGAAAAATAGGAGCATGAGGCTCAGCACATTTTTGGAATAATGTAGGAGCCAAGAAATACTCATAGTTGCTCTCTTTTTGACTGTGGATATATGACAACCATGCATTCTTTATATACATACATACATATATATATATATATATGTATATATATATATACATGTATTATATATATATGCTGAATCATGTGGAATTTCACAAAATCTTGGATACAGTATTTATTTAGATAGTCTGTGGGAAAGGACTTACAAAGTATAACTTGGGCTTATACATGAGATAGAAAAACTATATCTCTTTCCTCTGTTGAAAAGTCTTTATCAAATTTGCTATCAACCTGAGACTTCCTGGGGTTGAGATGTGCTATGAAAGGTATTTATGCAAAATGATGTTTCATAGTTAGCTTTTACACATACTTAAAGTGTCATTACTACCTTTGAAAGACAGTAAAGAACTTTAGCAAAGACATTTAATTACTCTGGCCTCAGTTTCCACATGTGTGAAATAAGGGCGGGAGAGTTGAATGAGATGATCTCTAAGGTCTTTCCAGCCCTAAGTGTATGAGCTTATGAGTGATCTATTTAGCTTGAAATCGAAATTGTTTTGTGGAGCTCTTAAATCTTACAAACAACAAAGAAAACCTCCTTAGTTTCCTTTTCCTGTTTTTAATTAGCAATGAAGCTTTCTTGAGAGCATTAAAGATAATGTTGGGGGGAGAGAATGTTTTTTCTAGTCAAACTAGCTATTAATCAACATTAAATGCCAAAGAATTATGATTGCCTACCACTGAATGTATTACTTGTCTAAGGAAAGAAATTGTGGTTCCTCCCCTTTAAGAAATCAATTGCTACAAATTTAAACTGAAATTTGAATTCAGAAAAACTGAAAAGTGACCAATCATAACCATGTGTCTTTATTTCTCAAATGTCTTAAAACTTTCTAACTAATTACCAGGGATACAAATGTCTCATTTATTCCAAAATTTCAATCAATTTCCTTCAATGATGAGGTTGCTGCGCATTCAAAGTAGTCAATCCATGTCCTTCCTTGAATTTGCCAAAGATAAGTCCACCTACTATGCTTGGGACCTTCCACTGTCTTCTCATTTTGTAGATTCAGAGGGAGAATGCTGGCTGTCCATCTGTCTCTTGCTTTTTTCATATAATAACTCCGTTCTTTTCTCACGTCATCCATTTCTCTAGTGACATGCTTTAAACCATTTTTTCTGACCTAATTCCTCATTTTTACTCATTTGCAAACTTTTTATATTTTTTTATTAAATTTATTTATTTACCTTTTAACATTCATTTTCACAAAATTTTGGGTTCCAAATTTTCTCCCTATTTCTCCCCTCCTCCCACCCCAAAACGCCAAGCATTCTAATTGCCCCTATCACCAATCTGCCCTCTGTTCTAATATCCCTCACTTCCCATGTCCCCATCTTCTCTTTTGTCTTGCAGGGTCAGATATACCCCATTACCTGTATTTCTTATTTCCTAGTAGCAAGAACAATACTCAACAGTTGTTCCTAAAACTTTGAGTTCCAACTTCTCCCCATCACTCCCTCCCCACCCATTCCCTTTAGGAAGGCAGGCAATTCAATTTAGACCATATCTGTGTAGTTTTGCAAATGACTTCCATAATAGTCGTGTTGTGTAAGGCTAACTATATTTCCCTCCATCCTATCCTGGCCCCCATTGTTGCTATTCTCTCTTTTGATCCTGTCCCTCCCCAAGAGTGTTGACTTAAAATTGCTCCCTCCTCCCACTGCCCTCCCTTCCATCATTCCTCCCACCCTGCTTAGCCCCTTCTCCCCCACTTTCCTGTATTGTAAGATAGGTCTTCATACCAAAATGAGTGCATTTTATTCCTTCCTTTAGTCGAATGTAATGAGAGTAAGCTTCATGTTTTTCTCTCACCTCCCCTCTTTTTCCCTCCACTGAAAAGTCTTTTACTTGCCTCTTTTCTGAGAGATAATTTGCCCTATTCCATTTCTCCCTTTCTCCTCCCAATATATTTCTCTCTCACCACTTAATTTCATTTTTTAAAGATATGATTCCATCCTATTCAATTCACTCTCTGCTCTTTGTCTCTCTTTGTGTGTGTCTGTGTGTGTGTGTGTGTGTGTGTGTGTGTAATCCCACCAACTACCCAGATACTGAAAAGTTTCAAGAGTTACAAATATTGTCTTTCCATGTAGGAATGTAAACAGTTCAGCTTTGGTAAGTCCCTTATGACTTCTCTTTGCTGTTTACCTTTTCATGCTTTTCTTCATTCTTGCGTTTGAAGGTCAAATTTTCTTTTCAGCTGTGGTCTTTCAAGAATGCTTGAAAGTCCTCAATTTCATTGAAAGATCAGTTTTTACCCTTTAGTATTATACTCAGTTTTGATGGGTAGGTGATTCTTGGTTTTAGTCCTAGTTCCTTTGACTTCTGGAATATCCTATTCCATGCCCTTCGACCCCTTAGTGTAGAAGGTGCTAGATCTTGTGTTATCCTGATTGTATTTCCATAATACTTGAATTGTTTCTTTCTAGCTGCTTGCAATAATTTTTTCCTTGACCAGGGAACTCTGTAATTTGGCCACAATGTTCCTAGGAGTTTCTCTTTTTGGATCTCTTTCAAGAGGTGATCAGTGGATTCTTTCAATATTTAATTTGTCCTCTGGTTCTAGAATATCAGGGCAGTTTTCCTTGATAATTTCATGGGAGATGATGTCTAGGCTCTTTTTTTGATCATGGCTTTCAGGTAGTCCTGTAATTTTTAAATTGTCTCTCCTGGATCTAGTTTTTTAAGTCAGTTGTTTTTCCAATGAGATATTTCACATTATCTTCCATTTTTTCATTCTTTTGGTTTTGTTTTGTGATTTCTTGGTTTCTCCTAAAGTCATTAGTCTCCATCTGTTCCATTCTAATTTTTAAAGAACTATTTTCTTCAGTGAGCTTTTGAACCTCATTTTCCATTTGGCTAATTCTGTTTTTGAAAGTATTCTTCTCCTCATTGCCTTTCTGGACATCTTTTTCCAATTGAGTTAGCCTATTTTTCAAGGTGCTATTTTCTCCAGCATTTTTTGGGGTCTCCTTTAGCAAGGTGTTGACCTGCTTTTCATGCTTTTCTTGCATCTCTCTCATTTCTCTTCCCAGTTTTTCCTCCACCTCTCTAACTTGATTTTCAAAATCCTTTTTGAGCTCTTCCATGGCCTGAACCCATTGAATATTTATTTTGGATATTTGGGATACAGAAGCCTTGACTTTTATGTCTTTCCCTGATGGTAAACATTGTTCTTCCTCATTGGAAAGGATGGGAGAAGATATCTGTTCACTACGAAAGTAACCTTCTATGCTCTTATTTTTTTTTCCCTTTTTTGGGCATTTTCCCAACCAGTTACTTGACTTTAGAGTCCTTTGTCAAGAGTGGGGTGTACTCTGGGGACCTGTAAGATATCAGTTCCTCCAAGGTGACACAATCAAGCATGTACTGGTCTGGGTGCAGGAAAGAATTTTTGTGCCCAAAATCTTAGCATTTACCTCTCCACAGTCACTTGGCCTCCATTTTCACCAAGTCAGGACTGGGGGCTGATTTTCTGATAAGCTGGATGGGCAGGGCCGCCATTCATTGTACAACAAAGACCACCTTGGCCAGGGCCTCCATCCAGGGCTGAAGTAAGACTCAGCTCTTCAGTGCCCTCAGGGATTTTTACACTCCAACAATTGAGCTTCCATATGGGCTGCTGTGCTGTCTCTGTGGCTGATTCCTGCTGTTGGAAGACCCTTCTCCATTCCTTTCCAGTTGATAAAACCCCTTCACTGACCTTTAGTGCCTGTGGATTGAGGGATCTGAGGCCCCGCTGCTGCGACTGGAGATTCTGCCCCTGAGGTGTCCTCCTCCCAGAGTCTCATAGCGCTGCTTGGCCAAGGCTGGTCTGGGCTGATTTTCCAGGGCAACCGATGTTTCCGTAGGCCTTTCGGGTCACTCTGGGCTGGAAATCTTCTCCACTCTGTTGTTCTTCACTTCAGCTGCCCAGAATTTGTTGAGAGTCCCTCTCTACAGGTATTTTGTGGGCTGTGTGGGGAGACCCTGTGTAAGTGTGTCTTTCTAGTCTTCCATCTTGGCTCCACCCCCCAACCTTTTTATACTTAACATACGTCTCTTCGTTGACTTTTGAGTGATTCTGAACTACAGCGTTCCATGACTCAGTTATATATGATCACTAAAAGACCCTTTTTTAAAGAGATGGGCTATTTTTTTCAAGGAGAAGTATGATTTAATGACTCCTAGTTTACCTGTAAACAGCCCATTTGTCCTGTCATTGGAAATGATCACTTTCATTTTCTCTCTTGATCTCTCTGCAGTATTTGGCACTCTTATGGACTACCACCTCACCTTTCTTTGTCTTTTCTATTCCCTAAGTTTCTCAAATGCCATACTTACATGTTCTTCCTCTTACCTTTCTGACTATTCTCCTTTGAACCCTTAATATGGATGCCCCTTGGGAATCTCATTCACTTTTATAGCTTCAACAGTCATTGCTTTGGAAATGTCTCCTAAATCTATTCTTCTGATGTCATGCTCTTTGATTTGGAATCAGGGAACTAAGTCCTGGCTCTGCCACTTACTGCCTATGTGACCTTGGGGAGTTTACTTAACTTTTCTGGGTCTCACTCTCATTATCTGTAAAGTGAAGGTCTTGAATGAGATGGACTTTTAAGGTCTCTTCCAGTTTTAAAATCTATGATACTATGATAATCTACAACTCCTACAGGATATCTATTGAATTCCTATCTATCATTTAAAATCAATTCAAATGTCATGGAGCCTTGAAGTTCAATTCTCCCAACTGAATTGCATTTGTATTTTCCCTTGAGCACTCTCCACTATATTTTGCTTGTGCTTTTTAATATACACTTGGCATGTAGTAAGTTGATCTTCATTAATTAAGCATCTAATAAAAGTGTTAGGCAGTGTGCTAAGCACTGTATACATAAAAAAAAAGGTGAAAATGACCCCTATGCTCAAGGAACTCACATTCTACTGGAGAAAGATAGCATGAAAACAGCTTTGTATATATAATATGTTTGCAGGGTAAATTGTAGGTAACCTTAGAAAAAAGGCACCAGAATTAGTAGTCACTAAGAAAAAGCTTCTTGTAGAAGATGAGATTTTAGCTGACACTTAAGGCAAGCTGGGGTGGAGGATATGTCCCTGTGCAGGGGTAATAGTCTGAGAAAGAATTTAAAAGGTCATATTACAAAACATTAAAGGAAAATTGAAAGTGATATGTTATATAGCTATGAATAGGGGGAATTCTTAACTAAGCAAGGCATAGAGAAGAAATTTAAAATGTGGATCATTTCAGTCCATAAAATCAAAAAACTTTTGAATAAGCAAATAAATATAGTTAAATGAGAAGGGAAGCAATTAATTGTAAAATTTTTTCACAGAATAGTTCTCTGACAGATATACAATAACTACAATATAAATATTCAAGAATGAGAGCTCTTATTTGAAAGCTAAGTGATCCAAGGATATGACTAGTCACGTGAAGGGGTATACAATATTAACAACTATGTTAAAAAGTTCCAAAATCCAAAATGATTAAATCAGTGCGAATTCAAACAACTCTTCAGTTCTATTTCAGATCCATCAGGTTGCAAAGATGGCAAGAAGAAAATAGAAATTGTTGAGGGAGAACAGGTAAAGATATGAATTGATCCAACCATTCTATAAAAAATAGTAGCTATTTGGAATTATCTCTTCAAAGTTATTAACCTGCACATACTCTTTGACCTGGGAATCCTACTATAAAGCATATGTAATAAGGAGTGAGATAAAGGATAGAGGGAAAGGAAAAATATTTATAGCAGTGCCTTTATGGTTGCACAGTACTGGAAACAAAGTTAATGCCCATAAATTGGGGAATGGGTGAACAAATTTTGGTATAAAAATACAATTTATTTTTGAACTATAAGAAATATAATGGTATTTTAGGCTACATTGTCCCCTGAAGCAAGTTCAAAGTCTGGAGAGATTGAATCCATAGATGTAATTTTTAAGAGTATCTTTTACTAAATACATTCAGCAAGGATATACCTTGATAGGCGTAAATCTTCTACTCATCATGGTGGACCCCAGTCCAACAATTACCTTTATAGGAATAACCATCAGATCTGAAGAAATATACTTCTTTCTGGTTGTTATTTTATATAGAACTTAACAAAAGGTGAGTCTTCATGCATAAAGTCTATTTCCCTTCAAGATCCCTATGGCTAAGTGTTATACACAGATTAAATCATAAATTTATCCCCTTAGAACTGAAGACCTATAAGTAACCCAAGATAGATTCACAGAAAAAATGAGAAGATATGACGAATTGATGCAGTGTAAAATGAGCAGATCCCGAACAATTTATGCGATGACAGCAATGATATGAAGAAAAATGAATTTGAAAGACCCCAGATCTCTGATCAAAGTAGTGACTAGTGGTAACTTCAAGAGACAACAATTTGATAGTAAGAGAAATTTCAATCCAGGAGATGCCTGTGGAGGACATCCCTGCAAATGGGAAAGGGTGGAGGAAGGAATCCCTGCTATGAGGCATGTAGCTTTAAAGGGGAATTACTCGACCAACAGGAGAAACTGTATCCACACTCTAGACTGACATAAGTGGTCAGGAGGACCAATATAAGTCAATCTTCAGATATGGCAGCTTAGAATGCCTAAAATGATTTTAAGTTGAATTAAGAGATGTATAATGCAGAGAAAGACAGGTAATAGTCCTGCTATATACTCTGCTCTGGGCAGACCACATTTGGAGTTAGGGTGCTCAGACTGGAGTAACATTTTAAATCGTATGTTGGTTTGCTTCAGAGTGTCAAAAGCAGGGCAACTAAGGGAAGGGAAGGAGAATGCTGTATAGGGTTTGTTTGAAGGAAGTAGATGTTGAGCCTGGAAAAGAGAAGACCTAGAAGGAATATGAAAAGTATGATCAAATATTTGAAGTATTATCCTGTGGAAAAGAAATTAAACTTGTTCTGCTTGGCCATGAACTGTGAATGATGGGTGGAAGCTGCAGAGTGACAGATTTGGGCTTGATATAAAGAAACATTCTCAGATAATTAGAATTGTCTAAAATTAGTGTTTTTCATTTCTTTCCATACTCAACTCTTGACTGCCCTTTCAGACTCCCCAGAATCTTTTCCATTCTGGAAGCTCTTGCTAGTCTTTCATTTCACATATTGTAAGAAACCTCCACTCTTAAGCCCTGCTTCCTCTTTGGATTGGTTGCTTCGTCCCAAAGCCCTCAGTTTGAAGAGGATCCCCAGGCCACCTATGCATTCATTCCTTTCCCAGTTATACTCTTGACCATTCTCTTGGACTTTCTCTACAGTTCCCCCAGGCTGCGTACCTTTATCCTTTTCCCTTTCTAGTTTCTTTTATGTGTTGTCTTTGTTAGAGATTTTTTTTGGTAAAACTTTGAGGTTCTCCCAGATTGATATTTTTGTGATGGCAAATTAGGTCACCTTTTATCTCAATTCTCTCCTGGCCTTTAGTCATTGGGCATTGCCTCAGACAAAGTGAGGCCTGGGAACTGACCTTGATATGGAAAGGCCAAGGTAGCATGCTGCATCCAGGGCTATTGCTAGTCACCTTGACATCTTGCCAATGAACTTGGATGAATTTGGTGGAGAGAGTGAGGATAACTTTGTATAACTCTGCCTCATTTAGACAAATCAGGACATCATCCTTGTGATGTCATTTCTGTTCTTTGAAAATGAAGGACCCTCAATAATAAGGTCCTTCAGGGTAGAAACTGTCTTTTTTTTCTGCTTGTCTCTTCATTCTCACTGCTTAGCCCATTACCTGATACATAGTAAATAACGAATGCTTTCTTTCTGACTGATAGAAAAATGGAATGAGCTTTGTTGGGAAACACTAGGTTCCTTTATCTAGTGATCCCCAAGTAAAAGTTTGATCACCATTTGTCAAAGAAATTTTAGTGACTGTTGTTGGTTAGCACAGTGAACAAAGATTTACTTACAGTAAGGCCTATAGGTGGTACTCTAATTCAAATTCCATGATCCCATGTCTGCTTAGGGCAATACAGAAAATATAAGTAATGGCTTTCAGTCACCCTAACCCTAAACGCGCTCCACTTCCAGTGTTCTTTCCACCCTGCTATGCCATATGCAACAATGAGACAGTTATCACATGGCACTTAAATAGATTGAGTAGATCCTGATGGTGGATTATAGTCAGAGATTCAGACAGACAAGTAATCATCATCAAGGAAACAACATGGGAGATAAGATGGGGAAGGGCTGCTTTAGAGATAGCATTCTAATCCTTAAAAAGACTTAAGTAAAAGGGAAGGAGATAGAGAGTGAAGACCACAGTCCTAGAAGAGTAGCATATTTGGCCAAGAATTCAATATAAAACAACAAGGCAGGGCCTACGTTTTGAAAGTGGGGTATAAGGCATTCAGTGAAACCGGAGTACATGGCATAACTAATGGCAAGGTAGGCAGGGTTGAAGTTCTGACCCAATCCTTGGGCACAGTGGTATTTACTCAGGTAGAATGGTATTGTCCTTATTGTGGCACAGTACAATGAGGGAACCGGCTCTGGAGTCAGAAAACCTGGATTCATATACCACCACTATGTAACTACGGATGAGCCATTTATTATTTCTGGGCCTCAGTTTCCTCATCTGTAAAAAGTGTTGGACTAGCTGATCTCTGAGGACGCTTTCAGGTCATATGAGCCAACTACTAATTCTCTAATACTATGGTAAGTTTGGTCCAAGTACATAGTTGAGTTTAAGTTAGAGTTGAGGGTTAAGTACCATCAGCTATAAAATTATAGAAGGAAATAGGGGAAATGGAAACAAACAAACTAGTAGAATTAAATTCTTGACAATCTTTGAGCAAGATAATTTGTCTAACTCTCAGGGTTTTAGCAAGTTTACTTTCACCTACAATGGCAGGTTAAGTGTATCATACTTTATTATGAAATAGCATCTTTGAAAGTTAGCCAAGACTCGTACCTTTATGGGACAATGGGGCAGGATCATTACATTCCAATGACCAGGAAGTTAGCCATCCATCATTGCCTACTCACAAGAACAGCATATTTTCCCACTAAGTGTAAAGTTGAGCTGAGTCCATACTCCAGTTTTAAAAAATAAGACATAATTATGCAGATGGGGAGAACAGATGTATTGTATCGGTGAGTGTTTATCATTTTTTAATATTTTGAAGCCAGATGTGTACATACAAATTTCTGGTTGCAGTCTAAGGGAAAGGACATTGTATTTGTGGGACACTAAACTTTAATAAGAAATTAGAGTGTTTTTCATCCAGCTTGGATCAACTATTCTTAAAATACAACTCGACATCCACTGTTGTAAGCCTTTGGAAAATAGGAAACAGATGCTTAATAGAAAGAAAACTATCAGCCAAGGAATTCCTGATGATCTTTTTATAAAATGTAAACTTACATATTTTATGAGTCCTTTAATGAACTGCTATAGAACAACTTCAGCAGTCAAAACATTTCATGAAAATAGACACGAACAATTTGTCATTTGTTACTACATTCACAGAAAATCCTTCAATTGCACTCTTGAGAAAATGGGCATAATGGTGGCCCATACTGTGTTATTAACAACATCTGTTACTTGCTGCAAGACCTGATTGGATACTATGGAAAAAGAATGAATCAGGATAAACACACAGAGATGCTTCTATTACTCAAGGTGTTTATGCTGGACCTGGCAGAGTTCCCTCACTAGGTAAGGTTAACAATGTTCACAGGGAGAGATTAAAAATGGGGCAATGGAGTTCACAGCAAGGTCGGATAAATGATACTTTAGTTTAGACTGACTTTAACATGGGGACGAGGGGATAATTTCCTGGGTCTTAGAAAACTCTCCATAGTAAACAGAGACTGTAGATTGGAAGGGCTTGAGGACAATACCATATTGTAGAGGTTTTCTTTGTGTCAGTCCAATAGCCTTCAGTTACATCCAGTGATTACGCTACTACAATTTGAGAGGAGGAGAGAAAGCAATCCAAGTCAGTTTCTAAATTCTATTCATTGGTATCAATCACTTCACATTGAGATGTAGAACTGTCTTTAGAAGCAAGATTTGAGGTGGTAGGATCACAAATACTTTTCTTATTGACCCTGAGTAATCACTACTTCTCCTTGATTATGATCTCAAGTCATTTGATGGTTTGTGTTGTTCAACTGGGATAAAAAAAAGAAGGTAGGATAGAAATAAAAAAGAACCTAAAAGATGAAAGGTCTGTACCCATTTAAGACAACCAGAAAAAAAGCATTAAAGCATTCCTCCTCCCCAACCCAGAACCCCAAATATGATCAAGGAGAGTGAGCATGCAGATTTGCAGTAAAGAAAACCCTCAGGGAACTGTTTGCAAAATGATAGGGGTTACATGTAATTTTCTATCCTCCTCTCTCATCTGGATTTATGAAATTCCAAAACCCCATCAAGACACATTCCTGTGTCTTGACTTGTGTACGTCTATGTAAGGAGGAGTTGGATCTGTGATTTCACTGACATGAGAACTAGCAGATCAGAAAATTTCATCCACCAATGTTTATCAGCAACTTCTCTGGAATGCTTAAAAAATTGATTGGGACATTGGAAACTAAGTGACTTGCCTAGGATCATAAAGCATATGTTGGAGGAAGAACTTAATCCTGTAGATCCTAAAACTGGTTCTCTGTCCTCATTATTACACTGCCTTTTATGCACTGACTTTTAAAGGGTCATCAATTAAGCAAGAAGTGCGCTAAGTAACCTTGCATGTATTAGGCATTGTGCTAAGTACTAGGGATACAAAGACAAAGGGGAATGGTTTCTGCCCTCAGAGAGCTTACATTCTAACATGAGAGACAACATGGAAGACCTGCTGATAATGACCTTCTGGGAGTTTGAAGAAAGAAAGCTGCTTTATAGATTAACAACAAATCTCTGTCAGAGTGGTCTGAGCGGACATTCACTAGAAAGTGACAGGAATTTGAGGAAAGGAAGTCTTCACCCTTGAGAAAAAAGAGCACACATTCTAGCATCAAATACAACAAGATCATTGTTTGATAAACATTTAAGTGCCTACTGTATACAAGTTGCTAGGGTCACAAAAATGAAAACAATGTATTTTGTGTTCTCCAGGGACTTACAATCAAATGAGAGAAAGAACATGTGCCCTGATAATTGTGAGATGCTGGAAAGAACAAGTACAATGAAGAGATCCAGGCAATTTATGAGACATTTTAACAGGAAAAATCACTTTCACCTGGAGATGGGGAGTGGTAGAGGGTGTTCAGGGAAAAATCCATAGAGTAACTGGCATCTGAACTGGATATTCAGATACACTTTTATGGAACTGGGTCTTCAGAAGCACATTAACAAAAAGAATTGGAAGGGATGGGACAGAAGGAGGAGGGAATCATTCCACAATGCAAATGTGGCAGATGGTTTGAGAGAAGACATGAAGGGGGGGAGGGCAGCAGCATGAAAAGTAGACCAGTCTGACTAAAGCACAGAAGATGTAAAGACTGGTATGAGATAAGTTTAGATAAATAGATTGGATTGTGGAAGACCTCTCATTCCAGAAGAAGGAATTTACATATGGTTCAGTAAGCCATTTGCTGAAGGGTTTTCATTTTTAAGCTTTACTGATGCTTTTTGGTAGTTATAGGCAGAGGTAGGGTGGTAAATATTTAACAACGGACTCTCTAGAAAAACTGAATGGAAGACACATTTTAAATTTTTTTCTACATTATTAGTATTTTCTCCATCACTTTCTGAAATCTAAGCTATCAACAAAACAAGAAACCAAGTCCTTATTTGTAGCATTTGCTGATTTCTGAGGTATAAGTGTTCACATGGAGACTTTTTTCTACATGGATACATTGAACAATCATCTCTCCCATATGTGCTGGCTCCAGCACATCCCAGAATATAGGGCAATCATTTCACTTCCCATATTAGAAGTAAAAGTAATAAAGCAAAACTATTTCAAGACTACATCTGAGAATGTATGTGTAAATTGCATATGTAAAATGTGTTTATAAACTACATTTGTAGGATCATAGTTGAATGGGACTTTATATGTCATTACATCCAACTTCCTCAATTTACAGATGTGAAAATTGAAGTTTGGTGACTAGCATAAGGTCATATAAGTTAATAAGTAGTTAAGCTGCAACCCTAAAGTAATTCTTTTTCCAGTTCGCCACACTGCCTCTCATTCAATATATGTAGTCTTTCACCTCTCTACTGAGAGGAGTAAGGTATGTTTATTCATTGGGTCAGTAGGGGAAGAGGGAGAAATTATAGCACCTACTTTGTGCCACATAACTGTGCTAAGCATTTTGCAAATATAACTGTATTTGATCCTAATAGCAACAGTGAAAGGTAGGTTATTATGCCCATTTTGGAGTTGAGGAAATGGACATCAATGAAAGTAGTGATTTGTCTGGGGTCACTGAGCTAGTAAGTGTCTAAGGTTGAATTTGAACTCAGGTCTTTCTGTCTCCAGGCCCAGTGATCTAGTCACTGTGTTACTTACTACTTCGGGACCAAGATTATTTATTGTAGTTAATCAGAACTTAACTGTCTTTTAGTATTGTTTTCATTTAAATTACTATAGCCATTGTGCATAATGTTCTTTTAGTCCTACTTATTTCACTCTAAATTAGAGTAATCAATCCATGTCTCTATTAATTACTCATAGTTATTATGCAACATTTTTGTGGTTCAGTCATTCTGTCATGTCTGACTCTTTGTGCCCCCCATAGACTTGCCCATGGGATTTTCATGGCAAAAATACTGGAGTGGATTACCCTTTCCTTCTCCAGTGTATCCCCATTTCACAGATAAGTAAAGAAGACAAATAGAGTTTAAGTGACTTCCCCAGCGTAACACGGCTAATAAGTGTCTGAGACCCCATTTGAACATAGATCTTTCCTGATTCCAGGCCCTGTGATCTATCCACTACACCACATAGTTGCCCAATTAGGTCTACCCAAAAATAAACTGAGCTGCTTCAGGAAGTAGTGAATTCTCCCTCATTGGAAATCTTCAAGTGAAGAAGGAAAGCTCATGTGTCAGATGCATTGAAAAGGGGAATTTTTTGAGTATCCATTGAACTTGATGTTTGCTGAGTTTCCTTTCTACTCTGTAATTTCTTGGGTTTATGATTCTGCAACAATATTCCATTAAGGTTATATATTTGTAATTTATTCAATTATTGTCTAATCCAGAGTTTCCCAAGCTCATTTTACCTACCATCCCCTTTCTAAAAAATCACTTAGCACACTCCTGGAAATATGCTTTCCTTAACCCATTAACTGTTTAGTTTTTTTTAATTTGTGTCTTTTAAAAAATATATAAAATATTTTTTTTAAAAATAATTCATCTGAAATTTAATAATTTAATGTAAATTTGTGGGTTGTTTTGCATTGAAATTTTGATAATGCAATATTTCATCATGTAACTATATAGTACTGTATTGTAAACAAGTTATTTCACACACATATTCCTCCTTATGCATGCTTGGCTTCCTGACAATGTACCACACACTCACTTGACAACACTTATTTTTTAAGACCTGTCAGCAAATTTGACCAATGTTTGGTTATAACTTGCATTTTGTGTATTTATTTGGAAAATAATGTGTTCACTATGACCATGACTCTATTACACAACAAATGAAATATATACAAATGGTTTCTCAAAACGTTTAAATAAACAGTTTTTCTTTTTTTCGCTTTTTCCTTATGCTTCCACGGTCCCTCATTTTTATTCCATGCCCTGCAATTGCATCCAAGACTTCTACTACCAGCCCTGGATCTTCCCAAGGCCCACAAGAGGTGGTATTGCCCATTTGGGGAATGTATGACCAATGAACATGTGTCATTTGCAGTTTGTCTTTTTGGTCACCACAATAAGGTGTTATAAATATTTTAATATTTATTGGACTTTTTCTTCTGTCCTTTACATCCTTGGAGTATAAGCCTATTTGTGGGATCACTGAGTCAAAAGATTTGCACAGTTTAGTGAGTTTTCATGATTCCAGTTGTTTTCCAGAAATGTCAAACCAATTCACAACTCCACTGGCAGTTCATTAGTGGGCCTATCACCCCACAATGACCCCCCCCAACATTAGCTATGGCCAGTTTTAATTTGAATTTTTCTTATTATTAGTGATTTGGCATTATTGTTGCTGTCCTTATAGCTGAGTCAGCCAATGAAGAGACACATGATCTCCTTCATTCAGCTAATTCCACATTCATTGCTTTGACTCTAGTGTTTCCTAAATAAATTATCTTGTCATCGGCAAATAGATAATTTTATCTTCACTTAGTTTCTGTTTATCACATCTCTTTTGTTTTAATGCTATATATAGCATTCCTAGAACTAGATCAGCTGGTAATGGAGAGAAGGGCCATCCTTGCTTTCTGCCATAATTATTGGGAAAATTTCCAGTTTTTCATCATGGTATTTGGTTTTGGTTTTAAATACATATTTGGGATCATATTAAAGAAATGCTTTTCTATTACTATATTTTTTATCTAACGTTTACTGAAGGTTTTAGTGTTGAGGTATGAAATGTGCTAGGAAAATTACTAAGAAAGCAATGTAGGAAATACATTGCAGAGGTGACATACAGTTCAGGTGAGTGAAGAGAAGGTAACAAATGTAAGATAGAACCAACAGGATTTGGTAATGGTTTGAACAGAAAGGTGAGAAAGAGGGAAGAATGAAAAGGATGGTGCTGCCATGAACAGAAATAGAAAAGTTATAAGAAGAGTCAGATTTAGTTTTATACAGGCTGAATTCAGTTTTTATTTTTATTTTTAAAAACCAATTAATTATTTCTTAGTTTTTAACATTCACTTCCACAACATTTTGAGTTCTAAATTTTCTCCCCATCTCCCCCCTCCACTTACCCCAAGACAATGCACATTCTGATTACCACTTTCCCCAATCTGCCCTCCCTTCTATCACACTCCCTCCCTTCTCTTTTCCCCTTTCCTTCTATTTTCTTATAGAGTATGATGGTAATTAAAATAGGATCTTTTGCTATTTTTGCTTTGGTATAACCAAGTCCCTCTGATTGAACCTTGCCTTTATCAATCAAGAGTCTCTACAAGGAGCAAGAGTTTCTCTAACTAGAAACAGTGTATATATATATTTATATTGTTAATTATTTTAATATGATTAAAGGTCTTTCTAATATGATTAAAGGTTAATTATTTTAATATGATTAAAGGGCCTGCCCATTGTGGGAAGCTTGATTAGGGGAATTGTTTTGTAGGAGGGCCACAAGTACCTTTTGTTTTTTCTATTGAGGCACTGAGTCAAAGGTTGCAATGCCCTCTGACTCTAAAAAGAGTGTAAATACTCTGAGTTGAGGACTTACTTGAGGTTTAATTTTTGTTAAGAAGGTTTGAGTGCCAGATGAGGACTCTGAGAAGCTGCTAAGGAACCTCCTGGCTTTGAGAACCCAGAAGTCTTGCTTCCCTATTATAGCAGGTCCCCCTGTGTATGTTGGAGTGCTTACTATTACATAGGGCAAGGTAGATTTCTATATCCCATTGCCTGCATGGCTTATTTCCTAGTTGCAAAAAAACCAATTTTTAATATTTGTTTTTAAAACTTTGAATTTCAACTTCTCTCCTTTCCTCCCTCCTCCCTCACCCCCATTGAGAAGGCAAGCAATTTGATATAAGCTATACATGTGAAGTCATGCAAAACACTTCTACAACATGACAATAGTCATGTTGTGAAAAAATACCTATATTTTTCCTCCATATTATCCTTCCCTCCATTTTTTCTAGTCTCTCTTTTGACTCTATCCCTCCTCAAAAGTGTTTATGATTTTCTGCTTCATAGAATTATAAATTATGCATTGGAAGTGACCAGGGTGGCATTCAGTCCTCTTCATTTTATCCAGAAGGGAATTGAGTCCCAGCAAAATTTTATAATCAAAATTCACATAGTCTGTTTGTCAGAGGTGGGACTTGAACTCAGGTCTTTTGATTCTAAATCTAGTACTCTTTTCATTACACTATATCACTTCCTGTTCCTAATTCTTTTACAACTCATGAAGACGAGCCTTCCTGGTTCCAAACTCAATGTTCTATCCACTGTACCACTTAGCTGCCCCTGAGTTCAAATCTAACTTCAGACACTTACTAGTTCTGTGACCCTAGGCAAGTCACTTAACTCTGTCTGCCTCAGTTTCCTCATCTGTAAAATGAGCTGGAGAAGGAAATGGCAAACCATTTCAGCATCTCTGCCAGGAAAATTGCCAAATGGGTTCACAAAGAGTCAGACATAACTGAAATGATTAACATGAAGACACAATATAAATGCTTAATTAAGAAAATATTTATATTTGTTCATTTATTCAGTTGTCTTCAAATTATGTGCTTCAAATGAAATCTAAAACCTTAGGTCTAGAATTTGAAGTCCTGCACAATCTGCCTCTTTTCCCCTTACGCCCACATTCCTGTAGTGCAAGATATATTTTCATACCAAAATAAGTGTGCATGTCATTCCCTCCTTACATCAAATCCAATGAGAGTAAGGTTTACTCTTTCCCTCTCACCTCACCCCTCTTCCCCTCTATTGAAAAAAACTTTTTTTTGCCTCTTTAATGTGAGAGATAATTTACCCCATTCTATTTCTCACTTTCTCCTTTTCCCAATATATTTCTCTCTCATCCCTTAATTTTATTTTTTAGATATCATCCCTCCATATTCAACTCACTCAGTGCCCCCCTGTCTCTCTCTCTCCCCCCCCCTCTCTCTCTCTCTCTATATATATATATATACATATATATATACATATATACACGTATATATATATATATATATATATATATATGTATAATCTCTCCAACTACCCTGGTACTGAGAAAAGTCTTAAGAGTTACAAATATTATCTTTCCATGTAGGAATGTAAATAGTTTAACTTTAGTAAGTCCCTTATGATTTTTCTTTCCTGTTTACCTTTTCATGCTTCTCAAAATTCTCATGTTTGAAAGTCAAATTTTCTATTCAGCTCTGATCTTTTCATCAAGCATGTTTGAAAGTCCTCTATTTCATTCAATGACATTTTTTTCCCCTGAAGCATTATACTTAGTTTTTCTGGTTGGGTGATTCTCACTTTTAATCCTATCTCCTTAGAATATCATACCTCAAACGCTGTGATCCTTAATGTAGAAGCTGCTAGATTTTGTGTTACCCTGATCTTTCTGGCTGTTTGCAATATTTTCACCTTGACCTGGGAGCTCTGGAATTTGGCTACAATGTTCCTAGCAGTTTTCCTTTTGGGAATCTCAGAAAGTGATCAGTGGATTCTATCAATATTTATTTTACCTTCTGGTTCTAGAATATCAGGGCAGTTTTCCTTGATAATTTCTTGAAAGATTATGTCTAGGCTCTTTTTTTGATCATGGCATTCAGGTAGTGCAATAATTTTTAAATTGTATCACCTAGATCTATTTTCCAGGTCAGTGGTTTTTCCAATGAGATATTTCACATTGTCTACTAATTTTCATTCTCTTGGTTTTGTTTTGTAATTTCTTGAATTTTCATAAAGTCATTAGTTTCCATGTGCTCTACTCTAATTTTTAAGGAATAATTTTCTTCATTGAGCTTTTGGACCCTCTTTTCTATCTAGCCAATTCTACCTTTTAAGGTATTCTTCTTCTCATTGGTTTTTTTGGATCTCTTTTGCCATTTGTGCTAGTCTATTTTTTAAGGTGTTATTTTCTTCAGCATTTTTGGGTCCCCAAGCAAGCAGTTGACTTGTTTTTCATGATTTTCTTGCATCACTATCATTTTTCTTCCCAATTTTTCCTGTACTTCTCTTACTTGATTTTCAAAACCTTTTTTGAGCTCTTCAATGACCTGTGACCAATTCATATTTTTCTTGGAGGCCTTGGATGTTGGAGTTTTGACTTTGATGTCTCCTTCTGGTTGTGTGTTTTCATCTTCCTTGTCACCAATGTAATCTTCTATAATCTGATTTTCCCCCCATTTTTGCTCATTTCCCTACCCAATTACTTGACTTTTAAACTGTTTATCAAGGTACTACTCTGCTTCCAGTGGGTGTGGGGAGGTGTATTTTCAGCTGCTTCATCCCCCCACAATCTGTCAGCCTAGAGCTCCAGAAACAGCAACTGCTGCTGCCCCTGCTGCTGCTGCTGAACTACTGTGGGTTCCTCTGCCCCCTCTGCTTCCCTGAGACTGAAGCCAAACCACTCTACTCTCTCACACATATCAGACAGGTTTTTTCCACCTACCTTCCAATAGTCCAATTCTGTGGTCGTGAAGTCTGGAAACCACCAGAGGTGTAAGTGATTCGGTTCCCCTGAGGCCTGCCCTGATCCCATCTGTGCTCATGTGGCCCACATTGGACTGTGCTCTGCTTCCAGCTTGGCATAATAGATGCTTTCCTTCAACCTTCCTTGCTGTCTTGGGCTAGAAATTTGCTTACTCCATCATTCTGTGGTTCTGAAGCTCCATAATTTGTTTAGAGCAATTTTTAACAGATATTTGGCTTTGTTTGGGGGGAGAGCTCTGTCAGCTCCCTGCTTTTACTCTGCAATATTGGCTCTGCTGAATTCAGTTTTAAACATTAATTTTGAGGCACCAGAGAACAACCAGGTGGAGATAGTCAACAGCATCCTTGGTAATATGAAATTGAATGGAGTTCTCAGGGTAGGGGGAAAAGGACTATGAATAACTTACATAGCAGATATAAATTAAGGTCATTGAAGAATAAGATTACTCAGGGATAGAGCACAAGTATAGAAGAGAAAAATGGTCCAGTACAGAACTAATAGTTTAATACACTAAAAGATGATGAAGAGAAAGCAAGAGACAGAGAAGCATTGGTAAGAGAATTTGAGGAGAACCATGAAAGTACAATACTATGGGAGCCAAAAGAATAGAGAGCACCAAGAAACAGAGGATGGCTTATCGTAATAAATTAAGCAGAAAAATGACTATGAGAACAGAAAAAAAAGATCAGGGGATTTGATACAAAGACAGTGTTTAATGATCTTGAAGAAAGAGGTTTCCATAGAGTGGTGCTGACTGAAGTCAGGGTCTGAAGAGGGAATGGGTTGTGAGTAAGTGGAGTCAATGAATATAGATTTCTTTCTAAGAATTTGTTACAATAAAGAGGGAAAGAGAGATAATGATACTTCAAGAGGGTGGCAGGATCAAAAAAGAAGGTGGGAGACTCAAATGAGTGGTATTACAGGATGTGTGTATGTGTTTTAGAATAACAAAGCACAAAATATAACTGTGTCTAAACTGATGTATAGGATATGTCATTTCTTAAAGGATTTTACATTGCTACTTAAAACTATTAAATACTGTATTAGGACCAGTTAAAGGAACTAGAAAAATTTAGACCAGAGATGTGAAGGCTTAGAAGGGACAATATAACTTTTTTCAAGTATTAAAAGCTTTTCCTGTTTTATGGAACAGGGAGTATATTTGGGATTGTATTAAAGATCATATTTACTTTACTTGGTTCCAGAGGGTAGAAACAGGAGCAATAAGTGAGAATCATACAGAATATTTGAGCTCAGTATAAAGGAAGACTTTCCCAACAATTAGATCTATCCAAAATGGAGTATGCTGCCTTGTGCGTTAATGAGCTCCATGTCATTGAAGGTCTTCGAGTATGAGCTAGTTGGCTTCTTTTCAAGGGTAATGTAAAGGAAATTACTATATATGTAAGGGTAGTACTAAGTGAGCTTTGAACTCCTTTTCAACTTTAAGAGCCTATGATTCTCATCTTTTTTTCCTATATTGAACATTACTATGGCATGAGATAAATTCGATGTTCTTCTATAAATTCCCCTCCCAACCTCTGAATGAGAGCTATTGAATTTTACTTATTTAATTCAACTTATATTAATATATTTTTATTTATATGATGAACATAGGACATATGCATTAACAAATTTATGTTATATTAACATAGAGACAGTATGGCATAGTAGACAGAGGACTAAGCCTATGGTTGCGAAGAAATGAGCTGAAGACCAGTCTTAGACATATATTATCTGTGTGAGCATAGCAAATGACTTAACTTCTCATTAGCTCAGACACCTCTCTGACTAAATCTGACAATCCTCTGACTAACAGTTACAGATAAGTTGTAAATCTGCTTTGGTGGAGGGAGTTTTCAGTTCTGGAGTTCATTGGACCAAGGTAATGACATGTCTGGATCAATATATACACATCCTTATATATTCACATTCCATTTTCTATCAGTCCTTTTTGATCTCATTGGCTATCTAACTCATCTACTCATTCTTAATTTTTAAAATATATATTCAATTAAACAAATCTTCATTGAATATTTACCGTACAATAGGTACTAAATCCACTGTGAATATATACCATAGTCTGAAGATTTTGCATTTTCTCTTTCTTCTTTGATCATTTTAATGTAATGCGGGTCCTCAGCCCTCTGATCTCTCTCTGTATCATGTTTAGGGGCCTCCTTCATTCCCTTGGGCTCGATGATATCTCTAATGTGGATAACCCAATACATAATTCTAAGGCAACTCTCCTTGCCAAGCTGTAGACCCACATTTCCAGTTTCCCTTTCATACATTTTTACTTGAACGGTACATTATGATGTCAATACTTCTTAAAACAAACTCATAATTTTCAATTTACTCTGATGACTTTGTTATTTTCTGTTATCTCCATTCCCTCAGTTTGTTGTTATTCAGTTGTTTTCAATCATGTCTGAGTCTTCATGTCCCCATTTGGTGTTTTCTCGGCAAAGATACTGAAGTGGTTTGCCATTTAGTTCCTCAGCTCATTTTATAGATGAGAAAACTGAGATAAATAGGGTAAGTGACTTGCCCAGGAGCATGCAGCTATTTAGTGTCTAAGGTCACATTTGAATTCAGTTCCTCCTGAATGGTCCCTGCTGTGTCACCTATCTGCTTTGTCTTAACTCATACTGCTATTTAGCTTCTAATGCTTAGTGTTTCACCTCCAACTACAAGTCACACCAGTCTTTCTTATGGTGTATAGCATATTGCCAGTTGCATATAATGGTCTCTATTTATTCATCCATTTAAATAACCTCTTTAAAAAATCAAGATAATCTTTTCCATTACCTTTAACTTTCTATTTGATTTTGCCATCTCCATCCTGTAGATTTTTTTCTGGTACTCTGTGCTTTGGAGAAGGTAAAAAAAATTTTCATTTCAAGAAAGCACAAAGAGGCATCATGGTATAGTGAATAGGACACTGGACCTGGAGTCAGGGAGACCTGGGTTCAAATCTTGCCTCAGACATTTACTAGCTGTATGACCTTAAACATGTCACTTAACCTTTCTGTATTTCAGTTATGTATTCTGTAAAATGAGGGAGTTGGGCTTAATAGCCTCTAAAGTTACTTTGAGTTATGAACCTATGACTAGTCAGGCTGTTGTTGAAATTATGGAACAGGAAGGAGAGGGAGTGGGAAGGGATCACAATATGAGTAGTATTTCTAAGGACAACAGAAATATTTACTTAGTTTTTCCTATGTGTGCGCTAGACACTATCCTATTGGCATGGAAGAGGCAACACAGTTCCCCAAAGCACCTAACCAAACTGGAATTGCATTGGTGGTGTAAGTCAAGGGTTCTTAATTTTTTGTTTGTGTTGTACTCCTCTGCCAGTCTGATGAAGCCTATGGACCTTTTCTCAGAATAATGTTTCTAATGCATAAAATAAAATACAAAGGATTGTAAAGGAAAATTATTATATTGAAATAGCAATGTAATATTATTCTTATATAAATTCATAGATCCCCTGAAATTTACCCATGGACCCTCCAGAGGTCTGTGGACCCCAGGTTAAGTCTCCTTATGCAACCCTAAACAATAAAAAAAGTCAAAACATTCTGCGACAGTTTTTAGAAACTGGGTCTGATACCCATAAGATTCATTTGTGATAGATTGTCTCTGCCCTGACCACCAGATATGTTCCTTCTAAATGCTCTTTGGGTGCCCAACAGATGACCCTGACATTCTCCCCATGAAACTCCAGTTCCATATTGAAATAATCACATAATTTGTTAGCCAATTCCTAGCTTCTTTCTGCCTTTGATATCAGAGATAGGCAAGCAAAGTACAAGAAACTGAGTGAGAATTCAGCATTCTCTTATAAAATCTATCCCCTTCTTTAGACTACTTAACTTTCCCTGGTGTGAAAGTGAGTGCAACCCAGACATCTGCAGCATGATCCAAGTGAATGATAGAGCTTTGTAGAATTGAATGGGCCAAATCCAAGGACAGCTTCTCTGAAGGATGATCACTGACAACTTTCCTCCTCCTACTGTGACCTGAAGACCAATGCACCCAAGTTCCTAGAGAGTAACCCCTCATGTTGTCTGAATTGCATCCTTTGCTCTAAAAATCCTTCTTTCATGGTCCTTGTTTCCTCTATGTTCTGCCCTTAGGAATTTCATTTTCAGTCTCTAGACTCATGTTTCCAGAAGTAAAACAACCCATTAGAAAACAATAACAAATTTCTTTGCATTGTTTGTCCAATTCTTTTGTAAAAAAGAAACTCTCCAAATCTCACAACTTTTGTTGCAGCCTGTAACTATGCCATCTCATTTCACAGTATACTATTCTCCCTGCAACATCTCTCTGAGGTTGACAGGGCAGACATTGTTTCTGTCATACAGATAAGGAAACTAAGGCTGAGAAATTGTTAGAGATAGAAGGATCAATGAGGATTGGAGATCTTAGTCCAATTGTCATGTTCTTCCTTGGATCTAATGCTGTATGTTTAATATAGATTATGTTAACGTAATGCCAAACAATTGTCCAAATTAGTGGGGTAAAGATTACTCAGATTGCTCATTTTAATCAAATGATCTTTTTTGAAAAGCACTGAAGTAATCAGTTAATCCTGTGTAGATAACTAATAATAATAGAACAGATTTGAAAGGAAGCGTGAATGGAGAACCTACCTCAGATTCAGGAAGAACTGATTTCCAATCTACCTTTTGACACATACTAGCTGTATGATACCTCACACAAGTCATCCCCGCAGTGCTCCAGTCAAATCTCTAAGCTACAAAGTATTTGCAGACCTGCATTAGTGGAGAGAATTTCCTCTTCAAGAGTTCCATAATGACAATGGAATCCTAAGTCTGTTCTCTGTAAATAAGCCCATTTATTTAATACTTTAAAAATCACTTCACAGGCCACATGGTCATATGATTCTCATGACCACCCTATGACTTAAGCAGTTCAAATATTACGCCCATTTGACAGATAAAGAAACTGAGATGCCAGTTAAATGACTGACCCAAGGCTATAGTATAAGTGGTGAGGCTGGGATTTAATTCAAGTTTCTGAAGCCAAATCCAGGGCTTTTTGTAATATACCCTCATTCTTCTTCAACATATATAGACCCAACATATGAAAGAAGAACTGAGGTCCCAGAGAAGGAAAAGAGTTGAATCAAAGGTACCTCAGGGACTTTGGAAAATCTCTTGGGAAGAATATGCATGTGTCTGCTATAAATCCACAGACCCTACAATGAAATCAGATGATTACACTTGAAGGGACTCACTGAATTTTCTCTTTTCGTGTGACTTAGTTGATCCACATTTAAAAATGCAGCTTCTCCTCTGTGAGCTAAACACAGCAGGAATAGTTTATTTAAACATTTTGTATTCAATGACAGTACTTGACTACCACATGAACACTCACCATGTTATCCATACCATTCAAAATAAATTCCAATGTTTATCATAGTCTCATCAACAAACTGGATTTTCTTTTCTTCCTCCTCCTCCTGCTTCTCTTCTTTCACCTCTACTTTCCTTCTTCTTCTTCTGGAAGTGGGGAGAAAAATTCAACAAAATATATCAGAATTTCAACAGGAGATTATTTTGCATGGATTTCAGCTACCCAATTGTTTAATTTTTCATTTTGTGTTTACAAACAATCTTCCTTTTTCCCAAACTGGAACCCAGCCTATAGTTTGACTCTTGATAACCACAGCAGTTAATTTGGCATCATCCCCAATAATGCTCAGAGTTGGAAAAAAAAAAGTTAGATTTCATTGTTTCCAACAATTTCCCTTCCCTAGGCTGAGCTGCCATCACCCTTATAATTTACTGGGTTGCTTTTTCAATCTATCATATTTCTTTTAAACACACAAAGCCAAAATCACAAAGCCACTTGCCTAGATCCATAAAAATAACCCCCAAAACAAAATAAAAGTAACGCACTGAGTCATAATGAATTATATAACAGACATTGGACAACTGATAAGCGCACGGCACTGTACTAGGTACTATCGAGGACATAAAAGAGGACCACCTGAGGCTTATTCTATCAATCCCATCAACGATGATAGTAATTTTGAGGAAGCCTAGAACTGTGGCTTTATCAGTGTGGGAACTTCCAGGGTAATAATCTCTCCCCTCATTTTTCTCTGACTTTTGCCTGAGGCACTGAAAGGGTAAGTGCCTTTTCCAGGGTCTCCTACCTAGAAGTTTCTGAGATAGCATTTGAATATGTCTCAATTGTAAGTCCATCAATCTTTCTACTATGCCAAATGTTTGGAGGGATAAATATCATATTATTCAATATTTCAGAATAGCTATAATTTAGTTGCCATGATTGCTATTTCTTTTGATAAAAATGATAACTTCTTGTCTTAGTAGATAATCTCTCTTAATTTTTAGAGGCCAGCACCCCTCTCACCTTCACTCCAAAAACTGACATATACATGTCAGTCACCCTGCTGCTGCTACGCCCCTCTAAGGTTTGAGCTATGCTGGTCCTTGGACAAAAGACCCAGAGTGTATCCTCTTTTATACACGTGAGTTTGAGATGCTTGCAAAATGTGTGCTTTAGGCCTTGTGAGTGAGACAAGAAAGGCATACCAATCAAACAATCTGTCATGGACAATGAGGGAGACGCACCAGACAACTTGGTTTTTCTCTCTAGTGAACTGTTATAGACAGCTGGGGTGAAAGATAAAAAACAAACATAAAGCAGTGGATGAATGTGTTCGTTTATCCTCAAATGGAGGTTAGGTGAAAGATGGAGTCACTCTTTCAAGAGAGGAAAGATACAGAGCTTCTATTTCTTTGCCTCCACAATATGTACTGATAGACTAGATCTATAAGTATCTGCAAAATTGCATATTACAAACTATCTGACAAGGATATTTACATGTACTGTTTTTTAGAGACCACAGATCTCTAAATTTTTTTTTAATGATACAATGAGCACAAAATCATCCATTAACAGGAAGATCTGGAGATCCAAACCATATAAAAGCAAGCCTGCGTTAATTTGTACTCTGTAGTGGGCATTCTCCATAGTAGCTATAAACACCTTTAGAAAGTGTACGTATCTGTGTTTTATGTCTTACTAATAAATTTATAGTTACTAGTTTTCTTTGCTGTTACATATTTCTTTTTTAAAAAGAAATTAATCTTGTTAATCGTGAGTTTAATAATCATCAACAAATTTATTTTCATTATGCAAAGAACAACAAGAAGGAAAATTGTGAAGAAACTGTTAACTTCTGGTAAGTACAATTTTTTTATGAAGAATATATATATATGGCACATATGTCTATACATAGTGAATATGTTTTATTTATATATAACATATACAAACACTCACCTACATATCAAATTTAACAATTTAGCAACAAAATTGCTCCAAATATTTCAAGGAATCTCGAATGAGCAAACGCAAAGCAAGCACTTGACTGGAACAGAGCCTTACAGGGGTTATTTTCTATTTAAAAGAAAAAAAACATGTTGTATCAACACTTTCTGTTTACAACATAGTCATATCCTGTTTCTCTCCATTTGAAAGCTCCCATAGCAAAGTAAAGATATTAGGCAACCCTTCCCCCCAAAAAAAGACATATGTAAAATTTCTCCCCCATGTTCCTCCATCTCTCTACCAAGAGGAGAGTTGTATTTTTTAGAACTAAGATTCATTGAGTTTAGCTGACTTTAAGTGTTACTTTATGTATGTTATTATAGTCATTATCTATATTTGTTCTTTTAGTTCAACTTTTTTCTCTCTGAATCTGTTCATATATATATTTATCTATATTTTCCCAAATTCCTTATTTTCATCATTTCTTATAGCATTTAAAGCGACATTTTGTTCTATTGAATGAATTTTTTCTAGTTAAGAAATAGTAGCAGTATCCCATATTCTCTGTACTTTCCAATCAACTGGGTAAACATGAAGATGAAATCTACAGAATAGCATTTATGAAAGTCTGTCCATCCCCATTTTTTAATTTCTTCAAGCATGCCATCAATACATGCATAAATTTTTATTTTCATAAAACATTATGGTTTGAGAAATCAATACTTTCTAATGTCTTCTCATTCGCTCTTTCTTTTCTTTCACATGTCGTGAAAGTGTATCATTTAATGTTTTAAGTTCTGTCTCACCTCTGGCATGGTTCTGTGCTATGTATATTTGGTGGAAGATTGTTGTTCTTTTCATCTTTGTTGTTGCTGTTGCTCTGTGTGCATGTTTCTATTTTTTTCTAACAAAGATAGAAGTCATCTATAAACATTTCTATAAAAATCTCTATTATCCAAACATTGTAGCTTTATTTTTGTCACTGGATAATAGAGATTTTTATAGAGATGTTTATAGATGGCTTCTACTTTTCATCTATATTGTTGTCCATATTCTAGTTTCATCCTGGAGGCAAGATAATCTTTAGAACAAATCAATTACTACAATATCACCTTGTAAAACACCAAGAAGAATGAGGTGAATTCACTTACAAAATCTCTCATAAACCTTCAAATAAACTTTTCCTCAACTTCTTGGTGTTTTACAAGGAGATACTGTTCATAATCTTCCACCTTCCTTATCCATAAATTTTTGATAAATAAGGCATGGCTACTTTATTTGCACAGGAGACCAAGTGTTTGCTGGTCAAGATAATTATGTCAGCTAAACTTTCTTACAAAACAATGTTAGTCAACAACTTGTCTAAATAGTTTCCACTGGAGATACTTCAATTGCATCTAATAATTCCATCTCAAATTTGTTCTTTCTTTTAAGGTATTACTGATTTTTATGTTTTCTCTAATAGGCAGTATATGTACAGCTAATTTGAAAATGGCTGCCATATTTTTAACTAGTATCCTGTCTGTTGAAACATAATCAAAGTTTTATACTATGGATTTTTTAAAGAATCACCTTAACAGTAAGAGATGAGATAAATTTGAAAATACAGCAATTTGATAAAGATCTGAGATTTTAGTGGACTAGAAATATGTAGCAGATTTGAAATTTGAACCCATGTTTTTAGACTCCAAAGTCAGTGGAGTTTTTCCACTACATACATGGATGTGCAATAAATACTTGCTGAATTTAATCCTATATCTCTTGGTTAATTATTAAATATATATTATCATTATAACCAAAAATATCAATTATTTGTAGAACAGTATGAAAGTGATGCTTACTGGAGCTTAAAAATAGTCTCTTCACTCCACTGTCATTATTCCCTCTGATTTTTCTTGCTCAAAATGTGTGTCTCTTTTTAAGTCTTCCGTATTTTTGACTCAAGGTTTGCTTATGAATGACTTTGAGCTATTACCAGGATGAAATGCATCCTCAAAGAAACACAGATTGGCCATTAAGTATATTGAAAAGAATATTCCATAGGCTCAGTATAATGGCCTGCTTGGCTCTGTCTCTGAATCCCTCTAACTCTGGCAGATGGACCTAATCGACCTCTACGTGGCTGCATAGCCTTATAACAGAACCTCTAACTCTGGCAGATGGACCTAATCGACCTCTACGTGGCTGCATAGCCTTATAACAGAACCTGGCTCAAATGAGACAATGTGTGGGAAGCAATTTTTTCTAACATTGAAGTGCTATAAATGTCAGCTGTTATTGTTATTGCTACTGTTGCTTCTGCTTGTAGCCCAGTTGTCGGGTTGACATTCCTTCTAGGTGCCCTAACCCTAGAATGGCTCAGTTTCCGGACTTTTATGCCAGTCCCTTATTACCTAGGGTTTTGTGACACTAGATCTTAGTCACCTAGAAGTAGCTGGAAAACCTCTCTTACACTGATGCTTTGTAAACTTGGAACTCCCACCAATTGTGTGTTGTGTAGAACTTCACCAACTACCTACCCAGTTTGAATAGAGGTCTTAGATATTGGACTTTGGATGTAAGGGACTGCCCCTTTTGAATGTGGACATTTTGTTTACTGATTAGGACAGGAAAGGGACCTTTGTGTGAGGGACACAGAAAAAAATCAGCTTGAGAAGTATAGCCCTTCAGATAGAAGCACTTGAAGAGACATACAGACTGTTTGAGAAGATCTGGTTGAAAGCACATACCAACTGAAAGTAAGGATGACTGCAGTGCATTAATTTCTATCATCTTGTTTATGCATTACTGTTTCCAGGACTTGTAAGATTATAGCTGAGAAACTATAAATTGAAAGAACAGTTTGGGGACTATAGAGGAATTATATATTGTCTGTGTCATACCTGACAGAATTTTGCATCTGGGGTTTCTCAACCCAAGGTATAGAGAGAGCACTACATATGAGGACCCAAGAAGCCAGACACTCAAGGAAGAAAAGACAGAAAATGGGAAAAGAGAGATGCTGATGACAGACGGAAGACTTGTTGCCTGAAAGAATCAAAATGTAGAAGAATCAGAAAGTAGAGGAGCTGTTTGGGTTGTCAGGTGAGAGAGCCAATTGTATGTAACTGCTGTTGAGAACCCACTGGAGGAGAAGTCTTCTGGCTACTGGAAACTAAAGGTGGTAGAATCCTTCTGGTATGTGAAGAGTTGGTTGGGCTTGTCTGCCCTGCTCTTTAGCACCATCTACAGTTAGAGGGGAGAAATCTTCGGACATTGCATTGCCTTTCCTAGCCTTCTGGCTTGAGAGAAGGAAACTTCAAATTCCAGACAGCAGATCTGAGTGACTTAAACATTTCTATCTTAAGAAAACTGCTATAGTTTAACACAATTTTCGTGTCTAGCCAAGAGAGCTGACATGGAAAGCAGAAGTTCCCAGACTTAAGGCTACAATTTCACTGCAGAACACTGTAGTGTTCTGTTTGTTAAAAATAATTTTATATGATATGTCGCTTAAGAGTGACAAAGAAGTGGTTTTACCCATTAGGAAAACGTAAAGGTCCAGAAGGAGAGAAACCCTGCCTATCAGGTGGTGCATGATGCAGGAGATCAAGACCCACAGTCCAGAACTGTGAGTTGTCCTGGGCCATGTGAATTTCCTATTCATGAGCTTTCCTGCTGTATTCCTATAATGTAACCATTCTTCACCATAGACTCTTCATGTATTTGTGGAGCATGTAACCCAGGTTTATAGGTGGATTATCATGTTACAATGATTACTTTGCCTTCTGTTAATAAAGATAATTTATGAGTTATGGTATCATCAATAAAAATGTCATTCAATAATAAATATATTTCTTGTTTATGAGTTCATAGTATCACAATGGTTGATGTGTTTAAATGGGAAGCACACAAATTGGGGCTCAGAAGCTACAGTTTTGAATAGTGGACATATTTTCCCCACACAGGGGTTATCCCAAGACCCTGAGAAAAGTGAGTAGTGAATGTGTGGATAAAATTGAGGACTTCCTCTCCAGTATGGGTAATCTTCTAAACCTCACCCATCCCAATCCCTATCAAAGACCTGCCAGCAGGAATAGAGACTGGGAGTGATTAAACCAAAACCTAGAGAGATCAGGGAAAAAAGTGAATAAGGATATTGGTGCCACAGATGAACGCACATTTTATCTACACTTAGAACTCAATTAACAGTAATCACATTTATCCTCTCACTTCCCAACAATAATTAATCTGCTAGTCTATATCTATCTTTTGATACAATTAAGTGAGACTGTACATAGAAAGCTGGACCTAAAATCAGAAAAACCTAAATTCAGACACTTACTAGCTGTGTGACCCTGGGCAAGTCACTTCAATTGTGTGTCAGTTTTCTCCTCTATAAAATGTGGATTATAATAGCATCTACCTCCCAGGATTTTTGTGAGGATAAAATGACATATTTGCAAAACACATTTGTAAACCTTAAAGCTCTAACAGTGCTAGTTATTTTACATATACACACACACACAACCATATATATCTTTGTGCATTAGAATGACCAAGCTTTAGTCCTCCTTCCACATGTATATTTTTTTCTTTTACACCAATCTTTTTGAGTAGTTGCTCCATCAGTCTCTTCCTGTTTACTAACCCGTAAATGTTCAGCTCTCCCTTATCTCAAAAATAAACAATAACTGCCACCCTTCCTTTAACTTTGCTATTGCCTCAATCAATCAGCTTTATCTCTCCTTTAATTTACTGTCAAACTTTTAGAAAGAATCATTTAAACTCTCTGAACTTTAACACAAACTCACTCCTCAACTCTTTTCTTAACTCTGTACCTTTTTCGTTGTTCAGTTGTGTCAGTTTGGTCTAACTCTTCATGACCTCATTTGGAATTTTCTTGGCAAAGATACTGGAGTGGTTTGTCATTTCCTTCTCCAACTCATTTGACAGATGAGGAAACTGAGACAAATATGGCCAAGTGATTTACCTATGATCACACAGTTAGTAGGGGTCCGAGGCCAGATTTGAACTTAGGAAAGGTGACTCTTCTGACACCAGACCCAGAACTCTATACACTGTGCCACCTAGCTATCTTTAATTCTGGACCTTAAAATGATTATTTTGAAAGCTTCTGAAGGATTGAGGAAAAGCTAGACCAGAGACCAGAAGATAAATTCACAGTTATTGTTATAAATCTAGATAAGAAGTGATGAAATTTCCACTCTATTGAAACTTTTTTCTCAGTGATCACCTGTGACATCTTACTTTCTAAATGTAGAGGTTTCTTTTCAATCCCCATCCTCCTTGACCTTCCTATGGCATTTTGTTGTACACTCTCATCCTCTCTCTGATATTGCTTTCTCTGAACTCTCTTTTGTGTTTAACAAGTTTTTCTTGGTCTCCTTCACTTGTACTTCATTCTCCTTCCGTCCATTAGGTGTTGGTCTGTACTCTTATGCAGTGACAAAAGCTCCGACTTTGAATCCAGGAAAGACATAGGTTCCAATCCCATCTGTGACACCAGCTGAGAGACCAGGTAAATTCACATGAACTCTCAGCTCTAGTTTCCCCATGAGGAAAAGTAAGCATCATTATACCTGTAGTAACCACCTCCAAGATTGCTGTGAATTTCAAATGCGATAATGTCTCTTAAGAATTTTTCAAGTTAGAAAGTTCTGCATAATATAGAACATTATTATTAAAATGAATCTGTGATCTTATCAATTTGGATATTCCTTCCTATGATATACTTATGGCTTGGATTATAGCAATGGATGGTACAGAAAAAAATAGAACCGACACTAAAGAGAAAAAAAGGAGGAGAAAACAAGGAAGTTTTACTGAAGATCACAAAATGGTAAGAGTTTTGAAGTCTTAATTCTCAAAGTATCTAAAGGAAAAGATGACACCAAAAGTGAGGAAATCATCTTGGACCTTATAATCTTGGACCTTATAATATTCATATTAATTATAATATATAATAATTAATTATATTAAATAAAGAATTCTCAGAGAATAATAACTTCCCATCAATATAAAACTTTTATTAGAATCATTTCTGCTTTAATGAGGGTGTTAACAAGGAGACTGTAAACTTTCCCAAGAGATCTTCCATGTTATATTTCAGCTCTACACAACTGATGAAAAGAGATCAAGTCAAGAAGATCTGACTGTGCTTACTGTTTATGGACTACCAAACATATGTGTTGATTTTCCAGGACAAAATACTCCCTCAAAGACCCTCTTCCAAAACTCTCCCACCCATAAAATAGAAGTTTTCAATATTACTTGAAAGACATAAAATCAGAAATGACCCTATTCGACAACCATCTAGTCACAAACATCAGAAGAGACACAAAGCACAACATACAGTTGTATACTTATGAAATACATTCACTATTATGATAGTGTAGGGTAGAAGCCAAGTTAGGGAAGGATTCCTTGTGGATGATGAGGATCTTCCACATGCTCTTTTCTGAAGATGACATTGTGGTTATTTCATTAAGTCCTAAAATATTCTAGCTTTTTGGAAGAAATCTATAACCATAAAAAAGCACCTTGATCTGACCATCATTGAAGAGGAACCAAATACATGAAGAATATTGATTGTCTCTAGATTTTGATGTGCAGTGGGTGGACAACATGTAGAGCTCACTTGTTAAAATGTCTATTTGCAATAAAGGGTACAAATGATCAATGAATTGACATTGAAATTAAACAAAAGAAGCAGAAGAGTACAAATTATCTTCAGGACATTGAAAAGATCCTTTAACCCCAAATGTCTCCAAGAAACAAAGGTTTATCTTTATAATACTCTTACAACTGTTATTGTTATATGACCCCTGGGCATGAAATAATATAGTCTCCAAGGAATTGAAAATGATCAGAAGTATATGGTAGGTGAGAAGATACTGCAAAGTATAACAATCAATAATCAACTAGTGCGTGACAGGAACAATTCTGGATTCTAAGGACACAAAGGCAGAAATTTTTGTTAAAATTCCTGCCCTCAAGGAGCTTATATTCAACGAAGAGGGACAACACATAAATATCAATATGTGTTAAATAAATACAAAATTATTTGCTGTGGAGGAGATACCAATCGCTGCAAGTTAAGAAAATGTTTCACATTGAGATGTTGAACTGAAATTTGAAGGAAACTGGGGGTTTTGAGAGATGAAGGTTGGGAGGGATCACATTCCAGGAATGGGTAAGAGTTGTGCAAACCACAGGTGACATACTGAGTGTCATATGGCTTAGTTTTTGGAAAAAAGGTTTGTGTTCCAGATGAGACTCTGGGAAGTTGCTAAGCAGTGCCCCCAGGTTTGAAAATGCAGATGTTGGAGCTTCTCTCTCTGGTAACTATGTATGTATGATCAGAAAGTTGTATCTGTCTATTGATCTGTGATGTATGTATTGCTTACAGTCAGATAGTTGGAAGTCCTGTCTGTTGATCTTTGATTTTCTGTATTTTCTCTGAATTTCAGGGTTCTAACTTTTCTCCCTGAACTAAGTGAATGATACATGTTCTTGATTAAAGTGATGGTTGACCCCTTCAAATGTTGCTTTCCTTTTAGAAATGTGGATCAAAGAATCTGTACAGTAGACCCTCCTGTGTATGTCAGGGTCCTTACTGTTGCAAAGACCTTCAGTTTTTCTGAGCACTGCATTACAATAAAATACAAACTCCTTTATCTGCCCTCCATAATCTCACTCCCACTTACCTTTATAGCTTCCTTTCATAATGCTCTCTTTCAAAAACTCTTCAAATAAAAAAGGTTCCAATGAAATTGCACTAGTAAAGTAGTTTTTCAATGAACTCAATGTTTCATCTCCCACCTCCACACATTTGCATATGCTTCACCCTATGTGTAGAAGGCATTCTTTCCTATCATTGCTTTTAAGAATTCCTTTCTTTCTCCAAGGCTCAGTATAGGTGCTATATGCTCTATTGAAACCTTTTATGATAACCTTTTCCCCCAACTTTAGTTTTACATATACTATATTTGTTTTTCTTTGTGGTTTTACATATATATATATATATATATATATATATATATATACACACACACACATATATGTATATATATATACACACACATATATGTATATGTATATATATGTATATATACATATACATATACATATGTTTTATCCACCCTAGTAGAAGTAAGCTACTTGTGGGCAGGGACTATTTGTTCTATGTCTTTGTGGCCCTGGAACCTAGTGTAGTGACACTCATATAGTAGATATTTTTTTAAAAGTCAAATTCAATCAAGTTGAAATTGAATTGTACTAATCTTTGTAGGTGCTGTGTCCTCTCAAGTAGAATTTGAGCTCATTGAAATTAGGGACTAGGCCATTTTCTTACCTTATTTCTCTAGCTCTAGGATAGTACTTCATATATCATTGGTACTTAATAAATGCTTAGTGAATTAAATTGAATTGACTAGTCTGTTCTGTCCTTCCATTCACAATCTGAGCCTACCATTAAATTCAAAAGACTATTTCAAAAAAGCCATTACAAAAACTTTTTTAACCATATTAGCTTTAGTAGAACAGATGATTTGCCATTAAAGGGAAAATCACAAATTTAATATATTTGTTATTCTACCTGTTGCAAAAGAAAGTCTCATTTTTTTATATCCATCAGTCATTGAACAGGCATTTATTGTCTTCTTGTGCCAGACACATACACATTCCAGCTTTCAAACACACATTTATCACCTATTATATGCAAAGCACTGTGCTAGAAACTGAACGTCACATAAAAATAAACATATTTCCCTTGTCTCCAATTAGTTTATAATTTAATAGAGGAGATGAGGCACACACACCAATAATTACCTACTAGGCTGAGTATAGGCACTGAGATGGGTCTTGAAGGATGGATAGAGTTACAATAATGTGGTATTATGTCAGAAAGACCCTCCAAGCATAGAGAATGGTATGCACAAAAGCACAGAAATGGAAATATATGAGACGTGCTCAAGGTAGAATAAATGAATTATCCTGTTTAGTTGGAATAGAGTTCATGAATGGAAACATTGTGGAATAAAATTAGAGACAGACTGTGCAGGGCTTCAAGTTCTAGACCTAAGAGTTTAGACTTCATTTGAAGTACATAATTTAAAGACGAATGAATAAACAAACAAACAGAAATATTTTCTTGATTAAACATTTAAATTGTGTCCTCATGTTTAGTCATTTTAGTCATGTCTGACTCTTTGGGAACCCATTTGGGGTTTTTCTTGACAGAGATGCCGAAGTGATTTGCCATTTCTTTCTCCAGCTCATTTTACAGATGAGGAAACTGAGGTAGACAGGATTAAGTGATTTACTTGGGATCACAGAGCTACTGTCTGAAGCTAGATTTGAACTCAAGGGACAGCCAGGTGGTACAGTGGGTAGAACATTGGGCTTGGAACCAGGAAGACTTGTCTTCATGACTTGTAAAGGAATTAGGAACAGGAGGTGATATAGCATAATGAGAGGAGTACTAGATTTAGAATCAAAAGACCTGGGTTCAAATCTCAGCTCTGACTTATTGAGTATGTGAATATGACTTGCTCACATTCACATACTCAATAAGTATGGACTCAATTTCCTTCTGGGTAAAATGAAGAGGACTGGATGGCCACCCTGATCACTTCCAATGCTTACTTTATAATTTTATGAAGTAGGGAGGCAAAATCCTGGCCACTGTCTATTCAATGGAGGCTTTGTAAAGCCAACTTTGCATTTTACTTTTTTCAGCAGTCATTTGAATGATAATGAGGAAGAAAGCCTGATGAATTGTGGAGTAAACAGGGAGGATATCCAAGGCCCAAAGCATAATTTTAAGAAGTTTCAGAGGACCCAGATTGGACAATAGGCATAGGTTGTTCAACATACCAAACACTCTTTTTATATCCACAGGTGACCTAATGGACATGTCACAGGACCACCACAAAAGAGAACTTTCTTGGCTTCTTGTTAGTGACATTAAGGGGCCTTGAAAGTGCTGGAACTGAGGCTCCACTGATGGTGGAGTTCAGTCCTTTGCGAAGGCATTGCCCAGTGAGATGCCTTACCCAATAGATGCACTCTCAGACATATGCTTTCCCAGTGGGTACAGTTCTCATGATGGAATAGATTATATTTTATCGTTTATTCAGAAATCTGGTTTAAGCAAAAGGAGCCAAAAATGTGTTAACATTCTGTTGAACTTGAAGTCGTCCTTTCTTATGAGAAAAGGAACAGCAGAGAACTTCTTCTGGGCTAAGACCTTTGGTGGAGTCTGGGGAGGCAGAAACATGCTTCTACTAGTGTTTGAAAATTGAATGATGTGTAATTTCATCAGTGAGGGCACTCCATTTATGCAGATTGCAACTTATCTACATTTTAAGCATTACCAAAGTAAAAAAACTTGGTGACCAGTTACTTGGTAATAGACGTTTACAAACTTGGCTAGACTGGCTCTTGAATCAACAACAGGCCCAAGCTCCAGACCAGTGCTTCTTAAAATTTGTTTTTAACTGTCTTTCCAGGGGAGTTCTACAGTTGCTCAAACTAACTCTCAGGAGCTGATTGCTGAATTCTCAGTGTGAGCATACACCCTTTGGAAATTAGAAAATGCTACAAATCAGGGCTTGATTTTTTGTTTTGTTCATTTCTAAACTTAAGAAAGTAATGGAGAAAATGAAAATAATGTCAATTAAACTTACAAGTATGTCATACACACTTTTTTCTTTCTTTGTGGAATTGATTGTCAATTGATTGATTACTAGTAAGTTCTTCCAGTGGCAAGGGATTCTTTCTTGTGAGGAATCTTCACACACTAAACTTTTAAAGTGGTTTAGTTAAGAGTTTCTAAGATAATAGAGACTGGAAACTTGTTTCCTTTTCTTAAGTTTTTTTATTTATTGCATTAAATATTTCCCTGCTCTCAAAAACAAACAACTTTGTACAAACAAGATATATACAGAATAAATTGGGAGTAGTCTCAGAGGAAAGGTATTAAAAAGACTTGTTTTTTTTTCCTCTTGGATCCTTTCCCCTGTGTTACTCTGATCAAGTCATCACGCCTAAGTAAAAAGGAAATCGGACCACTATTTTGTAGTGGTTCCATGGCATGTCCATTAACTCATCTGTGGATATAAAAGAATGTTTGGTATAATGAATAACTCAACTCTTTTGTCTGATCAGGGACTCTGGGACTTCTTAAGTTTATGCTTTAGGCTTTGGAAACCCTCCCCTTCAATGCACACTTCATAAGGCTTTCTTCTTCATATCATTCAAATAGCTGCTGATAAGATTTCTTGTAGAATGTGGGAATCAGGAAAGCTAGGAGGTGAGGATGAGGAGGGAGAGAATTCTAGGCATGAAAGGACAGTCAGTGAGAATCCTGTAAGTCAGGAGAAAAAAGGAATGAGAGGAACAGCAAAAAAACCAGTGTTATTGGATAGCAGGGTTCTTGGAAATGAGGAAAGTATAAGAAGACTAATCATTTGGAAGGACATATACAAGATCTGCTTTATACTTGTCACTGTGCAGTCACAAACCTGGTCACTATAATTTCCATGTTCAAAGTATTTTTTTCCTCTTGGACAATTTCCCCTGCTACTCTTACCAAGTTATTAGGACTAAGTCAAAACAAAACAAAACAAAACAAGGAAAAAAACCAGATCAGCTTTATTCAGTAGGAAAGCTGCCATCAGACTAAGGAAATTACAGCTTTCTTAAACTTTAAACACTTACTCAACCTTGTGTGATCAAGACCTACTGCAGTGCTTTTTACCAAGAATAACCAGCTGCACATATGTACTTTGTACATGCTATGTATAAAATATAGACTTTTTTTATACTGAAGAGTAATAAATCACAGAGCAACCAATCAGTAAAGCAAAGCTTTTCCCAAACTTATTTCATAGAGCAGTCATCAGTTTAGTCACCTGAGATTCAAAACTTTGGAAAAAGTCTTCAATTTTAGATTTTAAGAAGCAGGATCTTGGAACACCTAAAATCAAATGCCCTCGGTGTTCTTCTGTGGTCTTGTTACTTGTAAGACAATCAAACTTTGGCCCAACCAGAGTAGATATCAAAGTAATAAGAAAAAAAAAGGAAAAATGTGTTGTGTTTTGATATTTCCCCTTTACAAAGGACATGACTTAGGAACAGATTAGGACTTCTTTGGAGGGCTAGGGCAAAGCATGTGTAATAGGAACTTAGGTCTATAGGGCAGTTGACTTCTTGCCAGAGATTGTTATACATTTCCATTCTTATAATTGTGATGTACAAAAATTTTGAGACACATGGTTTATGAGTAATGAATCATTTGATTAATCATGGTAGCAGAAAATTAACCAAAGGGGCAGTGGTACTCTTGATTACCAAAAACCCTTTACAGAACCCACTCAAGCTTATATGGCCTCAAAAGAGGTGGTGTTCCTGAGGGTGGCAGTCAACTTATGATTGGTAAACCATTAATGAGAATATATATTATAATGAGACACGGGCCAATTCTAGGGAGGGGCTGGGGGACTAGACTCTGATCCCAGATCATCCCCAACTGCAGGCAATCTAGACAAAGGGTCTACCTCTACTCAGACCTAAGGTTAAATTGTTTGTGGGATTTTCTAGTTTGATGGGATAACAATTCCAAGATTCATCTCATCATCCACCCTGCCCTTCAGAGAATTAAGTTTTGACCTAATCTCCAAATCAGGAAGGTAAAGAATCCTGAATCTCCCCAATACTAATAGCTGGTTATTTAATAATCAAATCTCTAACATCTGAAGTTTTTTTAGCTTTAATTTGGCATTTTCTTTTCTTTTAAAAAATATAAATGATTAATAAAATTCATTTTTGAATCGTCTGTCCCTAGTGTTGTTTGTTTGTTTTTCAAAGGGCAAATCATCAATACCCTCTACGAGTTATAGGATTCAGAGTTGGAAGGGGACTTTAGAGAAATTTAAGTCCACATGGGTCAAACACACAATAGGGGCTGAACCAGATTAAAATGTAAAATATAAAATGGTTTTCTAAGTCAATGTATAATCTGGGGTTGGAGGGTGGAGCCAAGATAGAAGAAAAAAAGCATGGATTTATTAGAACCCTTTCCATCAGCTTAGCCAAATACCTATATAAAATGACTCTAAACAAATTCTGGAGCTACAGAATACACAGAATGACATAGTGAAGCAAATCTCCAGCCTAAGAGAGTCTGGAAGGTTGACAAGAAGCATCTATTGCTCTGTGCTAAGAGCAGAGTGCTGTCCAGTGTGGTCCATGCCAGCACAGGCAGGACCTGAGCAGGCCTTAGAGGGACTGAATCTCTGGCACTTTTGATGTTTCCATACTTCATGACCCCAAAACAACAAGGACAAATTGGAAGGTGGGTGGAAAAAACTTGTGTAAAAGAGTAGATTGGTCCTACCTCAGTTGCAAGGCAGTGGAGGGAGTGGAGAAGCCTGTGGCAGCAGCAGAAGGACCTCTAGGACCACATATTGTGGAGGGGATTGAGCAACTGACAATACACCCTCCCCACACTCACTGGAAGAAGAGAACTACCTTGACAAACAGCTCAAAAGTCAACAGTTGGGGAAATGAACAAAAACAGGAAAAAGAATCAGACTATAGAATCTTACTTTGGTGACAAGGAATAGAAAAATTTATATATATATAGAAGTAGACAACAAAGTCAAAGCTCCTACATGTAAAGCCTCCAAGAAAAATATGAGTTGGTCTCAGGCCATGGAAGAGGTAAAAAAGAATTGTGAAAATCAAGTAAGAGAAGTTGAGGAAAAATTGGGAAGAGAAATGAGATTGATGAAAGAAAATCATGAAAAATGAGTCAACTGCTTGCTAAAGGGGACCCAAAAATGCTGTAGAAAATAACACCTTAAAAATAGACTAACCCAAATGGCAAAAGAGATCCAAAAATCCAATGAGGAGAAGAATGCCTTAAAAATCAGAATTGGGCTGATGGAAAAGGAATTCCAATTGCTCACTGAAGAAAATAATTCCTTAAAGATACGAATAGAGGAGATGGCAGCTAATGACTTCATGGAAAAATAAAGACATTGTAAACAAAACCAAAGGAATGAAAAAATAACAGACAATATGAGATATCTAATCGGAAAAACAACTGACCTGGAAAATGGATCCAAGAGGGACAATCTAAAAATTACTGGACTATCTGAAAGTCAAGATCAAAAAAAGAACATAAACATGATCTTTCAAGAAATTGTCAAGGAAAACTACCCTTATATTCTAGAACCATACGGTAAAATAGATATTGAATGAATCTACCAATCACCTCCTAAAAGAGATCCCAAGAGGAAAACTCCTAGGAATATTGCATCCAAATTTGAGAATTTCCCAGGTCAAGGAGAAAATATTTCAAGGAAGCAGAAAGAAGCAGTGTAAGTATTGTGGAAACACAATCAGTATAACACAAGATCTAGTAACTTCTACATTAAGGGACCACAGGGCTTGGAATATGTTATTCCAGAGGTCAAAGAAGCTAAAATTACAATTAAGAATCACCTACCCAGCAAAGCTGAGTATAGTTCATCAGGGAAAAAATGGTCATTCAATGAAATAGATGACTTTCAAGTATTCTTGATGAAAAGACCAGGGCTAAATGGAAAATCTGACTTTCAAACACGAGAATCAAGAGAAGCATGAAAAGGTAAACAGGAAAGAGAAATCATAAGGGACTTACTAAAGTTGAACTGTTTACATTCCTACCTGGAAAGATCATATTTGTAACTCTTGAGACGTTTCTCAGTGTTAGGATAGTTGGAAGGATTCTATTCATAAAGACAGAGGCACAGGGTGAGTTGAATATGAAGGGATGATACCCCAAAAAATGAAATTAAGGGTTGAGAGAGGAATATATTGGGGTCAGAAAAGAAGAAATAAAATAAGGTAAATTATCTCTCACATAAGAGAGGTAAGAAAAAGCTTTTTCAATAGAGGGGAAGAGGGGGGAGGTGAGAGAGAAGGAGTGAACCTTACTCTCATTACATTTGACTTAAGGAGGGAATAGCACGCACACTCCATTGGGTATGAACATCTATCTTACACTACAGGAAAGTAGGGTGCAAGGGGACAAATTGGGGTAAGGGGTAGGGGAGATGATAGAAGGGAGGGCAAATGAGAGGAGAGGATAATTAGAAGTAAACACTTTTGAGGAGGGATAGAGTCAAAAGAGAGAACAGAATAAATGGGGGCAGGATAAGATGAAGGGAAACATACTTAGTCTTTCACAACATGACTGTTATGGAAGTGTTTTGCATAACTACAGATGTATAACCTATATTGAATTGCTTGCCTTCTCAGTGCGGGTTGGTGAAGAGAGAGGAAGGGAGAGAAGGTGGAACTCAAAGTTTTAAAAACATGTGTTAAAAATTGTTTTTACATGCAACCGGGAAATAAGATATAGAGACAATAGGTTATAGAAATTTATCTTACCCTTCAAGAAAATAGAGGGGCTGGGGATAAAAGAAGGGAAGGTTGTGATAGGGAGGAGAATGGATTGGGGGAAGGGGTATTCAGAATGCTGTCTTGGGATGAGTGGAGGGGAGAGATGGGGAGAATATTTGGAACTCAAAATCTTGTGAAAGTGAATGTTGAAAACTAAAACTAAATAATGTTTTTTTTTAAAGAATATACATCATGCAAATATATATACACATACATATTCATGTGATTTAGTGGTTTTCATTTCTATTTGAATTTGAATTTGACACTTGATCCTACTGATCTAGTCCACCCCTAGACCTCATTTTAGAAATGAAGAAACTAAGATAAATATAGGTCATAATCCAGTTAGTCATAAATTATGCACTATGACTTGTTCTCTTAAATCTAATCCTCTCTCTATCACTATTAAATTCTAGCTTCTTTTGGGTGGTGGAGGAACTAAGAGAAAAGCAGAAAGTTTTGTTTGTCTAATGCTTTTCCAACACATGACAAGTTATTAATTAGGTTTCCACAAATCACTTCCCCCACAACCTCAACCCCAACCCCAATAGAAGTTCTGGTTTGAATTATTTAGATAGTTGCTTTAATTTATCTTTTTTTTTTTTAAAGACTTGATTATCTCTATCTTCTCTAGGCAGGGCTCAAACCATTATTAATGGATATTAATGGTGACATGGTCAAAAGGGAACATAAGATGTTAATCTAAAACCTGAGGTCCATACACTTATTTTTTAAAACTCATTTTAATAAATTTCTTTCAATAGAATGAGTTACACTTGTAATCTGTGTATTTTAATTTATACACTTAAAAACATCCATCAGATCGTAAACTCTTTGTGGGCAGAGACTTTTTTCTGTATCCCCAGTGCTTAGTACAGTTCCTGGCATATACTAGTGCTTAATAAATGTTTATTCACTAATTGATAATCTGTGAAGGGGTTCATAGTTTTCACCAGACTGCCACATTTTGATATAGTTTTATAAATGCTAGCAATAGCAGTAAAAAAGTTCCATGGCAGAAAACAAAACCACAAAACAAAACGAAACACGAAGAATCTCTGGTCTAAATCTAATTTCTGCCAGATTGCTTTGTAGTTGTCCTGAAAATATTGTTAAATAGTGAGCTTTCTCATAGGATATTTGTGTTTTCAATTTCATCAAACATTGGGGTTGTTGAGTTAAATTATTTCTTATTCTTCCTTTTCTAGTCTATTCCATTGAAATACTTATCTAATAATAATGAAAATATTGATGATAATTTTGGTGACTTTTATATTTTAGGTTAATTTCTACCTTTTCTTCTTTATTCCCCTTGATGGTATTTGTATTTTATACCTCCAAATGAATTTTTGCTACTATTATGTCTAACTTTCTGAGGTAGCCTTCTTATGGTTTAATTTGTAATCTGTAAATTACCTTTTGAAAATTTTATTACTTTCAAAATTTAAATATCTTTTAAATAACTTTATTTTTATTAAGATGATATAGTCCAAGCATTTGTACTGAATGTTATTCCAGTTAAGTTGCTTTTAAAAAAACTTTTTAAGTGAATATTTTATGATTAAATCCATTCAATTACTTGGCTTGTTTTGGTAGATTGACTACCAAGTATTTTATGAATTTTGCATTTCCTTTGAAAGGGAAAGAGGAAGCATGACTGAGTGGATAGATACTTACCCTTTGAACCAGGAAGTCTGGGTTAAAGTCCTGTCTCTGACATATAATAATTGTGTGATGATGGGAATGGCATGTAACTTCTTAGTCCTCTAGACAACTCCTTAAGACTAGGAAGTGCCAGTTTGTATTGATAGAGGGAGTTTCTTCACTCAGAGTTTCCAGTGCCAATGAAATCACAAATTGAGTCTCCTATCTTCTGAGGGGTAATTCTCTTTCTATAATTTTGCTATTACTCTGTAGAAATTATTTTGATTTTATTATTTTGATTTATTATTTTGTAGTCTTCTGCTTAATAATGAAGTGTGAATTAGCCTCTTTGCTGATTCTCCAATATTTTCAAAGTAAATCATCATATCATTGGAGATACCTTTATTTTTTTTTGCCTATCTTTATATGTTAAATTTTCCTTTTCTTATTGCTATTGCTAGCATTTATGAAGCTATATCAAAGTTCTATCAAAGTACTGGGAAAGGAGGTATACTTGATTTATTCATTTAATGGGAAAATTTTCTGTGCCTCTCCATTTCATATAATGCTAACTTTTGGTTTCAGAGAGCTTCCATGTATCATATTAAACAAAGAACAAATGAATGTGGTACTTTGTCAAAGGCTTTGTTGGGATCCACTGATATAATCACATGGTTTATGATTTTGGTTTTTTTTTTTTAGTCTATCTCTAGTCTAACCTGTCTGCAGCCCAAAGAAGTTTAGCCTATTTTAATGTTGGCCCCTACCTACTGCCAAGTTGTGCAGTTGTGCAGGTCTTTTCTAACAGAATGCCTGGCACATTGTCATGCTTAATAAATGCTTGTTAATTGATTGATTTACTGAATTTACAGGAGAGGAAATGGACAAAGATGAAAGTGAAAGGCTTACGCCCAGGTTCAGATGGGTTAATAAGTAACTGAACTGCTCAAGATTCAAGCCCTTGTCCACTCATACTCAATCTAGTTCATTTTTCCAATTACAGTGCTGCATGATGCTCCCTTAGAGCCCCATCCATAGAGGCCTCCTGTGGGGCCCGAAATACCTATTATTAGGGTGGCTCCTTTGAATAAAGGTATAATATCTGGAAGGTCTCTGTGGAAATTCCGATATTTTTCTAAGAGGTGTATTTGTTTCAAGAGAGATCTGCTCTATCAACTACAGTGGTCACTTTTAATCACCAAACCATCAGACCTTGGTTGGCTGGTTCCCTCTACTGGTTTATTGCTAACACCACATTTTTTTTTTAATTCTATAGTCTCACCTAACATGCTATAGAAAGGTCAAGTGCGTTTTTACTTCTCTCTTATCTGTCACCCTGGAAACAGCACACAGTCTTTTACTAGTTTCGAAGTGCTTAGAAGAACATAGCCAACCTCAGATAGATTCCATAGATTTAGAGACCGTACAAACCGGAGGTGGGAATGGGGTGCACTTAATCCAACCCCCACACTTAATAAATAGAGACCGGGAGTCAAAGAGGTTTGCATAAGGTTTGCAAGTCATTTGTATAAGGTCATACATTTAGTAAAAGGATTTGAACTCAAGCGCTCTGACTTGAAAGCTACTGATCTTTCCATATATCCTGAAGTCTTATCAGGAGAAAGAATATTTATAAGATTTGGGGCTGAGTGACTTGGTCTTCCAGACCAGAGCACAGGATCATTCTTAGTTCCTGTATTGGCCTAATCCCCCTCATCCAAGGAATGACACTACAGTGAAACTCATCTGGGCTGGATATTGTATCAGAATGATATTTTTTCTGTCCTTTCCAACCTAATTTTCAAGACTACCTCAGATACTTCTCATTAGTTTTTTAAAGGTTCTTTCCATGGTCTTACAGATTTTTAATTCTCCTTCTTCCCTTTGGCTACAAAGTTTTTCATTCTTTTGCACTCTTTTCCTTATCCTGTTTCTCTGGAATAGATAGGACTTTCCCTTTTTGACCTCCAAAGATTCTTCACCCCATTCGCCTCTCCTAAGAGATCTCACTGGTCCTAGAACTTGTAAGTTCTGAATTGTCCTTGGTGTATTTCTCTGTTCTTTTTCGCTTTTTCCAAAAGCATATGCAATACTTGGCTAAGATGGATGACTTTGCTCTGTTATGAAGTTGAGTTTCTTCCTCAGTTGCTCCAGATGGACATCTAAACTCTGTAATCTCTGAAGGTTATGGGACCCTTGTCCACTAGATTCCATCATGGGCCGCCTTCTTGACACTATTTTCCCCATGTTAGGACTCTCGCTAATTTATTTTATTTTTCTATTTAGAGCCCGAGGCCTCCATTCAACCTCCCGTTATTTCCCTGCTTCTCAAATTGCTCTGGTTCTCAATTTGTTGTCAAGAAAAGGAATAATGGAAAGACTTGCAGACTAATGAATTTTTTACGCCATTCCTGGACTAGCTGCCAACACTATTCATTTTTATTTTGAAGTGTCAAACTCCAAATACAATAGAGACATGTGAACAAGAGTTGTGCAGAACAATGTTGACTCTTCTATATCTGAAAGAATCACCATCTATAATCATTTAGATCAGAGATATATTTATAGACATTTACCAACTAGACAATGTGCAAATATGTTCAAAAGTTTCGATATATATCATCAATACATTCAAGAACCAAAGTGAAAACCTGAAAATATTGATATTGGAACAAAAAGTTGTCCTGGTTGCTATGAATAAGTATGGTATTTTTTTTTTGGTCTCATATGAAAGACATATAATACAAAGAAATTTCTTATTTATGTTACAGGAGAGACAAGGCTTTAATAAACATTTATTAATTGCTACTATGTGCCAGGGACTGTGATAACCTGTTAAGGTAAAAATAGGAAGAAAAAGATAGTCCCTGCCCTGAAAGAGGTTACATGGGGAAGATGCCACCCAAAAGGAAACTGAAAAATGTGAAAATAAGAGAGAAGGGCCAGTGAAGGTACTCAGCTCAGGGGCATGGTTTTGAAATCCAGCAAATTAGGAAGAGAACTAAGAAAAGTGTGAAGGCTGACTGGCCTGTACCCCTTTACAGATTGGAGGTTGCAGGAGGAACTCATCAGTGGGATGAGGGAGTCAGTCAGACAGAGGGTTATTCTAGGATCCAAAGACCACACTGATGGCTGTAAGTTCCAAGTTAAGGAACCTCTACAGGTTGAGAGAAGTTCTATTACTAGACCGCTGCCAATACTTTGTCTGAAAATCAAAAGAGCTGGGAGGGGTAGAAGAGGTCATTTGCAAGTGGGTATACACATGCCCAGCTGATGCAATCTTGATGTAGAAGAGATTAGAAACCTGCTTCCAGAAAGAGGTGATGATGTGCAACAGAAAGCCCTGCTACCAATTTGGAGCTTGTGTAGACATTTTGTGATTGATTCTGACTTACTGAATACATGGTGAAGAGGAACCTTTTTTTTGGGTGGATTGTGGAGTAAAAATTGTATTAAATTTGTTTTAAAAGTACTAGTCAGTCAAAATGAATCTCTTGTTCTTCTTGCTGTTTCTTGCCCTGGTGGTGTTTGAAGAGAGAGACATGATGTAAACCTCTGGAATATCCTCTCAGCTATTCCACCTCAGTCTCTGTGAAGAGTGGGATTGAATTAAATCAATTTCTACAGAGCATCAATCCCACCATGTTCACTTTCTGTTTTTTTAACTAATGAATTAATTTGTTTTTAGTTTTTAACATGCATTATATATATGTATGTGTGTATCTATATCTGCATATTCTCTATGTGTGGATATATGAAACACATCGAATATGTATGTTCATATTAAACATATTTTCACTTAGGTTGCAAAGAATAATTAGAATCAGTTGGAACCAATTAGAACCAAACAACAAAAGAGAGAGCAAATCATATGCTTCTGTCTGCATTCAGACTCCATAGTTCTTTATCTGGATGTGGATAGCATTTTCCATCATGAGTCTTGGAATTGTCTTAGATTCTTGCATTGCCGAAGAGAGTTAACTCTATCAAACTTGATCATCATACAACGTTGCTGCTACTGTATACAATGTTCTCCTGGTTCTGCTCACTTAACTCAGCATCAGTTCATGTAAGTCTTTCCAGATTTTTCTGATGTCTGCCTGCTCATCATTTCTTATAGTACAATAGCATTCCATTACGTTCATATGCCACAACTTGTTCAGCCATTCCGCAATTGATGAGCATCTCTTCCATTTCCAGTTCTTGGCATCACAAGAACTAGACATGTGGGTCCTTTCCCCATTTTTATGGTCTCTTTGGGATCATGTTCTTTTTTTAATGCAGCACTTGCCCCTGGATGAGTCATCATCTCTGATCTCACTAGGGTGGGTTGGTGGAGTCTTTCCTCAAGGCTTTTGTTGCTCCTTCCTTCTCAAAGAGAATCAATGACATCAGCAGGGTGACATCTTGACTTGGACATGAATTGGACGTAAGTGCAAAGTCATCAGCCTTACTCTCTCCTCCAGAGTCATAGAAGTCAAATGATAAGACAAAAGTCAAGACGAGTGGTGATGGCCCAGCATACTACTGGGCTGAATACTTAGGGCCTCACAGATGGTCTGGGGAGGTTGCCACACTTGGTAAGGACTCTCAACTCTGGGTCTGTGGTTGCTTACCATTTCAACCTTTTAAGACTCACAAGGTCATAAATGTTTTTAAGATTCTTTTGACAAAAACATAAACTAACAAATGCAAAGAGGCAAAGAACAGAGGCCTGGGTTCACAGTTTACATACTCTCCTTGAATGGGGGCTTAAGGCTTCTCATCCAGAGGCTTGTAGAATATCTATTTTCAAACACTGCCAGGGAGAAAAGAAAAATGCACTTAACACAGCTCTGAAACATAGTAGGTACGTAATAAATACTGGTTGATTGATTGAATAGTTTGATGATCTAGTGCCTTTTAAATGTACCCCAGTTTCAGCACTTCATTCTGGTATCACAGTCACTCAAAAAAGGATCTCCTTCACCATGCAGTTGGTTGTCTAAAATCATTTTCAGACTATCAGAGCACATTCCAAGCTCCTAACACATCATCATGCCTTTTCAAAAGCAGGCAGCCTCTTCCATCAGCCAAGCATGAGCTTCCTGTTACATTTTATTTGTATTTGTTTTGCTACAAGGTTTTCCTATGTTGTTCAAGCAAAAATTTAGCTGTTCCTCACAGGTGCAGCTCCCTACTGATCAGCATGAGAGGTTTCCAGTTTAAACCAATGTACTACCCTATGGAAAGTATGGTCCATGGGGTCATGAAGAGTTGGACATGACTGAATGAAAAGAACTCCTGCTTAGTGAATCTGTTGCCCCCCCATCTTCCCCTACACACACATACACACACACGTGCACACATATGCACACACATGCACATATACACACAATCCTAGAGGGCTCATGTCATTTGCATGTGGACAACCTGAATTTGAGTGATCCATCAGCTTAAGCTTCTCCAATGAGAAGGATTAAAGCACATACCACCCTGTCTGGCTGACCTCCCATTATATTTAAATAAATAAAATTCTCATTTCCCTACAATTTATTATTTTTCCCTATTCCCATGAATTTCCTGTTTTTAACATTATGAGTATTTTCACTTTATAACATTTCCTGCAAGTAACATGATTTCTTATGATGGATTTAGCAAATATTGCCATTGTTTGCGATAAAAGAAGTTTCTGGGATACTAAATGCATAATTACTTTAGGGATGTATGTCCACCGTACTGCAATCCCACAGATTGGAGGCATGTGTAAAAATACATTTTTAATGCTGTTTTAAGATGGCTTTCACTGGGGAAGCCTAAATTAAGATTAAGAAAGGGAAAATAATCCATCTCCTGGAAAAACTGTTGGTCCCTTGAGGAAAGCCCATACAGATGTTTTAGTTAGATGTGTTTTATTATGATACATTAAAATATAAATAACTTAGTTGATGTCCTAATATATTTCAATTTAAATTTTCAGCTTCCAATTCTCTTTAGGACACTACACACACACACACACACACACATACACACACATATGGTGTATGGGGTATATAATGTAGTGTATATGGTATATATAGTGTATATGTATATATGCCTATACTCACACATATATGTATGCATGTATAGGTATATATGTATGATACATGTATACATATATGAAATGTATGTATGTTTTCTTTTTTAATCACATGCAGATTTATAATAGACAATTGAAAACTGCATTATTCTCTCAGTCTAAAAATTGCATCAGATTTTAAATATGGAAAACATTCAGTTTAATTCTTTGATTCAAAAGTCAGGTAAGGCTGTCTTTATCAAATACAGAGAGAAGGTGTCCCCTAGAGGTTGGTACTGGAACTACTTGTTGAGGGGAGAAAAATCTGTATGTAAATCACAAAGAATCGGTATTTAAGGAAAATTCTTCATAAAAATAGGAAGAGAGAGACAAAGTGAAGAGAGAAGAGTGAGATGGGAAAAAGAGAACAGAGATGGAAGTGGAGAGAGAAGGGAGAGAGGAGATAGAAAGGAAAGGAAAGAGTGGGAAAGACAGAGAAAGGAGAGAGGGAAGAGGAAAAAGTGGAGAGAAATGGGAGAGGGGGAGAAAAAGCACACAGAGAGGTGAAATTGGAGAAAAAGGGGAGGGAGAAGTAGAAAAAGGGGAGAGATAGAAAAAGGAGAGAAAAGGGAAAGACCAGAGAGAAGGAGGGGAGGAAAGGGACAAGAAACGTGGAGAGAGAAGATTGGGGACAGAATGGAAGAAAGTATAGTGAGAAAGGGGAAGTGGCAAAAGAGAAGAGACAAAAGAAAGGGACGGGGAAAGGAGAAGGGAAGAGAGCGGAAACACATGTACTTCATTTTTGTCAGCACAGTTAATAAATTTGTTAAGAATGACTGTACTCTTCCTGACCCCCTGTAAGATCTGAAATTGTTTCAGACCAATAAGAATGCTGTAAAGAGATTTAGTTTCACTGTAATATGCTTCAGGTGATGTTGGCAGACATCATGAAAAATCACTGCTGCATATCTCTTCTCGCCAATTTCTAAAGTTCAAAAGCAGTCATGTTAAATTAGGGACTTAATCAGTCCAGGCTCCAGTCCTTACTGAAAATTGCAGTGATGACAACGATGATAGTGCTTAATTCCACCATGTTTTCACACCCTGAGTCATCTGCTTTGCTGGATGAGCTGTATCTTGAGGGAGAATTAGCATGTGGCTTGTGAAAGAGAAAACAGAATAATTGGGTGCTTGCCTGGATCTTTAAGGAAGAGAATCCCATCTCTTTAGCTTGACAGGAGCAGTATTACCTATGAGCGAGTCCTTCATTTTCTAGTCCCAACTTTCCATATCATAAACACTCTTCCATAGGCCATTTCGGTCTCTGGTCCCCTATTATAATCACTCAAGTTCAAGTATCACTTCTGAAGACCAAGCCAACATATGACAATGTACTTTGGGATGTGATGCATTTTACCTCATCCTTCCATTGTACTTATCAAGATGAGTACCCAATGTCCATATTTTCTAAGTACATTCATTATTTTTAGTGAATGCATTTTCAAAGCAGGGAAGATTACGAACATCTTCCTACAGGCTTTAAAAAGCCAAGGATGAATCAAATTTTTTTGTTTAATTGATAACAATCCAACTTTCAATTATTCATGTTCATTCATCAAGACCAGGGAAAATATATGTCAGCCAATGAAATGAAAACTCTGGTTTAGTCAATAGAGTACAATCTTCTCCCACAAAATTTTGTATTAATTAAAACAGTGCTGTCAAGAAATAATCAAGAAAATACATGTCCTAATTGTCTATTCTCTATGTAATTTGTCCTCATCGCCCTCATTACAACTTTTAAACTGCATCTCTGAACAAAACTGCCCCCAGAAGCAGATGTGGAAATGTGGCCAGGAGGTGGCAGTGTTCCACTGTGTCTGCTTCTCCCCAACCTGCACACATAACAGAGAGCTGATAAAATTGTTCTGTTGGATTCAACTCTAAGGTTTTTCAATGTACAAGTCACCATACTACACAGGATTAAATATGGAGCTGAAAAAGACCATAGATGTCTTCTAATCCAACCTATTTATTTTACATATGAAGAAATCAAAGACCAGGGATAAAAATGGCTTGCCCAAGGTCTGGTAGCACTGGAAAGGGGATTGAACTTAGGTTCTCTGACTTGTGAGCCAGTGTGCTTTTTTGTGGACCTTGATACTAAAAAGGGTCCTAACAATGAATTAGAGAACAGGAAAAAAAATGTGACTGCAAAATGTAGTTCAACTCCATAAATAATTCAACAAAATTAAGTGTCACAGTTATCTTCCTCTGCTAAAAAGAAGAATGAATTGTCATTATGCTTTGTTTGATTTGCAATAGAAATTTGGGAGTACTAGATCTTTAAGCAAAAGACCTTGGTTCAAATCTTAGATCTGCCATATATGTTACCTGTATATCCTTGGGCAAGTCATTTAACCTCTCTAGGTATAAATTTACTCATATGTAAAATGAAGGAGACCATCAAGATGATCTCCATTAATACCCTTTCCAGACCTAAATCAATACTCCTAAATTAGAGGAAAACTTCTGGACTATGATTCATTTAAGAAAAAATAACAATTCATTTGAAACTTATTCAAGTACCTTTATATGAAGTCAGAACTTTAAAGTCCTCTGGGACAGGTTTTGTTGGTGTTCTGTTCACAAGAACAGTGATGCAAAAATGCAATTGTCAAATGTATTTGCTTGATATGGATAGTAAGCCTTGGAATTACAAAACTGTATTTCCTCCCCTAGGCATTCTTTTCATATACTCCAAGAGGCTGTGTAGGAGGATGGTTAGATCACTGGATTTAGGGCCAGGAAGATTTGGTTCAAAACTCCCCCTTAGACAGCTCTAGCTCTTTAGCTTGAGGCAAACCACTTAAACTATCTAATCTTTGGTTTCTTGATCCATAAAATAACGATAAAAACGGCAGCTACCTCACAGGTTCTGTTGTCAAGAGCAAATAAGATAAGGCGCATGTGTAGGAATCACAGGGTTGTTGTGGGTTTAGAACTGGCAGGGATATTAAAGACCATTCAGTCTAAACCATTTTACAGATGAGGAAACTTTAAATTACTGTGTAAATGTGGCATTATATATTAAATGTGTTTGTGTGATATTCATATGTAATACTTAAACACACATACATACACACACGCATATAACTAGATAAGTAAACAAATGTGCATATATAAATATATATATACAATGCACATATATACATATATAATACATGCATGCACATGAACATCCATATGCACAAATACATCCAAATATTCTCTGCCTTTGTCTCAGTCTTTCATCAGTGACAGTGTGGCATGCTGACTTTAGAGCGAATAAATCACTGATTCAAATTCTGCCTCCAACGCATGGTGGTTGAAAGAAGTAGTCATGCCATCCCACTCCTCAGGGGCTCATGCAATATTTGAGTTGTAGACCAGTCACCAATCTGAAGTGATAGAGAGAATTTTCTCTGGATCTTTCTATTCCGATTAAATCATTGTCCCAACAAATGAAATCCATTTATTTACAAGATGTCAATAATTAATGCAGTTTTAAACTTTAACAATTTAACAATTCGTTTTGACTTTGGGAGCATCCTATACATAATCTGTCTGCCCCAATTCTCTGCCCCTGTTCTTATAATGCCCCTACCCCTCATTCCAGGCTAGATCTGTTACAATTCATTCCTCCCATAGAGTTCTCTCAGTACCCAGGGCTTGAGAGAGGTGTCTAGTCTCTACCATTAGCACAAGACCTCAGTGATTATGTTCCCCCAAGTTTAGGGATTCCCAGTTTACCAATTCCATTTAACTATTTAACTGCAAGATTGACTTTTACAAGGAAAAATTTACTCCGAAAGTGAACAGACATCAATATTCCCCCAACAACTAAAGGCAAAACTTCCTAAATTCCCTCCATCGCTGGGGTGGTGTAGGAACATTAGGTTTACCATTTATCTCAGTTCCTCCATGACTTAGTCCCACAAAGTTCCAAATTCAAAACCTCCCTGGACTTAACATCCCCAAACTTTGTTGTTTCCAAAGCTTCTCTGAAGGATTGGTTTTAATCTCTGACCTGAAATTTGAGCTCCAAGATCTTCATGCTCCATAGGGCCAAGAACCCAACTTTGTGTACCTTGAACTAAAAGGGACAAATAAGACAGACAGAAACCCCAAATCTATTTCTCATTGACATAGGGTATGAAAGGTTCTTCTTAGCCTAGTTTATTGCATCAGTTACCCTGCTGTGAGTGAACAAGACCATCCCCCCTGAACACAAGTGGAAACAGAAAGAGCAGCTATTAAATCAAGTTGGCGCAGTTGATAGAGTGCCAGGTCTGGTGTCAGGAGGACTCATCTTCTAGAACTCAAATTCAGCCTCAGACACTTACTAGCTGTGTGGCAAATCAATCAACTTTGCTTGCCTCAGTTTCCTTATCTGTAAAATGATCTGGAAAAAGAAATGGCAAACCACTCCAGCATTTTTTGCCAAGAAATCCCCAAATGGGGGTCACAAAGTCAAAAATGAAAATGACTGAACAACAGATTCAAAGATATGTTAGCTCTGGCTAGTGTAGCTAGTGAAAAGAGACTGTTCTCATCCATGTTGTAGGTATTAAACATAGAATGTCTTCTCCTAGAAGCAGGTTCCTGAAGGCTTTCACACTGGTGTCTTCGTATTGAGATTTCTGAGCATGCACTAAAGCCCTGCTTCATGCTTGTAGATACATGCATGTCTGTATGACATATAACATATTCATAGATATATGCACACATAAATTTTTGAGATGGAAGAACTTGGGAATGTCTTGGGACTGTGTAAAACGGTGTGTGAAATCCAACTAATTACATAGTTACATAAAGTCGGTTTTCTATAGCAAGTTATCATTGCCATCAAAACCTTCAACCTCTGAGAATAGCAATGACTATAAAGACTGAGAGACTGGAAGGCAAAAGTCATTGGATCTAAGGAATTCTTTTTACAGGCTTCCTTCTCAAGTGACTATGTGCTTTTGGATTTCCATGCTACTTAAATATTTATAAATTTTTAAATGAATAAATCTTTATTAAGTAGCTGCTATTTTCCTGGTATTGTTATAAGTTCTGGGGGGACAAAGAAAGCCAAAAGAGTCCCTGCTCTTGAGTTCATGGTCTAATTGGGGAAATAATGCAGACAAATACACATACGCATTCACAGAATAAATAAGAAAACAATTGACAGAGGAAAGGCACTAGAATTAAGAAGGATTGGAAAAATCATTTATTAAATACCTACCATGTGCTAAGCACTGTAATATTATCCCCTATCATCTTTACAACAATCCTGAGTTGTCAGTTCTGTAATTACCTCTCTTTTACAGCTGAGGAAACTGAGGCAAAAGGGGGTTAAGTGACTTGCAAAGGATCAAGAAGCTAGGAAGTAACCAGGACTAGATCTGACCTCAGTTCTTTCTGACTCTGCGCCTTGTATGTCCTTGGGTGCAGTCTTTTGACTGAGTATAAATTATATAGAACAGATCCTTTTATTAAGAGAATTTGTTCTGTGAAGTTTGGATTCAGTTAAAGGATCACACTTGAGGACCCAGATGGGCACATGTGGCCTCGAGGCTGCAGGTTCCCCATCCTAGTCTAGGCTCAGAGATCTATCCATTGTGCCACATTGCTACCCTGATTGGGAAAGGTTTCTCATGGAAAGTGAGATTTTAATTGGGACTTGCAGGAAGCAAAGGGGTGGAATTGAAGAGGGAGGGCATTCCAGGCATGAAAGATAGCCAGGAAAAATTCTGGTAGTCAAGATAAGAAATGTCTTGGTTAGGGAACAAGAAGATACTCTCCTTTGCTCCTTTGTAAAAGTTGGGGTACATGGATATGGAACAATTCAAATAGTGTCCAATGTTTCATAAAATATTTTGCTGAATCTATTTCCTTCTTTTTCTTTTTAATAAAGGAGGTCATTTTATTAGATTGAAGAATATAGGATGTAGAAAATAAGAAGACTGGAAAAGGAGTAGGAGTGATGGGGAAAAAGTGGTTATGTTTTGAAGTCTTTTGAATGGCAAAAAGAAGATTTTGTGATCGATTTGGAGGTGAGAGGAAACCACTTGGAGTTAATTGAGTAAGAGGGTGATGTGGTCAGATGACTGCTGTTGGAAAATAATTGGCCTCACACTAGTTGTATGATCCTGGGCAAGTCATTTAACTCTGTTTGCCTCAGCTTGCTCATCAGTAAAATGAGCTGGAGAAGGAAATGGAAAACCACTCTAATATCTTTGTCAAGAAGTCCTCAGATGGAGTCAGAAAGAGTCCAACATAAGAGGAAAACCCACCAAGTAGCATAAAAGTTCAAGCAGAAAAAAGAAAGTTAAGTATACTTACTTATCTTTGATGTAGTTGCGTATTATTTGACATTTAAATATTGGCCTTAAGTATAAAGGTATTTTTCTTTAGGTTGTTGTACCATGAGATGATTTATTTTTTTTCGTTCATGGCCTTTTCCTTCCTAATAGACCTTTCAGTGGAATATATATGAATGGCACATTATAAGATTAAATTACTACTATTATAATTCATGTATAGTAAAAGCCATCTTTTCTGATTTTATTTTTACTAAAAGTAAATTTACTTGTAAGATCTTTAAAGAAAAACAATAATGAAATCTCGATCCAGAGGGCTTCCCCAACACTCTGCTTTAGTTTAATGCTCTAAGGCAACAGATGCCCTGTTACATGTGAAGTTATGGGGTCATGGGAGAGAGCCGCATCCATGTCTCATCAGCTCATGATCCTATCTTGTCTCGAGATCTTATTTCATTACTCCCCAGGCCAAGAATACATCTAGTCTGATCCATGGCCAAACAATGTGATTCTGGGGCATAGATCTGGATTACTGAAGGTAAAGTGGCCTGGCTATGAGGCATACTGTAAGAACACATGTGCTTATTAGACGGCACCCCACTGCTGCTCTCTCAGCTTCCCTTGCCAAACTGAAAGTTACTGGCACATGCCCTTTCTAGGCTCCCAAGTGAGTCACAAGATTGCTTACACTCCAAAAATTAAAGCTAACAGTTTGAGAGGCCTAGTGGAGTTAAATATCTGTGAGCTTTTGGTTCGTTTGGGGACAGAGCCTACTTTCTAGCTGATGCAGCATCATCATTGGTGCCAAGAGGGCTTGTTCGTCATTCTCACAGGTGCAAGCTATTTCTTCCTGAATGAATCAGAAAGCCTCGTCTAAATTCTTTGTAATGCTCTGTGCTCCTTGCATCATGAGCACACAGATGCAGCCAGGCACCACTGAGAATTTACACTCAGTTCTAAGCCTCTAAAAGTAAAGCTTTCCCTGAGGAGCCCCTTATATAGCCATCTCTGAGCTCTGACCAATACAGAGAGGGAAAGCCTCTTTACGGAAGGACATATCAAATCTCAAGGGCAGTTAGGTGGCACAGTGCATAAAATGCCAGATGCGGAGTCAGGAAACTCTTCTTCCTGAGTTCAAATCTGGCCTCAGAGCCTTAATAGCTGTGTGACCCCGTATGAGTCACGTAAACTTGTTTGCCTCAGTTTCCTCATCTATAAAATGAACCAGAGAAGGAAATGGCAAACTGCTCCAGTATCTTTGCCAAGAAAAACCTACATGGAGTCATGAAGAGTGAGAAAGACTAAAACTGAACAATAAAAATCATGTCAGAATGACATATGGAAGACCAAATGTTCCACAGGAGATTTCCGACAGATTTCCTGGAGGATTTAAGGCTGAGGAAATTTCGGAAACATCCACTTTTTCTTCTCTCAGATAAAGGCACCAGTAACACACCTAAAAATCATAGCCTAGGTCAATGGGAGAACTAGCTTTAGGAGAATCATAGATTTGCAGGCCTCTGTTAACTGAAATACTTATCCTTCCTTTGAAAACCACATGGCAAATGTAATTAGCCAGTGGTTCAGACGTTTTGATCATCTCTGAGTTGAGTATAGTTATTTAGAAACAAACAAACAAACAAACATCTCATTCACGTTATAATAACGTAGAAAAAAACCCTTGTTCTTTTAATTTCATGAGATTTATTGTTAGTTGTTTTGTCATTGTTTTTTCCATTTACTGTGTGTGTATGTGTGTGTGCATGTGTGTGTGTGTGTGTGTGTGTGTTACTGGATGGCTCTGTTTTGCATCACTTCATTTAAGTCTTTCCACATTTCTTTGTGTTCAATGCACTCATCATTTTTACAGCACAATCATATTCCATTGTGTTCATGTTGTAGGTTTCATGTCCTACTTTTCGTGACCCAATTTATAGTTTCCTTGGCAAAGATACTGGAGTGGTTTACCGTTTCCTTTTTCAGCTCATTTTTCAGATGAGGAAACTAAGGCAAATAGGGTAAAGGGACTTGCCCAGGGTCACAAACCTACTAAGTGTCAGAGGTCAGATTTCAGCTCAGGTCTTTCTGAATCTAGGCAAAGTACTCTTTCTACTGCGCCACCTAGCTATCCCTTATATTCATGTGCTCTAATTTATTTAGACTTTCCCAGATAAATAGGTCTCTAATTGCTTTTCTTCTATAGTCAAAACTGAAGATTGTGAAAATATGAAGAAAAATTGTTCTTCATCACAAGAAAGAGATACAGGAAGATATCTTCATTTGCTCTTTTGCAGGGGTTGGAGTACATGATTGTTGGAAATTTCATATGATGTCACATGTTTTTGAAAATGTTTTGTTCACTTTTGATGAATTTATTTCCTTATTTTTCTTATAAAAAACAATTTGTCGTAAGGAACGGCACCTTGGGAGGGCGAAATGGGGAGAAATCTAGGTGAGAATCCACAAGAACAATAATTTTTTTAAAATAGACCAAAAAAACCAATAACTCAACAATCTACCACTGAAAATCAAGGAAGAAAAAACAATTTTCTCACAATGCAAAACTAAGAAGGATAGTAATATAGTAATATATTTGATAGTATAGTATATAGTAATATAGTTGATGTTACAAAAATACCTCCTCAGTTTAGAATAATCAAGTCATATCTAATAAGATAAAATTTGATTGCATTGACTGTAAAATCCTACAGTTGGGTTAAAGAAGTCAATTGCTCAAGAATATGCAAGTGGAGGGATGGTATACAAGCATTCTCATAAAACAGATGTGGCATTTTTATTGGACTCCAAGCTCAACATGAATTAATATAGTGGAACAGCAGCCAAAACGTAATGCAATCTTAAGTTACGTAGAATTTGTTATATACTTTATTATTATTAACATTCATTTTTAAAAATTTGAATTCCAAATTCTCTCCCTCCTTCTAGCCTCTCCCTAACCCACTAAGAAAGTAAGCAACTCACTATATATGTGGTCATACAACACATATTTCCATATTAACTGTGTTGCCAAAAAGTGAAAAATATATACTTCATTATCTACTCAGAGTTCATCAATTTTCTTCCTAAAGGTGGATAGCATTTTTCATCATGAGTCCTTTGGAATTCTTATGAAGCAGTGCATTAATCAGAATAGCTAAGTCTTTCTTAGTAGATCATCATTACTATACCACTGTTAACTGTGTACAATGTTCTGCTCAAAAAGTAACAATTTTAAAGCACATTAATTGAAGCTAATTGCCCTGACCAAGAGAGGTGATCATCCCATTATTTTCTGCTTTTGCTAGCACATATCTTCAATTTTATGTTTATTTTGTGGTGCCTGATTTTAGGAAGGTCATTGACAAGGTTAGGGGGATCCAGAGTAGGGTGAGTAGTGAGTTGAAACAAGTAGACACCAGGCCCTATGATGATTGACTAAAGGAACTGGTGTGTAACCTAGAGAAGAGAACATGTGTTTGTATCTAAGGGGTGTGAGGGGAAGGAGATGCAGGATAACGGTCTTCAAGTGTTTGATGGGCTATCATATGAAAGATGAATTAGCATTATCCTGCCAACTCTAAAGGAAAGAATTAGAAGCAATGAATGGAAGTTGAAGGAAGACATATTGAAATGTCATATAAGGAAATATTTTTTAACAGGTAATCCATCAGAAAATGGAATGGATGACTTCTGGATGTATTGGCTTCCCCCTCACTAAAGTTCTTCAAGTATAGGCTAGACCATTTAGTAAAGATAATTACTAGAGATTTTTGTTCAGGTAAATATTGGACTAGATGTACTTTGAGGTCCCTTTGAACTCTAAGCTTATATAACTATGAAACCATGGTCACCTTCCTTGTCACCTCAATTGACTGTCCATCTGGATCACCCAAGGGATCTCTGGGATGGATTATGGTCTAAGGTTTCAATGAGACACTGGAATCACTAACAGTTAGTTCCCAGAATAAACCATCTCTGCAGCCTATTTCCTAATCACAAGAAGGAAATTGTTGGGGTGGCTGAGAGGATCATTCCATTCTCCTGCCTACTAGCCCATTATATAACTCACTCTGTAAACCAAAATTAAACACATTTTTATATTCTGTGCTGCCTTTTTCTTTTTAGTCATCATTTGATGACATTAGATGATAAGCTCCTTGAGGATAGGAACTGGATCTTTTATTAATATCATGGGCATACCTTAGTGCTTATCTGGTTCATGAAGCCTGCAGGCATTCAGTAACTACTTGTTGACTGAAAGCTGGCAGAAATAGAGACAGGGAGGAGTGCTTAATGCTAAGGAAGAGCACTTAGGGAGAAGCAGGAAGGCCCTGGCACAGAAAGACAGCAGGATCCAAGTGTATCTTTGTCTTGACAGCCCATAACAGCTTAGTTCAGCATAAGATAATCTTAACAGGAAAGGAATTTTCAATGAAAGCATGCAAGAGCAGCAAGGGTATTATGTCCCAATCATCTTTCCTTCCCTTCTTTCTTTCCTTTTTTCTTTCTTTTTTCTTCTTTCTTTGTTTCTCTCTCTTCCTTTCTTGCTTGCTTTATTTTCCTTCTTCCTTCCCTCCATCCTTCCTTCTTTCCTTCCCTTCTCTTCCTTTCTTTTCCTCTCTCACTCCCTTCCTTCCTTCCTGCTTCTCTGTCCCTCCCTCCCTCCCTCCCTCTCTCTCTCTCTCTCTCTCTCTCTCTCTCTCTCTCTCTCCCTCCCTCTCTCTCTCTCCCCCTCTCTCTCTCTCTCCCTCCCTCCAATGCCTGCTGCAATTTTATAACCCCCTACCCATTGGGAAAACAGGTGTCTCCTGCCAATTAGGCTTTAAAAATCAACGGGGGTTTCTTGAGAGAATGATGACAAGACTAATTGCTCGAAGCAGCTGTCGAGCCCTTGGCTACGTTGGGACAGGTTTTAGTCATCCTCATTTTGTTAGGTGCCTGGCACCAAGCTGGGTTCAGCTATCCTGTCACAGTGTCACAGCTGCAAAATGCTGGGCAAGTATTCAGCCACGGAAGCTTTATAGAAAAGAAAAAGATACTATTTAGCAAAGAGATGCACTACACATGCCCAGTGCAAATGGAGACTGTGGTGTGCCAAAAAGTAGTATTCAAAAAAGAATCCCAGAACACACCCAGACCTCCACACAATCTTCTTGAGTTCATCGAGCCTGACATAATTTTTACAGGCCTTATGCCAGGAACCTACCCCCCCCCTTCCAAGGCTAGCACCTTGGCAAGGGCCCTCTTTGAGGTGTGGGCTGAAAATAGACTGTGCTAATGCATGTTTATTCATTTACTTAGTGATTCCTGGTTTGAAGACCCCAGAAGACATGTAGTCTTGCAATCTGATATATCAAAGATCCTTATCTGGTATTTACCCTCAGGAAGGCAGGCAGGGATGGTGCTTGGTGGTGGAAATATTTAACTTTATGGTTGAAGTGCCTGTCAAATAAAAATTTATGATGTGCAATTTTTTAATGGAAAAGAATATCTGTGAGTCATGTTGATAGTTCCCCAGTATAGCAACCTCATCTTGAATTCATAAAATTGCTTTGTAGGTATGAGACCGCTGGTCAGTGGATGGAAATAAGATTAAATGACCATTTCCCAAAGCAAGTAGGGCATATTTGCCAAAGTATTACATATAGCGATATAGAGGGTATGTAGAGTATTGTGCTCCAAAATGGTACTATCTTTATTAATAGTAATTATAAGCATTTTAAAAGGCCTTTTACAAGTATATAATAATAAATAAGTAGTAAAAAAAATACTGAGGCAGCAAGGTGATGCAGTGGATAGAGTACTGGCCCTAGAGTCAGGAGGACTTGAGTTCAAAACTGACCTCTGACAGCTTCGTGACCCTGGGAAAATCCCTTAGCCCTAATTGCCTTCAAAAAAAATCTAAGAAACATTGCTATTGAAGGAAATATTTGTGTTCACTTTAGACTCTCTTGTCATCCCACTTACACATGACCAGCGAGGATCCTAAAGTTAGGAAAATATATCTGGAAATACAGTTCCTTTCTGTAATCAGTTTAGAATTGGTAGAAGGTCAGAGAGAAGGGGAAGAACAAGTTTTTTGTTTGTATGTTTTTCTTTTTGGGGAGGGGAGAGGTAGGGAGATCTGAAGATATTATCTAATTGGTATAGAGAGGTCCCCGCTGAATAAACTCATTCTACCAATGCAGATTGGCAATTACTCTTTACATTTTTGGGCACTGTGAGATAAAGTAATTTGTTCCTGGTCGCATGGTCAATATGTGTCAGAGGTGGTACTTGAACTCAGGTCTTTCTAACTACAGCTCTCCATTATACAATGCTGCATCTTAAAGTAGGGCTTTCAGGGGGGTTATTTGTGACATTCCTCTTCTACTAAAGTCATATGTAAAGCCTATCATCAAAAGCTAGCCCATTTGCAAATAGGCCAAGTTTTCTATAGGGCCATTATATTTTGATATACAATCTCATACAAAGTATGTCTCCACATATTAATGGATTCTGATTTATGACAGGTAATATAATTGTGGGGGCAGCTAGATGGTGCAGTGGATAGAGTGCCAGGACTGAAATCACTATCTTCTGAAATTCAAATCTTGTCTCAGATAGTAGCTGCATGACTATGGGCAAATCACTTTACTCTGTTTGCCTCAGTTTCCTCTTCTATAAAATGTGTTGAAGAAAGAAATGGAAATGGCACTCTGGTATCTTTGCCAAGGAAATCCCAAATGGGGTCGTGACATACCTGAAAATGAATGAACAACATCAAATACAACTGTAGAGGTCATTTTTGATGGTTCACTTGTTTGACACATAAGCATGCTTTATATTTGTGTGAATGTACTTATTGAGTTAAGTTTGCACTAGACAACTTTGAAGTTAATAGCTAATCAAATATGAATGCTAGAACTGTTTCATGATTATCAGACACATTTACTTTACCTGATTATGACATAGTGGCAGATTAGAATTTGTTTATTAACAATAAGATAAGGAGAGCTTTCTCACATAGAAGACCCAGGAGATGAGACAAGTAACCCAGAGCTACATTGTAGACAAGCCAAAACTCCTCTCATATACCCTGTCATTTCGCTGGCCTAAGAGAGGTGAAAATTCTACCTCTGCTCTCATTTGCTGCCGAGAAAAATAGATGAAAGATAAGTCTATTGTCATCTGTTGTCCTTGAGTATAGAAGAAGAAGGTGGAGGAAAAGAAGTTTGCACCCATCTTACGACAAGCATTACTGCTTTTTTTTCCCTAAAGGAGAATCCCACTGAATAAACAGAAGCCATCAGCTAAGGCTGAAGCTAGAAGTTTGTAGCAGCAAGCACCCTGACACATCCAGGCACATGAGCCTTCTTCCAAAGAGTAAACCCGAAAACAAACCTCACCTCACACTACGTAGATTCACTTTTCAGAGCAGGAGAGCATCTCGACCCTCCCGACCCAGTGCTTCATTAACAATTAACAAAAGGTGTGGGCCTTTCTACAAAACAAGCCTCCCCTAATCCAGTTTTCTCCTTCCAGTTTGATTTTTTTTTTTAATTAAAGGGGCCATCACTTGAACAACTACTTAAAGAAGCCTATTCATTGAATGGCATTGAATTCAATCTCACTCAAAGTGAGAACGCTATAGGACCTGAGCCTGAGAGGGCCAGGGTCTCACACTGCATCCTGGGCCATCTCCAGTCGTCCTGATGAATATCAGGGCACTGGACCCAGATGGCTTAGGAGAAGAAAGTGAGGTTGGTGACCTTGCAGAGCCCTCCCTCACTCAAATCAAAGTCAACTGAATGTCATGTCATCATCTGGTTGTCATGGTCCTCTTGGAGAATGAAAGGAAACAACAACTTAATCAAGGTTCCCTTAATGGGCTCCACCTGAAACCTATTAATGGGTGGGAAGATCTTTAACTCTCATTAACACAAAGCTCTATTGAGGATCAAACCTGCCTGAGGAGAGGAACTTCATTGAAGCAGCCCAGTGGATCCATTGATCCTTCCAAGATGTGGTACATGCCCAAGGAAGCACAGCATTGACAAACTCATACTGGCAATGGCAGCGTTTGTTCAAGTCAGGAGCTATGATCACTAAGGATAAAATACTGATTTTCAGTCGTGTCTGACTCTCTATGACCCCATTTGGAGCTTGCTTGGCAAAGGTACTGGAGTGGTTTACTATTTCCTTCTCTAATTCATTTTTTACAGATGAGGAAACTGAGGCAAACAGAGTTAAGTGACTTGCCCAGGGTCACACTACTAGGAAGTGTCTGAGGCAAAATTTGAACTCCAAAAGATGAGTCTTCTTGACTCCAGGCCTGGTACTCTATCCACTGAACCACCTAGCTGCCCTAAGGATGAGATAGAAAGGGAATATTGAAGTCTATAATTTCAGATCTGTGACTCAGCTGGACATGTATATTCCATACAAGTATACATTCGCTAGGACTTTAAGTAAATATTTATTCTCCCCATGGACAGACAACATTTGCATTGGTGGATGAATATGATTGAGATTTAGGGATGGAATATTATATAGATATTACAGATTTACTTTTTATTTTCAGTATTTGTTTCAGTTAAGATTAATTTTTAATTTTCTGTTTTATTTTGTTTTTAATTTTTAATTTATAGAATAAAACTAGCATCTTCATAATATAGTATAATAAAAAAGACAATTGCATGTGAAACTCAAATCTTCCATGAACAACTTGTTATTCCTTTCAAATAAACAATAAGATTGTCATGTAAATTTATTTTTTCTCCCTACCATAGAGATGACTGCCATTACATACAAATAGGTATATACATACATATACATATGTACATGCATATATACATACATGTAAACATATGTTTGTATATATACACACATATACGTGTGTGTATATATAGTGTAAAATTTTTCTATACACATTTCTATTTATCAGATCTTTCACTGGGTACAGATAGCTTATAAAATCAGCGAAGATTAATTGAACAATAGTGATCCATGTGTTAATGGAAATATACAGGTGGGGGCTTATCAGCAGTAATCACTAGGAATAATCACACACAAGAGTGATCCCTAGTACCCTGGAAGTAGTGAGTGGTAGCAGCTGCTCTTCTTTGGGGTAATGACAATCTTCCAAAATAGAGTCAGATTGAGAGGAAATGACCTAAGAGAGACAGAGACGGAGAGAGACAGAGACTGACAGAGACACAGAGAGAGAGACAGAGACAGAGAGAGAGAGGATGGATGTCCTTTTAGGGTGGGTGGCGGTGTTTGGCCAATGAAGAAGCTGCTACGAAACAGTGTTAGATAGTGGTTTGAGCTGGTCTTGGAGACAGGAATTCGAGCATTTAAGTCTTTCCATTGACATATGCTGCCGGCGTGACTCTGGCTATGGCATTTAACCTCTCATTGCTCTAGGTAACTCTCAGACTCTAAGTGACAGGGAAAGTGCCAACCTGATTTAGATTGTACTCTGTGCTAGGCTCCCTCTTTCCTCCTTGCCTTAGTGCTGTCTTTTGCACATCTTTACACCTTTCCCAGACTAGCCTCTGTATCATCCCCTGCTCTGTCACTTCTGTCCCCCCAAACTAAATTCATACCAGATACAAAACTCAAGGAAGAAAAAAAGTGGAATTTACTGCCTAAGGGGGAGAAAATGGACTTAATGAGAACTCATGGAAAATTATCAGCTACTGCAAAGGAGCAATCTTTCTCTAAAGCCTTAGGCAAACTATTCCTCATAGCCATATACTAGCTAGGGTTCCCAGCAAATAGGAGCTAAGACTCCTGTAGTTCACTCCAGATTCCAGTTCTCATTCTCAGACAGAAGTCTTGGTCAATCCTTTCTCTTGCAGTTCTTCTCTCCACTTCCCCCTTCTCTTAAGGGAGTGTTGTTGCTAAGTCCCAAGGAAAACATCCCCCTTTATGAGGCTACAGCAGAGGTATTTCAGTCACAGCTCAAAAATATGCTAGAAAGGCAAAATTTTACAGTCGTCCCCATCCCAAATTGGATACGTATGTTCTCTATAGTTTAAAAAAAAATAGAGGCAGCTAGATAGCACAGTGGATAGAGGGCAGGACCTGCAATCAGGAAGATTTCGTCTTCCTGAGTTCATATCTAGCCTCAGACACTTCCTAGCTGTGTGACCCTGGGTGAGTTGCTTAATCCTGGTTGCCTCAGTTTCCTGATCTGTAAAATGAATTGGAGAATATAAAGCTTTGCAACACTAGCCCTGGAGTGAGGAAGATCTGAGTTTGAATGGCCTCAGATATTGACTGACTCTGTGAACCTAGGCATGTCACTTAAATTCTCAGCCTCAATTTTCTTCTGTATAAACTGAGGAAAATAATAGCACTTGTGTCACAGTGTTATAAAGGTCAAATAAGATAATCTATGTAAAGTACTTTTCAAGCCTTAAAGAACTGTATAAATGTTGCTGTTGTTATGGATGATAATGATGTTATATTAGTCTAGGTATGATATGAATATAGAACCTGGTTTGGAGCGATGAAATTACGATAATAAAGGTTAAGGAAGGAAGGGAATTTGAAATAAATATTCAAATAAATAAAACATCAGATTGGAGATAATATTTCAAAATTGTTTATCTTCAACATTTTAGCTTGATGAAGTTGAAAGTCTCTTGTGCAACAGAGCCATCATATTTTATACTTCTGGGTCTTTTGCAACATCTAGACGGTGCTGGGTACATAATAAGCTCTTGGCAAATATGTAGTGAATTGAACTGAATTTTAGAAAAGCACTTTGTAACAAGTTTGGTGACATATTGATAATCTTTTTCTGGAGAATAACCACAGAAATCTTATCTTATTTTGAATAGTGGAAAGGTAATAACCTGGGAGTGAGAACCTGATGAAAGTAAGCTCCTTGAATGAAGGGAATGTTGGAATTGTTTTTCTTCTTAACCCCATTACCCAGCATGGTCTTTCATGCACAATAGGAGTGAAATGAGTAACTGCTGATTGATTATTAGGTCAATGTCTGGAGTTGTACTCCTGGTTCTGCCACTTACCAGCTGTGTGACAATCTCTCTAGACATCAATTCCTCCACGTACAAAATAAAGAGTTGGACTAGATCATCTCTCAGGTGTTTTCCAAGTCTACAATCCTCTGATTCTATGACTGCAATAAAAATTCAATGGCAAAATATCATGTGTTAAACTTCAAAATGAATATTTCACCACATGGTTCATAAAGCAAAGGTCTCCACTTGAAAAATGACTGGCAATGAAAGCTGTTTTCCACTGAAATGAAAAATGGACAATCAACACAAAACTTTCCCTCTCAGTAAAACTGCATAGATTTTGGAATGGGAAGACACCTCCTAGTTTCATACATTGTATACAGGGACCCCAGCTTAGAGAAGCTACAGAATGAATTAGCCTTGCATGGTCTTGCTTCAGAATGTAAACATGGCACAGGATCCCAAAGAATTCAGGAATTCTGTTGACACAGTGAAGAGGAGAAGTCATCATTTGAGCTTGGAAATTCACTTAGCAAGCATTCCTGCAGCTCCATGGGACCACAGCCACAGCTGAAAGCACATGTAGCACTGGGCATCAGTTGTAAGCCAGCCAGACTGCCTTACCACAAATTACTTCAGAATGTAAAAGATCTTAACAGTATGGCAGTCTCACTAGTAGCATGACCAATGCCTTAAAACAAAACAAAACTTCTAACGTCCAAAGCCCACAAAGATAAATTAAAGGTTTCATCCAAGACTTGTTTCAGATACATATTTGAATGATTTCTCTGTGTCTTGGTGGGTAGTTGATGTTGGACTTCAAGTTATATCTAATTAACAAGAATTTACTTTAGAATTGGGAAAGTCACTTTGTAGACTCTACTTTTGTTAGGTTCTGTAAAAGGTAGCTTGGCTCTTATTACTGAACCTAGTTTCTATCATTATAAACTTTAAACTGGAAGAGACTTTGGAGTTCATGTAGTCCTAACTGCCTCATTTTATAGATAAAACTAATGTCTACATTATGGGAATTATGGGAATTACTACATAATGTCTACAAGTGTTAAATGACTTGACCAAGCCCACACAGGTAGTAAGTGCCAAAATCAAGATTTGAACTGAGATCCAACTCTAAATTCAGTTTTTCACTACATAACACTGCTTCTTATATCTTTCGGTGGAAGCACATTGTGATATTAAGTATATTCCCTTGGTATAAAAAGGCTGCAATATATTATAAAAGACACATTGTGCATGTCATTCCTATGACTTCCTAGTCCAAAAAACCCTTTTCTGGCCAGCACCTCCCTATATGGTTTCTCTTCCCCCATAAGAAATGTAAGCTTCTTTGAAGCCAGAAGTTAACTCCCTGAAATCAGGAATTTTTCTACTTGTCTATTCATCATTTAGCATTAGTACCTGGCACATAGTTGGCATTTAATAATTTCATTCATTCATTCATTCCTGCATGCAAAAAAGTCATACAAGCTATCATCAAAAAGATAAGATGGATGCCATATAGTGAGAGTGAAAGGTAACTTACGGTTTTTTGGCATCTGTCCAAAGGAAGTCCCCCAGCAAGGATGATGGATCCCTTGTGGAGAATTTATGGGAGAATATGGGCAAGAGTTACACAAGATTAGAATGAATGAATAGGTTGCAATGTGTACTACCGATGGAACTTCCCCTATTGATGAGATTATGAATCTATTGAGTCACTGGAGTGTTCCCTTTAACAAAATCAGTGTAGAATTTCAACCTTATATCTAGAATTGAGCTTTAAAAATCATCTGGTCTAGCTCTCTCATTTACAGGTAAGAAAACCAAGGTTTAGCTAGAGGAAGGGAAAGGAAATAAGCATTTATTTGTCATTTCCCAAGTGCCAATCATTGTTCCAAATGGGTGCTTGAACACACATATATGACATATGTCTTTATATATGTGTATGTACATATTAAATATGTGTGTATATTGTATACATTATATAATAGATATTACATATATGTGTATATATGTATACATATGTGTATATACATACATGTGTGTATATTATATGTGCATGCATGTGTCTGTGTGTATATGTACATATATGCATGAACACACACATAAAGTGTGTGTGTATGTGTGCATTTATGTCTGTTTATCATGGTTAAACTGAAGAGGATTTCACTGCATCTCTACATTTCCAAGGTAATGAAAGTTCTATGGGTCAGTGTACTGATAATTTATTTTTGCTTATTGTTAATATAATTTTGCTTCTTAATGAGAAGATCTTCCCTACCCATTAATGGGCCTGGGAAGATTTATAGGAAGGCTCACACCTTTTGTTAAGGAGGCACTGGTTCTCAAGGGTTGTGATGCTCTGGCTCTGAAAAATACATAAGTACTCTGGGGTTTTACTTGGGGGCTTAGTTTTTGGAAGAAGGTTTGTGTTCCAGATGAGACTCTGGGAAGGTGTTAAGGAGCCCCTCAACTTTGAATACCCAGATGTTGGTGCTCCTCTCTCTGGTAACTATGTATGTATGTAATGGTCAGGCAGTTGGACCTGTTTGTTGTTCTATGATATATATGTATTGCTTATGTCAGACAGTTGGAAGCCATGTCTGTTGGTTTTGATTTCTCTGTTTTTTTCTCTGAAGTTCAGGGTACTGACTTTTTCCCCTGAATCAAGTGAGTCATTCATGTGCTTAATTAAACTGACTGTTGACCCCTCAAAAGTTGCCTTTCCTTTTAGATATGCAGATCTTAGAACCTGGGATAGCAGTCCTTCTTATGTATGTTAGAGTGCTTGCTTTTACACTCATTACTAATGATAATAGCTAGCATTTATATAGTACTTACTATACTGCCATGCTAAGCATTTTACAATTATTGCCTTGTTTGATCATAAAAACCCTGGAAGGGAGGTGATGTTATTGTTTCCATTTTGGAAACTGAGGCAAACAGATTAAGTGACTTGCTCAGAGTCACACTAGTAAGCAACTGAGGCAGTATTTGGACTCAGGTCTTTTTGTTTCCACGACCACAATTCTATCCCCTATACCATTTAGCTGCCCCTATTGATATATGCAAATAAAGTAGAGTGGAACTTTCCCAGCAGAATCTTCTTTTCTGAGATATTAGCCATCATTTTCCCTCAAGATATAACCCAAGGTGAAATACCCACCAAAAGACACAATTCTCTCCAGACCAGGTAATGCCTAGCCCATTAATAAATCAGTCTTGATTATAGTGGTTAACACCCCACTTTATAAATCCCCATTCCCCTTTTTAAGGACTTGATTCAATTTCCTAATATCTTAGCTCAGTCTTACTGAAATCTCACTATCTTAAATAAGGTCCTATGATAATTATGTAGTGCTCCCTTCTTAGGGATGCAAAGAGATATACAGATTCAATTCTGAGACAAAGCAGGCCAGGGCTCTCTACTTTATTGGTGAATCTCTCCTCTACTAACTAAATAATGAGCGCATCTAAGAGGATAAAGGTGAAAGAATATAAATAGGTGTAATGTTAATGAGAATTAAAGATCATCCTCATCCATTAATAGACCTCAGCTGGAGCCCATGAAGGGAAACTTGATTAGGGAGAGGCTTCTTTTGTAGGAAGGCCCATACCTCTTGTTAATTGTCAAAGAGGCACTAGGTCAGGAGGGTTGTGATGCCCTCCAGCTCTGAAAAGTGTATTCGGTACTCTGAAGTGATAGTTTACTTTTCCCCTCCCCCACCTTTGAAAATCCAGATGTTGGCACGTCTCTTTCTGGTAACTATATATGTAAGTAACGGTCAGACAATTGGATCTGTCTGTTGATCTGTGATGTATGTATTGTTTATGGTCAGACAGTTAGAATCCCTTTCAATCTTAATTTTTCTGTTTATATTTACTCTGTTGGTATATGTGATTAAAGAAGGTTGTAAGAACCTGTGTTAGCAGGCCATCCTGGATGTATCAGTGTGTTTCCTGCTACAGTAAATATTATAATAGGATTCCAGATGAAGATCTGAAGATACTTTAGAGATGATATAGACCAGGGGTTCTTAACCTGACATATGTGAACATTTAAAAACCTATTTTGATAATTGCATTTCAATATAATTGGTTTATGGGCAGGTAGAAAGTACACGGATTAGAGAACGAGGCCTAGAGTCAGGAAGACCTGAGTTCAAAACTGGCATCAGATATTTACTAGTTGTGTGAGACTGGATAAGTCACTTAACCCTGTTTGCCTCAGTATCCTCATCTGTATCATTTTACAGATGATTACAGATCTCTAGCTCATTTGCTAGAGAATGAAATCGCAAACCATTCCAGCATTCTTGCCAAAGAAACCCCAAATGGAGTCATGAAGAATTGGACATGACTGAAATGACTGAATAACAACAAATAATTCGTTCCCTTTCTAATCCTACATATTTTGCTTTATGCATTTGAAAACATTTTTCTAGGAAGTGGTACAGAGGTTTCACCAGATAGCCATTTATACATATTTATTAAAGACTGTCTGTATGCCAGGTCCCACAGTCTTATACAGAACTACTCAACAGAATAGGAAACAGTGTACTCTAAATTTTTATCTCTAAGCTATGAATTCGGAAGAGACTGCATCCTTCTTCCATTATGGCAAAAGAATTAAATGGGATCACGAAGGTTTTAGAGCTTAAAAACTAAAAGATCTTTTTAACATTATCTGGTTGCCTGTTGTATTCTTGACATATTGAAATTAACATTCAATAAAAATCCCTGATCCTTCCTGGGCACCTGATATTTAGGGATACCTCCTTCTCTTGTACCTGTGAAAGTGATTTTATGAACCCAAGCGTAAGACTACATTGATCACTTTTACAGTGTATCTTATCAGTTTTGTTCCCTCATGAATTCAGACTCATTTTGTCCAATGTATTTCCTTGTCATTGTTGTTGTGACTCTTTGTGACTCCCGTTTGGGATTTTCTTAGCAAGATGCTGGAGTTCTCAAGCTCATTTTGCAGATGACGAAACTAAGGCAAGTAGAGTTAAGTGACTTCTCTAGGGCCACGTAGCTAGTAAGTATCTGAGGCCAGATCGGACCTTGGGAAAAAGAATCTTCCAGTTTCCAGGCCCAGCATGCTATCCAGGGTACCACCTAACTGTCATAATGTGTTAACTCCTCCTCCAAGTTGGGTATGTTTTGTCAACTTATATATAATTTTATCTATCCATTTATTCAAATCAAATCACTGACAAAAAATGTTAAAAAGCACAGGATCAATTATAGATCCCTGAGACCTTCCACCTCAGATAGTGTTCTTTAACTACACTCTTGCTCATTACTAATTGAATTTATTTTGTAGTATATGGCAGACTGTAAGTTTGTTTCTATTGTACACAATCAAATTAGCAGTTAAAGGATTATTAGAGAGAATTCACATCATCAGAAAATAATATAGAGGGGAGAGGGACACCTTGTGAACTGTACATTGGTCAAATCTTGGAGAGATGACATATTGCTACTCGGTCAAGTTCTTTTTAAATCATTTAGTCTTGCACAGATTTCATTAATTTTTTGTTGTTGTTGTGAACTTAACCATCATTGACAAATATGAATCCTTCACTATTTAAAGATCAAGAAAGAGATCTTTACCAACATTTCTAATTCATTTTATGCTCTGACAGTGTAGTGACCCATGATGATAAACTCTCAGTTATAGAGGCATTTTCATTAGACAGAAGAGAAGAAATAATGGGAGTTGGAGAGTGCTCTGTTAGCAGTTAGGAAATTTGAAAAAAGAGGTAAGTGCAGCTCTATCTGGTATTATGGAAATTGAGCCTTTCAAAAAATTTTAAGTGGATCTCCCTCTTGGAAGGATCTCAACAATGGATTCTTTTATAAAGTAAATGGCTTCTTTGCACTCTAAGTCTCCTCTAACAACCTTAACTGCATGTATTTGGAACTTTCTCTATCAGGTTACAATGTGTAGTTCATTGGTGATGTATAGGAAGCTGTTGAGATCCATGTCTTTTCATGCTAAAGAGAAAATGAAGAGGTATTGAAAATCTATTCCTTCCCCTCTTCACATACTCAATTCCTTTCTAAAAAAACAAAAACAAAACAAAAAAAGCCCTACATATTTCTTTGTTTTAGAGCTCTCTTTCTACCAATGAGATGGGCAATAATTCTACAATTTATTGTCTTGAAGACTTGGAATATTAAAGGTTTTAGGACTTGACCATGTCCTGAAACAGAGCCAGTATGTATCAGAGAGGTGAGTCTTGAGCCCAGATCTATCCTGATTCTGAGGCTGTCTCTCTGGACACCATGTTATGTAGGCTCTGCCCTCTCCACAAAGGGAAGACATTTTGTCCTTGATGTTCAACCTAGTAGAATCATAGCTACCATTTCTTCTCTGAACCATAGTACCAGCTTGACCAAGTAAAAACTAAAGGGAACATTCAATTACTGTAAATTAGCTAAATTTTTCATGAAAACGAGCTGCAGCCTCCATTCCTAGGCACTGAAAAAAATCAGGGTGGGCTTAATGAAAATCAGGCAAGGCGGTGAGCCTAAAAGAAATGTATCCTACTCTACTGGCTTTCACACATTTAAAATTTGCTTTCCCTGGGAACCTGGGTTTATGTAGAAACTCTTAAGTGTATTTACTCTAAATGGATGTCTGCATTTTCTGAACTTAGTGATATGGGAAGAAGAAAAATGTAGGAATGGTGGCAGGGATAGGATTGAAGGAGGAGGCACTATTTAGGTATATATTTAGGTCACATTCATGCATGTTATAGAGGATTTTTCTAAAACACTATTTGCAAGGTTGGATTAGATGATGATTTGATTGGAAAAACTTCTGCCTGTGTGATGGGTTTAGTTTAAATGATGTTACCCAATGAATAATTACAAAAGCCAAACAAACACAAAGCAAAACTAACAGTTAATTCCAAATTTAGATTGAGGAAGGATGTTAGAGTCAGGGAATGGTCAGGTACTTTTTGCCTGGTGACCTGTCACAAAGAAATGCATAACCATAGGTCTGGCATATTAGAGGGGAGTTCTTTTCTTTCCAGGTCTAAATTAGACTATAGGGTATCCAAGGCCCCTTCCCACTGCAAAATTATGTAGCTCTGAACTTCTGTGGGGGAGACCTGTACTTTTGTGTTGAGAGGGAAAAGCTTTCATGGAAACTCTGTAAGGGGATTGGTATGATGGAAATTTGCCCAGCCAGCTTTAGGGAGTTAATGCAACCTTACTCAGATGGAGGACAGTTTCCCATGAGCCTTCCCAGGGCTTCCCAACATTCCAGCTGGCAGTTTGCACAGTATTTAGTGAGAAGCTTTTACTGATGAATAGAGTGAGAAAGGCCAGGCACGAAACAGTCCATATTGGTATTTCCTTCTAGAAAATATGGTCTTCCCTGGAATGGGAAATAAAGCCCTGAGAATAGAGTACTGAACTTTACATTTACTAGAGATTTGACATCAGAAAGCCAATTAATCAATAAGTATTTATTAAGAACTTACTATGTGCCGATGCTGGTAATACAAAGAAAGAAAGGAAAACCAAACCAAACCAAATCAAAACAAAACTCAGTCCCTGTCTTCGAGAAGTACATATCCTAGTAAGATAATATGTAAATATATAGATATATGCAAGCTATTTACAGAGTAGATGGAAAGTAATCTGAACTGAGAGGCAATGCTGAAAATAAAGGTTCTGAATTTTCAGAAGTGAAAACTAAGATTCAGTCTTATTGGATCAGAGCCAGTGCCATTAAAATTATGAAGGTGGTAAATTATAACTCCAGAAGCTCATTTCCTCATCTTGATATCTCTTTACTAAATTTTATTTCTGTTAGCCTCCTGACCAAGCATTCTATATCTTCCTTCTTCTTACCTAGAGCCAAGAGGTTTCTCCTTCTCAGTTGTCACGGTATCACAGAATTTCAGTTAGGAGAGACTTCAGAGATCCTCTAGTCCAGAGAGGCCAAACTCAAGGCCTCTCAGCAAAATATTATAGTGTACCAGCTAGATTAAAATGTAATTGAGAAATATTTAACAAAATTGTATATGTAAATGTACATATATAGTTTTGTTAAATATTTCTCTCTCTCTCTCTCTCTCTATACTTACATATATATCCACACGCATATATAGTGTGTGTATATATATATATGTATAATAAAATATAGATGATGTTAATTTGTGTTTTTCTAAGCCAATATATAGCTTCCAGAGATGTGTTTCTACTTGACTTTGAAATTACCGATGTAGACAGTTCCTTACCTAAACAAAAATCCTAACAAGTCATTTTTTAGGGTTGATTCAAAAAACATTTTCACTATTCCAATAGTGTTCTGCATTTGAACATCTTTCATTTTCAGGAAGTTGTTTCTCATATCAAGCTGGAATCTGCCTTGTTGCCATGTATACTCATTGCTTGTAGGTTTTTCTTGTAGGATAAACCAGAATAATCTAGGCCACCCTTCCACGCCCTATGTTCGTTTCTGATTCCCGGTCTTTCCCATTAACCCTATCTCTGATCCCTGTTTCTTTGCTTTTCAAGGTGATTAAAAATAAATGTATACCAAAGTGATAGTGACCGACAGGGTGAAGCATTGTCATTCTCAGAAATATTTGCATTTTAAGGAAGAGAGGAAGCAGGAGGTTAATTCCAGTAACAAAACAGGTATTTATAATGTACCTGGTGCTAGAAGCAGGCTTAATTGCAGAACCAAGTCTTTTTTTTACTCAAGAGTTTATACTCAACTGGAAATAAAATTGTTCAGTCAAAAGATTGCCTCTCTAATGCTAGGAATCAACAGCATCTCAGAAGGCTGGTAAAGGAGACATATTAAAACAAAGGGGACCCTCAAATCATGTAGAGAGTAGTCTATTTCTTACATCCATAGGAATTACCCTTAAATTAGCAAAGTGTCAAGAAGCCTATAATACAGCGCTTATAAACTTGGTACTTTTGATACACTTCATTCTGGAGGAGAAGACAGATTGGTGAGTCTTTTTGTCATCCTTTTGTGATTGGTAAATGTTTTTTTTTCCTTCCATGGTTTTTACCTTGTTTCTTTTCACATAGATACTCATGTTTGGTGGATTCTGAGTTATTACCACCCAATATTCCAGCAGACAGTTGCCAGAGTATTTAGTGAGTAACTCTGAATGATGGATAGAGTGAGAGAGGCCAGGCAAAGAATATTACAATAACAGTACATAAATTTTTTTTTCATTTAACATGAAAACACCTGATTTCCTTTAACGTTGTAAACATGTCACTTTATTAAGTCATGGATGGCTAATGCACTATGAGTTGTTTGGGGTTGTTTTGTATGACTAAGCATTCCAGTTCAGCTCAGCTCCATTGTTATGATTTTGTTTCTGTTTTTCCAGAATAAAAATTCCAAGGTCAGAAAGCAATGCTTGGAGAGAGATTTCTGAAGATATGAATAGTGTGATTCTAGAAATGGCAGTCCTTTTTCTACAAAGAATACATTGTTCACGATGATACCTCCTAAGATTAAAATCAGCAAACACGTCAAGGTTTGTAGTGAATAAATAAGATTTAACACAAACTTTAAGGAAGAATTTTTTAAAATGTTACCCTCACCATGCCTTTTCAAAAGAAAGTGAATCAAGAGTTCCAAAGGATCCATGATGAAAAATGCTATCCACCTCCAGAGAGAGAACTGATGAACTCTGAATAAAGCATATTTTTTCTTGTTTTTTGCTTTTTTTTTCTTTGCAATAGAAATAGGGAAATATGTTTTGAATGATATCACATGTAGAATGAGTATTATATTTCTTGCCTTCTTGATGCTTGGTGGGATGGGATATAGAGTAGAAAATTATATATACAAATGTTCAAAAGAAAGTAAATGTATTAGTTCTGATTAATTTCCATTTTTAATGGAAGGCAGCTTCTGATCAAGAGAAGGCTAGAAACAGTTTTAAAATGCAGAGAATTAAAATATCCTTTTCAAGCCTAAAGTAACTATCCTGTAAAATACACAGAGATGCAGAGAGAGAGAGAGAGAGAGAGAGATGGTAGCTAGATAGCTAGGTAACTAGATGATACATAGGAATTGAAATAACTATTGGGATTTCCTGCTTTGTGGCATATTTTTCAGCCAGAAAGATGTGACCTTAATTCCAATATAAATTTCTACTCTTAAAGCTTATTGTTTGGCCATAAAGAGCCCTGTTCTGAGCTCAGGAAGCCAATTCTCAGCATGGGCACAAATGCAGGTGTTTGGGAATTATGTGAGAAAAAACAATAATAACATTAAAAATGATGGTACTAACTTGTAAACAGTCTAGGGAGTTTATGTTTCTTCACAAAGGTCTTCTTAAAGAGCCTTTAAATGCCTATCTGCAGGCTAAGAACCAGGTTCACAGGTTTGCTAAAGATAGAAAAATTACAGCCCTCTCAGGTGTGCTGATATCCAACAGTACCTGCTGTCTTGACCTGTTAATTCTAATTTATATTCTGTTGGCAATCTGGGCATCAAAGAAGGGCACTGGAATCTTAATTTTGGGTGTCCTCATTTCAGAAGAATGTGGTCAATTTGAAAAAACAGATCCTGTTTAGCCCATAAGTCTAGAGGAATGGAAGGAAAACAAGTAGCTAAGAAAATGTTTACATGTTCTCAGGAATGACTCAGAAGGAACCCAAATTTAGAGTTGAGTCTTTTCTTTCCTTAAGGCCGAAGAAAGAAAGAGTCTTTTCTGAAATAATGTCAAAGATTGTAGCTAGGCATAGAGGTGGACCAGTTGTACTGGTCTATCCAGCCTACTATCTATGCAAGTTTATTGACTTAGTGAGTCCTATAACTAAGCATTTAATAGTTATCATTTATGCTGAGTCTGATGGTACACCCTTGCAATTCCTTCTCTTTCTGAAACTGAAGCTGCTAGATCCCTTGAGCTACACTTGTGCTAAGGTTGATATCACTATAATATGGTAAGACCCCAGTAACAAAAGACACCAATTTGTCTAAAGAAGGACAAACCAGCTCAGGTGAAAGAGTGATATTATCAAGGGTCATAGAACTGATAAATGGTAGAAATAATATATGAACTTAGGTCTTTCCTGACTCAAGTCTGGATCTCTATCCACTATCCCACCTTGTTACTATGGTAATTCCTGTTGAAGAGGAGGGGGAGGTGTAATAATGACAAATATCTTGTTAGGGATACAGTGAGTGCTGACTCTGGCAAGCAATGGGAAGAGAGGAATAGTGTGGTCAGTGATCTAGGCAGCACTCATACACGACTTATCTCTGGCAAGTGGTCTCTAGTATTTTCAATCCTCAGCCAGATAAAGAGATCACAAATTAAGTCAATGTTGGCATGAAACTTTTGGAATTTTGGCTTCCAAATTCCAATGCAGAAGTAGTTCTTAGGCTACAGCAGAATTTATTTGAAACAGGTAGGCAAAGGCCAATGAAGTTATCCAGTCATGGCATGACACTATTAGAATATTATTCCCTGCTCAGATGTAATCAAATCAACCCGCAAGGGTGCAGAAAATAAGTTGATTCTAGGCTGAGGCAGAATCATTCAGTTTGTGGCTCACTGAATTTCTGATCAGAGGGCCTAGATTTGAGTTCTGGCTCTTCCACTTAAGCTTGAGTACTTTGGCTTAGTCATTTCCCTGCTGTCAGCTTCAGTGTCCTCATCATTAAAATAAAGAGTTTGGATTGATCCAGGATTCTTGTCTTTTTCAGTTTTTCATGTACCCCTTTAGCAGTCTGGTGAAACTTACGGAACTTTTCTCAAACTATTGATTTGTTTTGCTTTTAAATTATCAAAACTTATTCCCCCTTCTACCACCCCAAAATCCAGAAAGAAGAAAAGATGGAAGGAAAGAAGACAAAGAGGGAGAGAAGGAAAGGAAATAAAAAGATGGAGAGAGTGAGAGACAGAGACAGAAAGAGAGACAGACAGAAAGAGAGAATTCTTGTATCTTATTAGCATAGGCAAGAAAACAAATTTCCACATAGGCCACATCTCAAAATATGTTTCTTATTCTGCAAAGTTCTTCTTTGTCAGGACTCGTGGTTAATCATTAAGTTGGATGACTTCTTAAGTCTTTTAGAATTTTTTAAAATACAATACTGACATTATAGCATAAATTGTTCTTTTGGTTCTTATATCATTCTGCATTGGTTCCTACAAGTCTTCTTCCCACTCACTCTGAAAGACTGGGACAATTGCTGGGGCTTTTATTTCTCCTACAGAAGGAAGCTGCATGGGGCACGTTGTGACTACCAGGGGAAAGGAAAACGCAGATCCTATTACATAGGGGGAAATCAGCTATGGAGAGTAAGCAATATAACACATTGAAGTATGGCCAATCAACAAAAACAACCCACAGACCTTGGAAAGTGGGTAGAACAAGTTTGGAGTCTCACCTTCAGAGAGTACAAACTAAACCCACATATTTCTTTCCCTTTTTCATGAGTCAATGATCTAGACACTCAGGGTCAACAATGAAACCAACATAATTGGTTCACTATGTATGCATTCATTCTCCTTTGGCTCCAACTTTTGCACCTCAGTGGAGCCCAGCTGAACTTTGCCTAGCTAACATTTCTGATACTAGGTGTTGGGAAAAGTCTAGAGTCAAAATAGAAGGAGCAGACAGAAATATCTACACTCTCTTTGGCAATCTGGTAAAGTCTATGCAATAACGTTTTGAAGTGCAAAAAGTAAAATCCATGGGATTACAAAATAAACCAATTTATTGAAATAGCAAAAAAACACCAAAACCACATTTTTTAAAAAAGTTCACAAACCCTAGATTTAGAATCCCCAAAATAGATGATATGAGTTTTTTTTACATCTCTTGATCTATGTTGTTTAGCAAATGATTATAAATACTCAAAGATTTGAGGAGATCTAGAGTTTTCCCTCCTTTTCTAATGTCTACATTTCAAGGCTCAGCCTCTGAAGGATAGGGCTGATGATAGTAGGTAAATATTGCTACCCCACCCAACCTTACATGAAATTTAATTTAAGGTGACATTCTCTCTTATTGTGTTCTACTCAGACTTGAGTAGTGGAAATAGATCCTTTGTCTAGATTTCCCAAAGATTGGAGGTGATTTGGAAGTAAATGACATAATCAAAACCACATTCCCTATCCCCTCATTAGAATAGACTCACCTGTCATTATAATATTCATTCTCTCTCATTATTTGTTAACCAATCAGATTGCCACCCACACGAACACCCACCCTTCCAAGGGCGCATAAGCATTGAATCCATTTCAAGAAGAGTCTTTGGCATTTGAGAATGTCACTGATCACTTTATCAACAATTTTCTAGCATTGTTAATAAAATGCTTAATTATTTAGAAACTGTGTCTCTCAAACTTTTTAAATGTCACATTCTTATGACCCTATCTAGATAGAGACCAAGTTAAAGGTGCCAAAAGTCAAAAAAGTGATAATGAAGAATGTCCAAAAAGCATGGAAAGAATAAAATTTAAATATGGATCCCTTTTGACAAATCAAGATGCTGTAGCTCCATAGACTGCTCAAGAATCTTGAGAAGAGTGTTCCCAGAAGGAACAAGCTTGATCACTATACCATCATCAAGATTTTCCTACCTCATGAGTCAACTATGATGACTGAGGTCATCTCCACTCTAGCATTCATCATGGCTGTCAAGGTCAATAAGCATTAGATTTAGCAAACAGTTAAACAAAATGTATGACAAATATCTGGCTCAGGTCAATATATTTAGCTGACCCAATAGAAAGAGGAGGGCTTGTGTCCCCTTTTTCCCAGATGTGTTGCTTTGAGGGTTGCCCACAAAATTGGAATCCACTAAGCCATGTATAGATAGCCTGACACATATATAATTAGACATATGAAAAAATGGAAACCATGTGTTGGAAATTTGTCATTTTGTCCAAAAGTAAGTGACTAAGTCATCTATGATTTTCTAGTGGAGTATTTTCTTTTATGGTTTGCCCTTTTTTCTTTTGGAAAATAAATGAAGGCGATGTGTCTATTTCCAAATAGATGCAAATTGTCTGTGGCTTCCACTAAGAGAACACCACTAGTGGAAAAAAATCTATTGAAGTAAAAGTATATGAGAGAATTTCAACATTTTATTTATTTAAAGATGTAAACTCAGAGCCCTTTCTTAGTCCATGCTAAAATCAAGTGAAGATATTAAACTAGTTGGTGATCTTAGTGCAGTTTCCATGTTTGCGTGGTTTGTCTGTTTCTTCATTAGTAAAATAAGCTGAAGAGGGAAATGGCAAACAGGGTAAAAACCCTCAAAATGGAGTCACAAAGAGTCTGAAAGTACTGAACCAAAACAAATGGAGAATTGATGGGATGGGTGAAAGTTGTGGAAAGCAAAATAGTGGATAAAAAACTAGCCTTGGAGCAGGAAAACCTGAGCTCAAATCCTGCCTCTGACATGTCAATATATAGGATTCTAGCCACCCTTGACTTTTCACTTGACTTTACTTGTCTTATAAGTGCTTTAGGAAATTCCCTAAGACTGTAAGTTGCAAAGAAGTTTCTGACCTACATCAGTCGATATTATTTTCTCACATGAGAGTTCTCTATGCCAACAGAATCATAAATCTAGACCCTGTTCCCATAAGTAAGAGTCAAATATCAGTCATACACTCATACAGCATACTCATAGGGTTTGGGTCGGTAACCATGGAGGTAGTACCTACTTTGATTGAACCATGGGCACATTTTTTAAAGTAACAAACTAAGAGACTTCTTATCCAAATTATGCTAACTCAGTTCAAACACCTGATGAATCATTCAACTTTTACATTTCTCCCCATTCCAATCCGCATTTCACAGGATTATCAGGCTAATCTATCTCATATTTACCAATATGATTGGATCATATTGCTTAGCTACTCAAAACCTTTCAGTGATTCTGTGTTACCATGGAAGTTAACCCAATTATTTTCCCCATGAGATTAGGTCTTGGATCATTGGTACCTCTTTCAGAATTTTAAATGACATTACTCCTGCTTACTGAACTTGCTTGCCTAAATCTCTGGACTCTTGGAAAAGAGAAAAAAAACCTGAAAGTTTTAACAAATGGAGTTTAGTGGAAAGAACATTATCTTTGGAGTCAGAGGACCTGGTTCAAATACCAGCTCTGTACCTACTTCTTTTGTGATCTTGGGCAAGTCAATCACATGTTGTTGTGTTCATCCTTCATTGCTGAAGAGGACCATGCTGTCAGAGAAATGATGACATGACTTGCACTTGACTTTGTTTTGAGTGAGGGAGGACTGTGCAGGTCACCAGCCTCATTTCTCCTCCTGAGCCATAAGGATCCAGTGACCAGATATTCATCAGGATGACTGGAGATGGCTCAGGATGCAATGGGAGACCTTGGCTCTTTTAGACTAATCACATGTGATATATGGGGATTGAAACAGATGACTTCTAGCATCCCATTTAGCTCAGAATCTAAGAACTTTTATTTCTACCTTCTCGCAAACTCCTTTCCCCCTCATTTCCTAATAATCACCCACTAAACTCTTACTTGTTTGCAAGAGAACTGGCTGTGGAGAACTCCAGAGTAGCATACTACAGGGATTATATTTAGGGTAAAAGAAGAAAAGGTTATTGCTTTTCAGTCATGTCTGACTCTTTGTGACCATTATTTGCCATTTTCTTAGCAAAAACGTTGAAACTGAAGTAGTTTGTCGTTTCCTTCTCCAGCTCATTTTACAGATGAGGAAACTGAGACAAATAGGGTAAAATGACTTGACTTGGTCACATGCTCACACAGCTAGGAAGTGTTAGAGGCCAGATTTGAACTCAGGAAGAAGAGTCTTCTTGATTCTAGGCCTGGCATTCTACCCACTACAGTGCGTAGCAGCTTCCAAAATTGCCTAGCCTATCATGGTTGTCTTATCTTTGTTCTGCTTTATACCCCTTTACTCGGGTTTTGTCTTGATATTACTTAGTTTTAGTTCATTGGAATGGATTTGGATGGCCAGGGCTGCCTTTCCCAGTCTTCAGGAGTCGACTTCTCTATTCCTTAAATATGGGTTGAATTGTAAGGTGGAGGTGTAAGTCTTAGAAAATACCTTTTGTGTTTTCAGTCGCAATTTAGCCATTCACTCACACATTTCACACCTTCCTAGCTCCATACCTTTGGTTATGCCATTTTTTATGCTTAAAATCTCCATCCCTGGCTAAGGCCTAGGGAAGATCCAGCTCATATCCAAATTCCAAGTAAAAAAACCAAAAGACATTTCCCCTCTGCAGTCTGAAGCTGTCTTGTTAGATGAAGAGATGCAGAGCATAACTAACTGCTTCTCTCCCAGAGTCCCCATAGTTTAGGGATTCTTAATGATCTCTCTAGCCTACTGTATCTCACCTTATTTCTGGATTTACAACCCTTTAACTAGATGTTTTCTCCTGGTTTTTGTTGGTGGAGACTAATGTAGTTTACTTGCACTCACTGCAATTTATTCCTGTAGATCACCACAGAACTGGGTACACCATCCCTAGTACAAGTCTTAATCTCTGTGCTATTAGGTGTGAAATCACTGTTTGTAATTAGGTATAGAAAATCTCTCAGTCATACCCACTAAAATAGGAAAGGAAATCCGCCTCAGTCAATCAATCAACAAAAATTTATTAAGTTCTTATTATGTGCCAGGAACTCTATAAAACCCTGGGGATATATATATATTTTTAAATGGTTTCTGCCTTGAAGGAATTTACAATCTTTTTGGAAAAATAAAATGGATTTTTTTATATACATATAGAAGGTAAACTTAGAGGGAGAGCACTAACTTAGTGGTGTATCTCTCAGGATGGATAAGGGATGTGATTTGGAGGGAGAATCAGTTTTCCAATTTATGTCATAAAGCAAACGATACCATCTCATTGTTACTTTGGAAACATATCTACAGGCAGAGGAAGTCTCTAGGGTTTATCTGCATGGGCCTTCTGGGAAATGAAATTCAGCCTCTCAGCTAGCTGTCTTTCAAGCCATGGAAGAAAAAGAAGCTATCACTTTCCTCTTTTGGAGAGAGCAGGGGTGATGCCAGCCTGAGAAGGTTGGAATTAGTTTGCCAGGGAGAGAGAAAGTAGTAACACCACCAGCAGTAGCAGCAGTAAATGGAGGATATTTTACACAAGAAATGAACTAAAACATTATAGCACCTGGAGCCTACTCCACCACCTTTGAGATTCCATTTATTTAGAGAATCCTACAGGAGGTAATGAACAGTGCCTAAATAACCCCGAAACATTGCTTTATTGCTGCTCCTAAATGGTTGGCATAATTAACTACTGTTCAAATACTCTGTTAAATTTGCCTGATATTCATTGGTATTATGGCTTGCTTAGATAAAGATAATTTCAATTATAACCTGATTTAATGTCTTTTCTATAGAGTGTATGTGTGTACTTGTGGGAGAGATTTGAGGGATAGCCAGTGGACATTTTACTGTGTACAGTTTAACAGCTGGGAAGCCTTATTTCTACCCTGGTGACTAATATTGACCAGAGTCTCAGTACTTTGCTGCATTTTATTAATAACCTCTATATGTTAAAGTGTTTTACTTTGCATAGAAAAGAAATGCAGCAAATTTGGGACTCTTGTCCTAGGGCAAACAGTACTAAAGCTAAAAATCTTTTTTTTTTCCCCTGCAAAAAGATTTTCATGAATAATAATGACATTTATTATCACTATCTACATCACATACACATATATGTTATACTGTATACAGATATAATAAATATCTGCATTATATACATATACATACATATGATGATTTATTATCTCTGACTCAGAGAGAGTGGAGGGGAGCAGAGACTGTCACTCCCTGAGCTATCCCACACAAAAGTAGATAGGCATGGTTGGGGACAACCAGTTCTAGCTGCTCATCAAAGGGAGAGGGGAAAGTTCTCCTCAGGCAAACTGCCCTCCAAAGCGACATCTGCTGGGAACAACTATTAGTCTTGTTTTGTCAGATATTTTCAAACTTACCTTGACTATTCCTACTATATGCTAACTTACCCCAAAGGAACACCTCCAACTTAAAAACATAACTTAAAAAATAAAGCCAAGTTTTACAGAACAAATCCTTTTTGTTAAGGAGATTTGTTCTGAGAACTTTGATTCAGTCAAAGGGCTGCACTTAAGGACCTAGAAGGCCACATACGCTCTCAAGGCCACAGGTATTTTCCCTTTTTTGACTGTCTCTAATTTATCACATAGTTAGTTTTCATGTTGGCTCGTCTATTAGATCTTGTAAGCTCCTGGAAAGCAAGGATTGTCTTTTGCCTTTTTGTATCCCCAAGGCTTGATGCAGAGCCTGGCACAGACTTGGTGCTTAATAAATGCTTGTTGGCCAAGTAAGAGGAAGTCTAGATAGGTTAGCAGTTGGTGTTTGGAAATATCTCAGCAGATGAGTCACACTCTAGCATCAAGGGAGTCTGGTAGCAGGTAGTGGGTAGAGATAGGCAGGGAGGTTAGAGAGGTCTAGCAGTAGGTGACAAGACTCATTCATAGGAACTGAGCTTGGGGATAATGAATGCTAGTCCTCAGGAAGTCCGGAAGGTGGAAGCAGGTAGGATACTAACTTTGAAGACTGGCAGAGAGTCAAAACAGGGACACAAGGGCAGAGGGACCTGACAGAGACCACCCTATCATTGGAACAGGGATCTCAGGTAGGGGTCATATTAGGGTAAGGAGCCAGGTTGGGTGTTACATGTAGGCTGTGTAGTAGAAAGATGCCTGAAGTAGGGATCAAGAAACCTGTGTTCTGATCTTAGTTCTACCAATTAGCTAGGTAACCACCAGAAGGTCACACTGTCTTTCTGTGCCTCAGTTTTGTTTTCTGTATGAGAAAGGTCTTAGTTAGACTAGGATTCAGAGCTAGAAGGAATCTTGAAATCATATAGTTTAACTCTTTGATAGAGAAAAACTCAAAAGAAGTCAAGTGACTTGGCCAAGATCATACAGTTAACCCAATAACAGGGTTAGATTTCAAACATAAGTTCTATTTTTTCCACACTTCATCTTTTACTCCAGTGTTGAATTTAAATAGAAGTGGCTCCCTGCAGTCTGCATATTGACTTAGAAAACTACATATTAACATTAGCAATGTTGTATTATATTTTTATTTTGTTAAATATTTCCCAATTACATTTTAATCTGGTTCTAATGGCATTAGGGAGTTCTGCAGTCATTGGCCAAGAGTTTGACACCTCTGTCTTACTCCATCCTTAGATGGTCTCAAGTGTCTCCTCTAAGAGAAACACTTCATGCTTCTATGAGACACACACATAAAGCACACCACATCTAGGCACTACATCTTAGGAAAGATCTTGACAAACTGGAAAAACTCAAGAGGCGGGTATACAAAATTGAAAGTCTGGAGCTCTAGAGATGGAAAACATCACATTTTTTGCTCAAATGTATTATTTTATGGAATAAATCTTAATATCTTGAAAATAGTTCTCATAAAAAATTTGTTAAAAACAGTTTGCATTAAAAAAATTTGGAATCATGTTTATTCCCCTCTTCCTCTTCTTCTTTAATCTATTATCACCATTTTCTAAATTTTACCTATATTTATATACTATGACCCTATAATCACTTCCTATGGGAGACAGGGAGTTTTTCTACTGGTTAGGGTTAAAATGGGCACAAAAGGGAAAAAGAATGAAAAAAACAGATTGCTGAATATTCAATTTATTTAAATCTATTATTGCATTATGTGTCCTGCAAGTATGATCGCTAGCATTGTTATTATCTAAATACAATTAAACTTATTTCATTTGAACTTCATGAAGTGAGCAACTGAGAAAGATTTGAATAGAAGTTGATTTAAAATTTGCCTTTGTTTTATCTAGAAAGGAATAGTTTGCTGAAGAAATTATTTTTATAAAAGGAATATTTGAAGTATATATGAGACAGCTGTCTCAGAAATATCCTTTTAGATAAAAACAATTTATAGAAAAATATTTTTATTTATTCCTTAAAAGAAATTCTCCCAGGAATTCTATAGGCACAAGGGAAATAGGTGTGTATGTGTATTTATGGGAGACAATCTTTTCATGAGAGCAAAAAAGGGAAGGACTACAGTTTAAAATTTACTTCATTAGCATATCTAATTATGGTAATATTGTATTTCTCTAAAAAAAAATCACATTTTACCTTTTCACTAATTCACATAGGGACATGCCTAATCAGTGTGAATTAATGAGATTTTGTTAGCTATATTTCAATTCATCACAAACATCAGAATCCATGATTCAGCTAAACAGATAAGAAAATTGGAAGCTGTCAAGAAAACTTAGGTTCAGTTTGTATTAGCAAGACTCTGGAGATTCCAGTTTTTCAGAGAAATGTGAATGCACACAATAAGCACTTTGCACATGGGAAGGTGCAGAAAATGACAACATTTCCAAATGTATTTATTGAGAAATAGTAAAGATGTACATATTTTTACAAGCTTTTAATATTAATTTACATTTCTTTAAATTATGTAGGCCCCAATATAAACTATACCTTACTAATGCATGACAGAGACCCTCAATTTTGATTAGTTATGATTTCCAAAAGGCGTCTATTATTGGGAGTCAAAATGCAGCTTTGGCTCACGATGCTTGTTTTCCCTTAGAGAGACTAAATAACCATATTCACTCAATGTAGGCTTGTCATAAGCAAGTGTGCTGAGAGGGACGCGAATTCATAGGGGAACATGCTATGGCTGCTATCTTGAATATTTATTTTAGGAGAAACTAAGATAGTCAAATTTGGAGTGGCATTTGCCACCTATTTCTCTGTGTGTAAAACTGCATGTGTTTCTAAAAGATGTTACCTCTGGCCTTGATTCATACAATTTTACTGGTGTAGGTTAACGTACTTTCATATTCTAAGGTACTGACCACCTATATTTGGTTACTGAAATTATACTCTATTAATATTCTGCAGGTGCAACACTAAACATGGTTATTATTTCTGGTACTATACAAAATCCATATTTGTACAGTAGCTGAAAACCCACTTCATTTATAGAATGTCATTCAAAATACTCATGATAATAAGGCACAATATCCTATATTTAAATAGTATGTGGCAATTGCCAACATTTTTTCCCCTAAGATTAGAAAGAAAGGGGACCCTGTGTGTATATGTCTACGTATATGCACGCACACATGTGTGTCTGTGTATTAGGGTTGGGAGGTATTCTTTGCCTGTGATCAGAAAGATAAAGTTAATAGTTTAAAATATATTCAAAGTCTGATTTGCCAGACTGGGACTTGGCCCTGTTTGATTGCCCCAGGGTATAACTGGATGAACAGATTTGGTCTGGTGACTGTCAGTCTATTTTGAGCACGTAGTCAATGAACAACATGCAAATAAACACCAAATTGTAGGTGCCACAAGTTCTCTGTTTCTTTGCCCTTCTAAAGGACTTTCCTTTTTGAACCTGCAGTTTGGCAACATTAGAATTCCTTTCTTACTGTGGGTTAGATTACAGGCTTCTGCTGTAGCACTAGAATACTATCCTTCAGGTATATCTGCTAAGCAATTGTGTAAAGTTTTTATAACTAGATGTCAATGCATGAGATGTCTCACATGCTCAGTTGGTTGACTTAAATACTGAGTAAAATAATTTAGCTTTGTTAAACTGTCTCCAGCCAAAGAATGTGTATAAAATTTTCTCAGCTTTGTTCTAAGGGCTAATGTGCCAGGAATAAAAATAGTACATAATTCAAAGTTCGAGTTCAAGTTTTAAAATGGCTTGACAGTCTCATACAAGGCTTGGTGATTTCATTCTCTCTTTGGCTGTTGTAGATAAAGGCAAGTTTTCCAGCCTAGAAATTTAAAATGATATTTCTAAAAACGATATTTTGGTAGACAGAAAAGGTGCCATAATTCTCTAAGCCATGAAAGTCTACTGCTATTAAAAATCTCAACTGACATAATAAGTCATAGACTTCCCAATGGTTAGGTGGGTTGATGTAGGTGGCTGGACTTTGGACACATCCATAACAGAGAACTGGAGGTACAAGAATCACCCAGACACTTTCATTTTCTAGAACTCTGAAATAAGGATCATCGAGGGAAAATATCACAAAGCAACAGGAGAACCTCTACTATATTACCAACTTGGGTCACTCATGAAAAAGAAGCAAGCACACAGGCCTATGTGAGGTGATTGTCTTTGAACTGTTATACTGATGATAAGAGACAGAAAAGGGTAACACACAAGCCTTCAAAAGTCAGAACATAAATGAAAAAAATTATAAGAGTAGGGTTGACTGTAACAAAATATTATTTCTATAACATTGCCAAGATCAGTGCGATTTGTTGAGTTATCTGATACTGCTCTATGGAAAGCTCACAGTTCCCTTTCCCTAGAGAACATTTCTTATCAGGGGCATGTATCTTCACTTAAACTATTGGAGACATTCTGTTTTGGGGGAGGAGGAATTTAAATTTACTTTTCTTTTCAATTTCAGCTCATTCCATAAATAGGATCAGAAGACCTGTTACTAGGTGACAAATATTGGTTTTCATGAGGGCAATTTTCCCTCCATGACACACATCCCTAAAGAATTCAAACTCAAAACAGTGCAAATAACCATGAATATGGCCTCAGTTTTCTCATGCAAAAATATAGAAAGTTTGCTCAAGACTTAAATATCCATTTTACTTCCAAAGCAAAGGTCCCCAAAATCATTGCAATCTCCCCCAAACTTTCTACATATGTTTGGATGAGCTATTGTTTTGCCTCATACTATCAGTGGAATTATTTGGAATCCAAATAAAAATACAAACTTTCCTTTTCCCTCCCCCCTCCTTCACTGCAACAAATACTTAATTACTATTTGATTTAGTCTTGAGCTCTGATAACTTGAATTTGAAATTTGGTCATGTCAAGAATTATCACAAAGGTTTTTTTTCTTTATCTACAGAGTTTTTAACCAAAGTTACATCTTAACACACAAACACTGTCTTGTCTTGTCTTTAAGGCACAGCACATCAGTATGCACATTCTGTTTGCCAAACTTATAAAAGAGACAATATTATATTCCCATTCTCCCTCCCTTCCCCTACCCCCCAAAAAGAAAGAAAAAAATTGCATCCATTTCCAAAGTCAGCTGCTAATAAAGTCACAGTAAATTATTTTCATCAATAATTTACACAAATTACATGTCTAGACAGAATTGTCATTATACAGTCTGAGTGCATTTCGATTCAGATTTTCTGGGTTAGGGAGGCTAAAGTCTGATTCAAACCTCAGTGCTGAGAATATATCCCATATTGAGGAATGTTGTTGAACACCACTTTGTCAGACGGGAAATACGTGTTGCTGCTTTGCCAACGTAAGAGTTCTTTGATAAAGCTGTTTAATTCCAGTTAGGGCTCATTCGGTGTGTACCAGCAACCTCCACAGTTTTATAATTCATTAGTGTTGCACAAATAAGACCATAGAGCTTCCTTTCTGTAGCACTAAAGTTTTAACGCCATTCAGCAATCTGAATTCTTCCTTCTGGAATTTTCATTCCAAATATGATTTCATCCTTTAAGACAATTTATATGTGTAAAGCCAGAGGCATTGAATCACACATAAAAATTCAGTGTACTTGAGATATATAAAAACAAAAACAACAAAAACAAAAAAAAAACCGGATCTCCAACAATAGAACACAGTTACAAATATTCTAGTTCCAATGCTTGATGTAGAGCCAAGAGGTCTGAATGACTTGATATCCTCCAAAAGGGCATGTTGTGCTGTTGTCATTAAAAGGGTGAGGATGGGGTGGTTGAGGGACAGGGAAGGAGAGGAAAGAGAGATCATCACCATCACTAAGCAAATTACCATGGTATACACAGTAAGTGAAGTCAGTCAAGTTCCAAACATGGACTTTAAAGGAAAGATTAAACTTGAAGGATAGGTACTAACAAATGGTGTGATCAACATCATAAAAATAGATCTGAACTGGATTTTATAGGTGACAATATAGGAGAATACCAGAATTCTTTAGTATGTCTTTTAAGTTCATATTTTTTTTCAGAATATCTCATGAATCAGAAAAGCAATGCTTCCCGCATACTTGAAACATACTTCTGGATTCATTATAAGCAAATTTTAGTCACTCATCAAACTCTCCTAGTTAGCAAAGGGAAAGAAAATCCCTTTCTGCTCTCCGAATATTTAGACTACCCCCCCTCTTTTATTTGGACAGTTGGTGTGAAAAGCACTATGTAGAAAAAAAACATTAAAATGGCTATTGCCTGAAAAAGTCAAATTTATACTTAGTTGAAAATAGTGATTTTTCCCCCCATTTCATTACTATTGGGAGGCTGAAAGGAGGAAGGCAAATGTGTATCCCATTGTCAGAGACTGATAAATTTTAAAATTGTTTTAATTTGGTGTGGTGATTTCCATCTCCATATCTAAGATTTTACTTTAAATTCAATGGAGAAACACACTTTGCTAGAAATATTATTAAAACTAATAGGAACTTTTGGACAAATTAAGAGATTTTCAAAATAAACTCATTTTTTTTGATCAAAAAGAAAATTTGCATTTCATTAAGTTCTGGAATTTCCTAACATTTACTTCTGCTCAGCTCAGATCTATTTATGACACGCAAAATAGTTTATGATTTTTCTGCCCATGCAATTGTAGCTACATCCCAAGGAAAGCATGCATTCTAGGATCTAGAGAAACCAATCACCTGTATTTCAAAACAGAATCCTAGGCCTTTACCACCACCATTACTATACCTACAAAAACAACCATTTGGAAATAGCATTCTAATGAGATTTTTGGTTTATCTTGACCTATCATGTGTTGTCTCAGCTTCCTAGGTGAAAAGTATATGGTGGAAAGGCTGCTAGATTTAGGGACAAAGAATCTATGATAAGTCAAATCAACAAATACTCAGTAATGAGCACTCGTTATATGTCAAGTATACCCATCATGTGCTAAGCATTATGGTTTGCGTGTGAGCTCTGCCACTTATTCTGAGATCTCAGGCAAATCACTTAACCTCTCTTGGACTCCTCTCTCTCATACAATCAGAAAATGGGTCCACAGGGTCCTTCTGCTCTCTAAATCTAAAATGATGAACTTATGAAATCAGCATATTGTTGACTGATAATTTTAGGTTTGGGCACTTATCCTGGCACTATTCCTGGTTTATCCTTGAGTTAGGCAATTAATGCAGTTGAATTGCTTCAGTTTCTGATTCAGTGATAGGTGAGAACAGAAAAGATATTTTTAAATGGTGTCACATGACAATTAAGAAAGCTAACATAACTTTAGGCTTGAATTGCTTCAGTTTCTGATTCAGTGATAGGTGAGAACAGAAAAGATATTTTTAAATGGTGTCACATGACAATTAAGAAAGCTAACATAACTTTAGGCTTTATAAAGAAAAGTATAAAGTTCAGGGCTAGGGAGATGACCATCCTGATGTGCTAAATCATATCTGGAGCATTGTATTCAGTTCTTGGTACTGCATATTCGGAAAGACATTGATAATTTGGAAAGTGGAAAATAATTTGAATTGTAAAGGGCCTCAAATTCATGCAATATAGGATGAAGGAATTAGGGAGGACATAATAAGCTATTTTCAAGTTTATTCTGCAGATAAACTAAGGGAGATATGCTAAGCTGTCTTCAAGTATTTCAAAGCTTGTCATATTTAAGAGGAAATAGCTTTAATAGGATTATAGATCATAGACTCAGAATTAGAAATCACTGCACTAAATTTCTTATTCTAAAGAAGAGAAAATTGAATCCCAGGATCATTAAACGACTTGTAATACAAAGAGGATACAGAGTCTATGTTCAAACTTAGTTCAGCAAGCTCAAAATTCAGCACTCTACATCGCACATGGGCACAATAAAAGACAGTGTAGAAATCATACAGAAGTAAATTTGAATTGATATAAGGAAAAACTGCCTAACAATTAAAACTATCTCAAAGTGGAATGGGTTATCTCAGAGAATAAGGAATTCACTTCCATTTGATGTCTTTAAATAAAGACTGGTTGGCCAATGTCAACCATATGGTCCAGATACTTTTTGTTCAAATATAAAGTGAAATAGATCATCTCTGTGGTCCCTTCCAGATCTATGCTTCCATAATTCTGGTCTTAGAAACATGTGACATTCTAAGTACTCTGCTTCCATTGAAAAATTATAATTACACTATATTAAACAGTCTAAACTTAAAAGTATATGCCAAAGATATTCTGGAGATGGTAAAAAGAAATATAACAGTTTGAGGATATTTGCCAAAATTTCCTTTAAGCAATTTTACTGTTCATTTCCATTAAAACTCTAAAATCCCTTAGAAGCTATTTATTTTAAATAAATGAAATAAAGGTTTCATTTATTTAAAAAGACATTTAAAAAACCCTCTAAGACAATAAAGAGGATAGATGAGGGAGACAGTGAGAAATTGATCCTCCAAAATTATTCTTTTCTAGATTTCAGGAGGACTATTCATCTTATTCAATTTCATTTGCTTGAAGATGGACATTTATCCTCTTGTTCTTGTCTTAGTACTACATTAAAAAAAACTAATCATTTCAGGCCTATTTCAAGTAGTATTCAAACCAAGTTGTAGATGATGAAAAAGAAATTTTCCTGCCTTTCCTATCAAATTGTAGGATAACCAACAATCCCAAATGCTAAAATCCAAATGGTTCATTTAAATACAAGTATTGACCTCATGCTCTGGTTTCATATTTAAATTCAAATCATTTGCCAATCTGTCACTGCATCAAACTACGGGAATGCAAACAAAACAGCTTGCATCGGAAGTATCACACCAACATTTCTATGAGACAGATTACCTTTTGTGCTGCCTTTTCTTCTTCTACACCATCCCCAATTACAACATATACTACTTTTCTGCCAAACCTTTGCATTATTCGCTCAAAGCAACTTTCTTTTCCTGGAAGATAAATGAGATAAAGTTCAGAGTGAAGTTACCTGGTTAGCGGCATGCTCCTCATCTCGGCCATCTCCAATCACAACATAAGTTATGTTAGTGCCAAATCTGGACACTATACGCTCAAAACAGCTTTCTTTTCCTGAAAAACAATGCACTGCTTATTCTTTCAGCCACTGTTTCAATTTGCAAAAAGATTTGCAAAGTGTTAAATGAATTTGCTTGAAGATTACTAAACTTTGCTATAGACCTCTGACTTCTGTACACCAGTAACACTGCTGAAAAACAGAAGAAGTTGGTTAGGGTAGATTATTGAACACTGGGGAAAAAAGTTAAGACTGATTTTTGCAGTGTGAGACTGTTAACACTGCTAGCCTCAAAATACAAATCATAACTATAATCATTTAAATAATTTATAATTGTTAGTTAAATTCAAGGGTTCTTAAATTAAAAAAAAAACGATAAAGTTTAGAAAGTCTGTGGACTTAAATTTCTATTTTTCCTGATTTCCAACTGAAATTTATCATTTGTTTTAATTACGATTTTAAAGAACATTTTAAAGATTACCAAAGGGGTTCATGGCACAAAAAGGTTAAGAACTGGTCTATTTCTAATAGAAATTTTATTTAAATCGTGTTTTAAGAGGAATATATTGCATCAAGCAAAAAGAATCAAAGATTCACTTAACCAAAAAAAAAGAACAATTCAGTATGATGGAAATTATTCTGGTTATCAGCTCCTTTCTTTGAAAAATTGGAAAATCTAAGATTTTTGGGGCAAATAGTAATAAGGGAGATATAGCTTATAGTACTTATAAAACTGCTTGAAACAAATAAAATCAGATTCTGAAAACTAATGATTTTGCTTCTTTGCTCCATCCCAACTATCATCTCACAATATTCAACTCAATGTCAGCAACTCTTGCTTTTAGAATACTACTATGAATATTCATTCATTCATTCAAAAATTTCAAAGACCGTTCCAATGCTGATATCTACTTTCATTCCCATCAACAACAATACTGAATTACCCATGAATTTTGACTATGTTTTTATTCATTATTTGGTAATTCTAAAATCTATAAAGCAATGTTATGAAGGCAAAAAGAATGAAAATGTACTTAACCTGATTTTTAGTATTAATTTTCTTGTTAAAATTATATTACATAAGGCATGTATGCTGTTATGGAACAATATGACTTGTGAAAAGCCAAATAAAAATCTAAATTAAAACCTAATATATGATTAGGACTTTTGCTTTGGAACTGGAAGGACTTTAGAATCCACCTGGTCCGAACTTCTTCTTTCACACATGAGGAACTTAAGGACTTGAGAGGTTAAATGACTTGCCTAAAGTTACATAGGTGGTGAAAAAAGTGAGATTTGAATCCAAGTTTCTTGACTCCAAAGGACATTGCTCTTTCCAATGTATGAATAAATTCCACTAAAGCAAATGTAAATATTTGCATGAACATATTAAGTCAATAAATATGAGTGATATCTTGAATCATTTACTAGTACCTGAGTATAAAGCTGGAATTTTGAATTCAGTAGCCCTGTGCTGTTCAGTTTCCTTGAAACTCCTTTCAAAGCAAAGGATTGTTCTTACTATTTAAGATACATATGTATATTTTAAGCACACCAGTCCTTAAAATGGGATTTCCCAACATTCGAATGCCCATATTTTTAAAGGCTGAGACCTCTCCTGATTTATCATGGAAACAGCTGCAATTGGGTACTTTTGGTATCAGGTCCTTTATTTGAACCTTGAAGCACTTAGGGCTGGCAGTTTATTTTTGATGGAAGATCTTTGGCTCTTAAGCTTCCCTTGTCAGTGTGCCCAGAGCCTAAGTTTGTTGACCTTCAGGGCACAGTCCATCTATTTCATCAGGCATTTCCTTGATAGGTCAATGCATACATGCACTCTCTCCTTTTAACTCTTTCAAAATGGAAGTTAAGATTTATTTTGAATGTATTTTAGAAAAGGTAGCTCTCAAAGTGTACCCACAGCCTCTGAGAAGAGTACATAAATGTGATTATGTTTATTGATCATTGCACATGGTACAATTGAAGTTTTCTATCCACTCATGACATGGGAATATTCCAATTATGTTATTTGAGCCTTGTAACTCTTTTCCATCTGAGACTTTCTTGTAATGCTAAAATGGGATTTGAACTTCAGATCTACATAACTGAACATATAAGGGTGTAATATTAATATGCATGCTAATTAAGGATTAAATAGCATAAGCAGAGTTGCCACATATTATCTGATAATATATACTATCCTATAAGTAATATATGGAAAGTTCTCGGACCAGGTAGAAGTCTGGTAAAAACTTTCAAGAGCTTTTTTTTTTCTTAATGTGATGGGTTGGAAAGGGAATTAGAGAGTGGTCTCCATACATCATGATTTGTGGCATTCACAAATTTGATTACCCAATAGCAAAACTTGAACAGAGAGAAAAAAATGATAAAAACACAAAATTTCATGAAAATACAATCATATTCCTTGTAAGGTTTTTTTGAAAAACTGCTTACCTATTTTCGTCGCACTGTAAATATTTTCAATAGGAAAAGCACCTCCCAAACTATATAGTAGGACTTTTGCAAGTGCTGGGATAAGCTGAGTTGTTGTTACCAAGACATTTACACAGTTACTCCTAAGAGGGAAAAATGTTTTTTTTTATTTTAATACAGAATAACATATATACACATATGTATGTTTATATATACACATATATGTAATGTACATATGTATTAAATTGCACATTAAAATAGAAAGATTCAGATAATAATATCGGAGCAAATAAATTAATTTCTAATACCTTCTATTTCTATTATATATTAAACCTTTAAAAGTGCTTTCCTCCTCCAAACCTAAGTTATGTGAATGTTATTATACTAATTTTATAGATAAGAAAAATGTTTCCTGGTAGAGATCAGGTGCTTTGTTCATGGTCAAATAGTTCTGTAATTTTTAGAACTTGTATTGCAACCATGCCTCATAACTCTAAATATGGTACTCTTTAAACTCTTTTAATACAACTCATAACTCTTTTCACTACTTACATTGCCTCCATAATAATGTTAAAAGAAATAATCTTTGCCTTTCAAATTTCATTAAAAGGGGTTAAGGCTAAATTGGAAATAATCCCAAATCATATGGAAACAACGAATCAACTAAATCCATCTTCCCCAGATTCTTTCTTCTGCCACCTACTGGAGAGCCACTTCTTATAATAAAGGAGTTTTTTTTTCCTTTTAAGAAACAGAGGAAGAGAAAAAATAAAAAAAAAATAGTTGATATACCAAAAGAAAAATTCTGATGTTCATTTTCCCCCTTATGTTGAACCCACATCTGCCATTTTTAAACTTCTAACAATTGATAGGACTTTTGTTTTCTGAGGGGAGGTGAGTAAAACAAATTACTTCTCCCTTCCATATAATTGAAGCCAGATTCCCCAAATTCAGGAACTCAGAATTGGAATAAACCTAAGAAGTTATCTAACGTAAAATACCCAAGCAAGGATTTTTATACTTTGCAGATTCACAGCCTTTGCAGAGTCTTTAGAACTGTTTGTGTTCTGTATGGACATCAACTGTAAAGGAACTCACAATCTCCTATGATAGTTGGATCATTTTCCATTTACAGCCCTATAATGGTAATATCAATGGGAAAATCTTTCCCATCTATTATTGGGTCCATGTGACCTGCCTAAGTTGCATGGAAGTCTCAGTCATATGACTTTGAGTCACATGAAGCCTGTGGTGGGAGAAACTTGCTGAACAAGTAGAGCAGGAATGGTGAAGCAGAGCTGAGAGGAAGTTGGACACAGCAGTTAGATCTGAGGGAGAGGGAGGAAGCAGGCAGTGAGCTGTGAGTGTTCATTTGTGGGAAGGCCCTAGCAGGGGGAAGGCTTGGGATGGTTGTGCCCCCTGCTTTATTATTGTTTATAGATTTCCTTGTTGTATGATGGATTTGGCTTTCTGGAATTGGAATTTGACTTTCTGGTGTTTAAATAAATGTTTTTGTTTGGTCTTCTATGTGGAAAATCTGTTCTGTTTTGCAATTCAGAACTACTCTGGAATATCTATAGTCACTGTAGGCACTGTAAATATTGGGTTGGTCCTACATTTAGCAACAGGGATGGGAATGTGAAATATCAGACCTCTATTTGCAGACAGAAGGGCTTTAGAAAGAGAAATGGATATCCCATGATAGGAGGATTTACGTTATTTCTCCCTAGCAAGAGGATGGGCTAAAAGCACAAAACTCTGTGAAAGATTTAGAGGTATATAGAAGAGGCTGGACCTTGCTAACAAGTTATCATCTTCAGTGTAAAAGCAGAGACAAACTGCTGGAGGAGAAAGCTCAGATGGAAAGGGAGTTGGCTAGTTTGCATGGCAATCTATGTGCCACAGCATTTGGGCACTCTTTTAGAAGAATAAGCTGGGGAGTCTTAGGTGGTAGAAGAACGGGATGCTAATTTAGCTCTCAAAAAGAAGCAAAAAAAACTAACAAAAGGAATGTACATGCAGCCCTTGCAAAGGCTGTGCCTAGTTGCTCTAATGACTGCTAGGAAAATGATTGGGAAGAAAACAAAACAAAGTTAGATGAGGAGGCTTTTATGAATACAGACTTATGAATACCCAATACTAAGAAGAAAGCAGGAGAACCGGGAGGGAGGGCACACAGTATTTAGGGAGATAATTAGGGTTTTACCCAGCAGGAATTCACAGATATTTTGAGTTGGTTCACTCAAAGGATGGGAGAATCATTAGTGTCTGGGATAGTGAGAATCAGAGATGAAGAGGTCAGAGGAGTATTGATGGATAACATAGATTGTTTGAAGTTTTTAGGTATTAAGATCCTTTTGTACAGCAAGATTTAGGGACTGCCATATGCAAGGAGGTAACATGTTATTCATCTGTTAACTTTAGCTGTGGATAGATGCAACAGGCAATATCCTGTTGACTTTATGTGGCCTAGTGGAGCTAGAACCTGGTATTCGCTTAGGGAGTGTATATGAAAGTTAAAGGAGGAGTTAATGACAACAGAAATAATGAGGGAGACACCAAGGCTTATCATGGTAACCCCTTAGTAGTTTCTCAGAGAAATATTGAAGTAAAGATATCTCCTCTTGTTTACAAGCACCTAGTTCTGACTCTACCAATTGGGAAAATAGGATACTCTCTTTCAGAGGTGCTGGATAAGATTCTACAGTTAAGCAACTCAGAAGAATGGGAAAAAGATAAATTTTCTTGGGACAAAAGAGTAAATAGCCAGGGGATTCAAAGTCAGAATCGATTAACAGGAAAAGAATTGTTTACAGTTCCATTGAGAACAGGGGTAGATTTTGGAAGAATAGATGGCATTCCAACTAATGAACTATATAAAATAGTTCTGAGACCAAAAAATTTGACAACTTCTGGACTAAATGATGACTATAATTTTCTCTTGAACAGATTGTATGATTTTATTAGTGAGAATTAACTATCCCTCAAGGAAACTGAAATATTAAGATACATTGACCACAATAATCTATTTTGAGGAGTCTTATCAGAACTATTTATTGAATGCATTGAAATATATTGTTTCAATGGTGAATTGAATGACTTACCTAGTACTAATGATTGATAAGGATTTAAGTGCATTTGTCAGCCAGGAGTCTGTTAGACCTTCAATCTCTGCTCTTAACTGCAGCCATGCATCTCTCTTAGCTGGGCCAAGGAGTCCTGTAGCACCAAATAAGGCAAAAGTCAAGATTATCATGATTTACCGGGAATACTCTGATTAGAAGTGTGGGTTCATTCTACTCTGCTATGAATTAAAAACAGAAGAAGACCCTGTTTTCGCTGCTTTAAGCCTTTCCTTTCTCTAATCCATCCACCCCACATCTGTCAAAGTGAACTCCTTGAAGTGCAGGGCAGACCACATCACTTGCCCTTCCACACACTCGGGGGCCCAGCCATACTGGCTTTCTTACTGTTCCTCTTCATGATGCTTTATCTTTCATTTCTGTGCTATGAACTTGCTATCTTCAGTGCCTGGAATGCTCACCTCATCTTTTCTTTTCATCTCTATTGTTTTTTTTTAAGAATCAGGTCAAAGTTCCCCTTTATATGAGATTTCTTTCCTAATTTCCCTAGCTGTTTATGCCTTCCTGCACTGTGTAACTTGTGTCTTAATTGTAAAAATACTTTGTATATACTTTATATCTATATGTATATCTATCTATCTGTCTGTCTATCTATCTATCTATCTACCTACCTACCTGTCTGTCTGTCTGTCGGTCTGTCTTTCTGTCTGCCTATATTGGTATATGTGCAAGTTCCACCTGGAGCAGTGGGGTCAACTGTTGAACTTGGAATCAGGAAAATTTGAGTTTGCATCTACTCTTGGAGACTTAAATACATGTTGCTGCTCAATTGTTTCAGTCATATTTGACTCTTTGTGACCCCTTGTGGGGTTTTCTTGACAAAGACACTGGAGAGGTTTACACTTTCTTCTCCAGCTCATTTTACGGATGAGGCAACTGAGGCAAATAGGGTTAAGTGACTTGTCCAGGGCTACATGACTAGAAAGTATCTGAGGCCAGATTTGAACTCAAGAAAAGGGTTCTTTCTGACTCCAGACCTAGTACTCCATTGACTGTGCCAACTAGTTTCCCATCAGCTGTGTGACCCTGAGCAATTCACTTAATCTCTCTTAGCTTCATTTTTCTCATCCATAATGTGGAAATAATAACAGCCAGTACCTTAAACGGTTGATGTGAGCATCAAACTTAGTAACATGTAAAGGGTCTTGCAAACTTTAGCATGCTATATGAATGCTAGTTTTTATTATGTTGTTTTCTCAATCAGAATACAAGATCTTTAAGAGGAGGAACTATTTATTTTTGTCTCTGCATCCTAGCACATAGCACAGTGCATGGCACATAGTAGGTGCTTAAAAAATGCACACTGGTTGATGGATACCAATGATTAGGAATACAGTCTTCATATTACATTAGATGTTTTTGACTTTATAAAGAGTTCTTTTTTCCTCCCTGCACAGACCAGTGATTTCACTAGTAAAAAGAACTCCCAATGAAGAATTTCCCTTTGCCAAAGGAGATCCACAGTTCCTCAGCAACTCATATCCTTAGGGCGTGACCTGAGCCCCTTGGAGGCTAAGTGATTTGCCCAAGGTTGCACAGTTGGTAAATGTCAGAGGCAAGATTTGAGTCCTGACTCCAAGGAGTGGAGGCTACCTACTACGTCGTGCTACCTCTCACTCAGTGAATTTTGGAATAACTATAATTGTCCATCTTGAAGGTCTAGAGCATAGTTTTCCTCGGAAGTTCAGATGCATCATGTTTCTTAATGATGATCAACTTGTATTGAAGGGAAAAATAATAGTAACGAATAAAAATATTCAATAGCGCATTTATTTGTATCATGCTCTAAGGTTCAAAAAGTGCTATATATATATACATATATATATGCATGTATATATATATATATATATATATATATATATATAATTACTTTATTTGATTTCCACACCCCTGGAAGGTAGGTGATATTTTAATTCCTATTTTATCAATGAAGAAACAGAAGCAGATAAAGATTAAATGATTTGTCTGAGTTAAACAGGTAGGAAGTATGTGAGGTTGGATTCAAACTATGACCCCATATCCAGCAAGACATCTATCCAATGTAACATTTCTCTGCTTCTATTCTAGAAATGTCTCGGTTATGAATGAAATCATAAACAATAATAGAAAAATAACTTGCATAATTTGGAGAGCAAAGATGGATAAGAAACAAATTCTACTAGTTATATGATGATATTGTCCGAGTTATTTACCAATTGGTTTAATAATCCTAATTTAAAGTGCTACTGTGGTATCCTCTTCTGTAGTATAGATTCCTGTCTCTTAGGGTAGTGAAGTACAAGCTGTGGAAGGAATTATCAAGCAGGAAGGAATTGCCAAGCAGGAAAGACTTTGGTTTATGTCTATCAGCAATTAAAGGGAGGACCACTGTTGCTCATTGAATCTGCTCATTATCAGAGGTTTTGCCACTATATAATCCATCTTCTCTCCTTCGCTCTTTACCTCTGTGCTTTTCGACTTGCTGTTTTTAATGCCTGGAATACTCTCTCTCTTCACCTTTTCATCTTCCATGGTCCCCTTCAAGACTGAGAATAAGTGTTTCGTTTTGAATGAGATTTTTTCATGATTCTCCTAGTTGCTTGTGCCTTTCCCCACTAAGAATCTGAATTTTATATATTTTATATTTATCTATATGTAGGTGTATGTGAAGAACTCCCTCTTTCCTTCCTTCCTTCTTTCCTTCCTTCCTTCTCACATTCCTTTCCTGATTACACTGCAGCTGTAGAAAAAAGGAGACAGATGATTACCTAAGAGTTTTTAAAGATAACGCCTATGGAAAGGAATAAGAATGCAACAGCTTTTGGTAATCACCACATATTTCTGTAAGGGAGATTTAGTTTAATATGCCACATACAAAATTAGAATGGCATCTAGAAAGACTTAGATTTATTTAATTTTACAAATTTATAGTGTTCTATTCATTGCTATTTAAAATATTGTGTTCTGTTCTTTTTCGTTATGAAAAGTTTCTATCAATTACTCCCGTATTTTGTTACTTATACATGATACTTAAAATAAGATTAAGGATTTTTACCTTTGTAGAAGCTTTATATAATCTAACAATGAACTGAAGTTAGCCTAAGAATGGTAAGAATCAAAGCTGTGATCTCATACCCAATTCTTATAATATCTATAAAATTTTGATGGTGGGCTATGCTATCCAGAGGTGATGCCAAATTATTGAGTATATTCTTTTCCTTTCTTTTTTCTTTTCTTTTATTCCTTGTAAAATTTTTATTTTAAAAATAATAACTATAATTAAATTTCTATGAATAAAAGTAGTTTAAAATTGGAATATTAATAGGGTCCATTGAGAATCACCTAAAATCATAGAAAATTCTTTTCTTTCTTCTTTTCTTTTACTCCTTGTAAAAGTTTTTATTTTAAAATAATGACCTTAAATAAATCTCCATAAGAGTAGTTTAAAATTGGGATATTAATAGGGTCCACTGAGAATGACCTAAAATCACAGGAAGTCTCTATTTTTCTCTTTTAGAATTAAAGAAAATTACACAGTCCCCTGAAGATGATTTGCTAATATGTTTATTTTTCCCTTCATTCATGAAATCTTCTTTGGTACAGTCTACAGAGCTTCCTGGGTTATTTTTTTTTCCTTCAACTATGTTCTTATGCTCCAAACACCTGGAGAAACAATCAAAGGAGAGCACTTCATAGCCTATATTGTTAATTGTTTTGATTAAATACCTGTCTGCAAGATTTAGCAAAGAGAAAACCTCATAGAAATCCTCTGGATACAGCTACTCATTCATAAACGACTCCTTCCTTTGTGCAAAATTATCATCAATTCTTAAAAACTTAAAATGCCGGTTCAGCCATTCAACCTTAACAAACTGCAATTCCTTTCCTATCATTGGAACACAGCTACTGTGTGAGACTTTACCATTTCCTTCTTTCCTCAGGGAAGGGGTTCTAACCTAAAGTATATAAACTTGTTTTAAATAAATATATAAAAATATATACATACACATGCATATATAATACATATATAATGTAGATAGACATACACATATACACATACACACATAAACACATATACACATTATCTCTATATATGTATACACATACATATATACATGTACATATACACACATACACATATACATACATATATGTATATGTGTAAAATGCCCTCCAAAACATTATTCTGAGGAGTCCATAGACTTCACCAGAGTGCTGAAGAGATCCATGACAAAGAAAAAAAACATTAAGAAGCTCTGCCGTAGGGAATCTTTATGCAATAAGACAAATGAGAAACACACATACCTCCTACATTGTTCTTGTAGGTATTATATAATTCCTTTACTCTTCTGTACCGAAAAGCCAGCTTCCTCATCCAGTCCACCCCTCCTCTCACACCTGTTGGCAAACAAAGGTTTGCACTACTTGCAGCTGCATGGAAGCCATCAGTTGCAAAACTGTAGGTACTGCAACACCCAAAATACATTAAAAATAAATGAAAGAAATAATTACATTTGCAAATCTCATTTGTTCAATTTCTATAGGAAACAAAACAACTGAAAAGTATGCTCACCTTAAGTCTTGACCATTATCATCAGAAGAAACATCATCTATATGCACTTGATCACATTCCTGTTGAAGACATTTAAAAAGTTATTTGCTTTTCAAATGACGCACCATTCCAGTATGTTTTTCTTTTCTAAAGTGTGTGTGTGTGTGTGTGTGTGTGTGTGTGTGTGTGTTGTGTACGTGTACAAGCCTATGTGATTTTGCTCACTGAACAAGCGGCCAAGGCCAGAAGATGGCAGTATTGACACAGTGACATTTGCCTCCTAAACTCAATTTTCTATTGTTTTCTCAAGCTTGAAAAAACCAGCAAATTTCTACCTTGCAAAAGCAGAATCTGTTAAAAAGTTATTTAAAAACCATCAGCAAAACTCTTCCTCTTCTCCTCATCTCCTGTCTTCCTCCTCCTTCTATTTCTATTTCCTTTTTGTCTGTTTCAACCTCCTTTTCTATTTCTTCCCATTTCCCCTTTCACCTTCTTATTTCCTCCTTTTTTTTTTTTTTAAATACCACTACAATATCTAAGCAAAATTTTTCTTAAGTGAATCTGAAAGATTGGGAGTAAAGAAGATCTAAGTTTAAACAAATCCTGTTTGGTTTTGCAACCAGGTGATCACTGCTATTTATTATATGTTGTGTTTCTACAAAGTGATTTCACAGATTATACTTTCCTATGAGTTTACCATGTCTTCCTGCATTTAGTTGTCCAAGAAATATTATAAAAAAGCAGGGCTGGCAATACATAATACACACACATACACACATATGAACTATACACACATGCATATATATAGTATGTACATGTATTTTTTGTTGTTGGCTCATTTCAGTTGTGTTTGGTTCTTTTTAACTCTGATTGAGCTTCTCTTAACAGAGATAGTGTCATGGTTTGCCATTTTTTCTCCACCTCATTTTCTAGATGAGGAAACTGAGGCAAACAGAGCCAAGTAACTTGCCTTGGTGTCATATAGCTAGTTAAGTTCCTGAGGCCAGATTTGAGTTCAGGAAGATGATTCTTCTGGACTGTAGATCCAGTACTCTACCCACTGCAAGAATCTAGCTGCTCATATACATACATACACACCAACAGACACATGCACATGAATATGTAGTCATATCTATTTGTCTTCTATCTCTTTGGGTCCGAATAGTACAGGGGGTGGGGAAGGAATTCTCTTATTGTATTAATATAGCAATTCTAAATGCTGCCAAAATTGGGCTTTTTTCTTAATTTCAGGTCTGCTTTTTTTTCACTGATTAGAGTGATTTTTATTTGATTGATTTGGAGGGAAGGAGGAGGGACCTTTAAGAAAAACCAAAAGTATTATCTTGCATTAAAGAAAACCTTGTCAGGTGTGGTCACATCATATACCAGACTTACTGTTTTGTTTTTATGTGCAAATATGTGGTAATGTTACTCTCAGAAAATCATGAAAAGTCAGTCTGCATATGGATGGAATTTGATCACATACATAATACATGCATACATGCATGTATATATGTATGTGTGCATGTATATGTATACATATACACATATTAATTAACAATTTGTGTTTTTTCTTCTTTTTTCCTTCTTAGTCATTTTAGTCATCTCTGTTTGCTCAAGTATGTTAAGTACTCATTTACTAAAAATACATATGATGGCATGCCTCTCTGAGATTTTTCAGATATTATCCCTTAAGGAGAATATTGCTTTGGTTAATAAAATTATTTATATTTATTGGATAGTCTAGTAACCAAATACCTAATGCTTAGCAACAAGTCTTTCCAGAAGCAATTGGAAACTGTCTCAGTTTTCATTTTATCCCTGAGATTTAATCAGCAGGTCACTGCTGAGTAACTCTGCGTACATGTAATATGCATGCATATATATGTGATCATATTATTTTGAGGCAGTGAAGTAGAGCTGGAATTAAAGCCAGGAAGATGGGATCAAATCATGGCATTTACACATATTAACTCTGTGACCCTGGACAGTGTGTCCTAGGGAACTCTCTAAGATCCTAACATACAGAACAACTGAGGATCAGCACTGGAAAAGACAGATTTCTTATGATGGATTTCCTTACATGAGGCCCTTATATGCCCCCCACATCCATCCATCCATCCATCCATCCATCTGTATGTATATATGCATATGTATATCTACATGCATATCTATATGTATATATATGCATATATGAATATATGTAACATATATGTGTATATAACATATATAATTTATGCAATTCAGATATTTATTAATTACATTAAAAAATTTAGTGTGCATTGTTTCCTGGCTTTCATAAAATTCCATTAGTGCCTAAGTTGATGGATAAATATAAGAATATTTTCTACAGAGAAAATATTTTTTACAATTTATTTTTTTTTAAATCTCTCTGAGTTGTTAAGAACTTCTATAAATTGAGCTCAGCTGCCATACTACAGAGACCAGGTCACCACCACAATGCGTTGACCAATGGATTCAATCTTATACAGAGAATCCCAGGTGTGGAGGTGGTAACTATTTTTTTTTGTGGATGGCCTGTGTAATTTAATTGCCACAGGGACATTTAATGCCAACTTTAAAAGTTATTTCTGGTTGGAATACCCTTACATTTTGATTTGAAGAAGAATTCTGCAGACATTACAACAGTGTAATAACTGTTCTACAGATAATTAAAATCTTGACTATAGTAATTTTTTTTTATAGGATGCCAACTTAAAGTGAAAATTAAAGTAAGTATAGAAATATTACAATTGTTTTTCAGCAGTACAGGAAAGTCTCTGAAGTTAGTTGTAAATATGGTGTTTATGACATTTGATAGTAATATTCACAAGATTTAGCTTTTCCAAAGCTCCAGACCCTGTTATTTCGTCCATGTGGGTGCTTTTCCACAGATGCAGTTAATGATTTCTTTACGACCCAAGTCAACTATTTTTGTGGATTTTTGTGCCAGAAAAGATTCATCTTCTCAGGACTAATTTTGTGAGCTTTTCTGAACTCAGATAGGTTGGCATCTGATGTCAGACAAAGAATTTATTTTTTTTAAAAATCTCTCTGAGTTGTTAAGAGCTTCTATAAATTGAGCTCAGCTGCCATACTACAGAGACCAGGTCACCACCACAATGCATTGACCAATGGATTCAATCTTATACAGAGAAACCCAGGTATGGAGGTGGTAACTATTTTTTTTATGGATGGCCTGTGTAATTTAATTGCCACAGGGACATTTAATGCCAACTTTAAAAGTTATTTCTGGTTGGAATACCCTTATATTTTGATTTGAAGAAGAATTCTGCAGACATTACAAGGATTAACTCACATGGTTCATGAGCACATAATCAAACATTTGAAAAATAATACAAAATATCTAAACTAAATATTTAGTATGAACTCTGTGCTTAAAATTTTTTAAATTTTATTTTCTTCAAATCTATGCATAATTAAGTATGCTTGTTGAATCTAGAATACTCTCTTGGGGTAAGTATTGGTGATTAAAAGGCAAACTGGGATCTATATCTTGCTGAATAATTATTCCTCTTTTTTTCTTTTAGAGACTTAGCAAAGACCTTAAAGTGGCCTTTAGTTAGCATGCTTTTCAATTCTTAAACTTAAACTTTTTTATTTTGAAAAATTCTACCAATAATCCTAGATGACTTAGTTATCTACCATTGGCAAATTAGAGGAGCACAGGATTATCACTCATAAATCATGATGGCATCTGGGAATGATGGTGTTATAAAATGATGGTGTTATGTAACCCCCCAGTTCAGAACTGACTGGGATTCATAGTTCATTACAATAGGGCCACAGAATCACGAGCCTGATGACTCAGAGGTCTAAAGCTGAATGATCACTTAATATCATGCATTAGACTTTTATTTTCAACATTTAAATGATCCCAGATTTTACTGTAGTTTTTCCCTAGTAATAAGTAGTCACAGAATTAAAGTTCGAATTTAGAAAAGAGAGTTGGGCAGGAAGTTATTAAAATAAAAACAGTTGTTATCAAAGAAAAGAATTTTAATTTGTATCTTCTCAGAAACTATAGAAGTTGCCAGCAGCTGTGACCACACAAGTTGTCCTAGATACTAAGATTTAGATTCTTGAGTAAACCCATCATAAATTGAAAAGAAAGTTACTTCTTGGCAGCTTGATCTCGAGTGTCTAAGGAAGGACAAGTAGCAACCTTCCTAAAATTTGCCTTGTTTTTAAGTGCAGTAGCCAAAGTTTATTGTTTGAGGAGATTCTGTGTTTGTCTTGGTGTGTGTGCAAACATGTATGGTGTATGCATGTGTATGTAGTGGGAAAGGTGCCACCCAGCAGCACGAATTGTTTAGTCATTCTCTGCTGGCAGCGAAATGATTTCATGTTGATTAAAATGAAAAACAAAATGAGGTCACTTCCAAATAAATATGCCTCTAGAATAATGTTTGTTCATCTATGGGTATGAAATATAAGGAATGCTGGACCTAATTGCTGTTTGAGAGTTTTATTTATTCCTGGATTATCTCATTCTAAACACATGCTGTACTCATTTTTCTCAGATGGTTCAGTCTAACTATATAAAATCAATTATTCGAAGGGAGTTCAGTATCTGAAGATGGCCCCCAAGTAATATACCAAAAGTCTGCTGAAGTGATTGATAAATCCAATATTGGATAGCATGGGTGTTTAGTTTTGATTAAAAAGGAATTTGCAATAAGTTCTTTAAAAATAACTCACTAAAAAAAACTCAGTCACTACAGTTTTTATAATGCATTCATAGAATAGTAAAGAAGATAGCTAACTTCCTCTTTCAGCCAGAAAGTCATGTCCTGTATTTATCAGTGACTATAAGATGTATAATATATATACATATATATGTGTCTGTGTGTATACATATATCTATCTATAGACATAGATAGATACACATATGGTACATTTCCTAGTGTTCACCTTTAAAAAGTTATAGATTTGAAAAACCTTGTAGCATGTGACTACCACTCTCTCTGTCTTAGTGCTCTACCCAAAAATAAAGGGCAATAATTTTAATTCATCCCATCTCTTCTCTACAATGTCAAAAAGAAAGATAATTCCATATTTGCTATTGATAAAACCTGCAAGGTGAAAATGGAATTTCTAAAAATGTAATTTTAAAATATTTTAAGGAAAAGTTGCTTTTGAATATAAATGAGGACAATTATCTTTTTTCCCCTAATTATCGTTTTTTTCTACCATCAGAAGAAATGTGACCTGTCTTAAGATACAATTCAAATTTTAAAACTTGAACATTAAGACAAAATATTTCTTATGTAGGAAGTTCTAACCTAAATGGGTTTAAAATATACTTCCTATTACCATGTTTTACAAAATCAACTTATATGCCACATTTATTTTGGTAGTAGAATTAACTGAAAGCATGCTTCAAAAACTGATTTTTATTCTTTAGAATGTGTAAATTTATATGAGTAATAAATCCTCCTAATATTCATTTAAAAAGTTTCTATTACATAGAAAGTA
>CM053770.1:413723308-413760838 GCA_028658325.1 Potorous gilbertii | reverse complement strand
CAAATGGGGAGAAAATTTTGGAACCCAAAATCTTGTGAAAATGAATGTAAAAAATTAAATAAATTTATTTAAAAATAAAAAAAGAAAATTATTTTTAAAAAAAACATACTTTAATTGCTGCCTAAAAGGAAGAAAATTGAATTTTAGAGAAAATGGCAATATCATAACCAATGATTTCCCCATGATCTTGTCCATTATTTGCCAAGTATAGTTACAAACAATGGTAAGTAAGGTCTTTCATCCTCACATTACCTTCATCCTCCCCATTTCTGTCCCCAATCCCATTGTTCTTCAACTCTCATTAATGAGGTTGGGAAGCTGGATCAGGCACTTTTTGGTTCCAACCATTAGCCAGTGATACCAAGGAACAAAGCCAAAGGTGAGGGCAAAGATTACCCATCTCCAATTCTATGGCCAACTATTCAGAGAGGCAGAGATGGGCATTCTTTGACCATGCACCTGACTGTGTACCCTGACAGTGTCAAAGGAACACTGCCAGAATGTCCATGAAACCGAGCCACAATGAATACAAAGGAGCACCTGACCTGACTTCATTCTTCCCAATGGGGCCAAAGTGCTCTTTCATTAGTAGCAAAACAGTGAGTTATTTTTGAAACCCAGTTATAAATAAATAAATTATACACTACAGAATTTTTTTTTTTTACCAATTCTGAAACTCCTATGCTTAACATGAATACTAGAATTTTTCTTGCTGAAAATTTGGACAGTTACCTCTTGCTGATTCTTAGATAGCTTTAGGTCTCTTGGTACTAAAAATTCCCTGGGATTATTAAACATGGAATGCTCATTTCTTGCAAGCCAATCTATCAAAGATTTTTTTTGTTATAATGGCATTCCATGAGTGCTGAAAGACCAAAAAAACACAAAGAGAGAAAAAGCTGGATTCTTTTGTCAAGAAAATAGGAATACCTCTTTAGCCAAAATACATTTAGTTAGTCTTGTATTAACCAGGTATTCTATTCAAATTTATTGTTTTTCCTATGCTTAGATAGTCTCTAAAGACCTGTGGAGTTATTATACTGTTATTATGTGTTATTCTTTTTATACAATGCAATGTTTTGGTTTATTTACCTTGCTTCCTTATGACATAAAAGAGAAAATTACCTAGTCTTTCCTGAGAAGGTAGTCTGACCTTGGAGACAAAATGCTTTCTGTTTCCTAGAACTTTTAAAAAGTGGTAGCCTAGGAACCACTTTTGAAGACAAATATATGGCTGTGTTTACTAACAAAACATACCTCACTATTTTATGCCACTCCAAAGTACAGTTACCTTTAAAAATTTAAGAATTGCTCATGGAATGTTTTATCCTTATTCTCCATATCCTAAGTTAGAAATAGATACTCTTTTCTTAACTTTTCATTCTTTGTCTTACAGCTTTAAACAAGAAAATAATTTCATTACTTTCTTCAGGAAATATTCATTCATTTTTTCATTTCACATATGCAAAAAAGAGGAAAAACAAACAACATTTGGGCTATTGGGCACCAGATACCATGTCCCTGAAAGGAACACCATATATAGTCACCACAAATGACTATCAGAGAAAGAAATAAAAAACATCAATAACTTTATATATGTGTGTATGTATATATGCACACATATATACACACATATGCACATACATATATATTTGTACAATGTTTTATGATATGTACATTAGAGATATAAGGGAGATAAGTGGCTGGAATCAGGAAGACCAGGGTTTAAAACATTACCTCAAGTACTTACAACTTGTGTGACTCAGAGCAAAACATGTAACTTCTTTTAGCCTCAGTTTCCTTATCTATAAAGTGGGATTACTCATTACATATTCCCTAGTATTGTTAATTGTTAATATTGTAATGAGATAATATATGTAAAGGACTTTGCAAACCTTAAAGTTCTACATCACTCTTATCACTATCATTATAATATTTATAAAGCAGAGTGGCACATCAAGTCCAAGACAATCACTACAATCTGATGAGATCAGAGAAAGTTTTATGGAGTGGATAAAAATATTTGGGTTTTATTTTTAAAAGGGGGAGGGGAACAACAAAGGGACAAACAGGGTAGGTAATATCAGTTTTGTGTTTCAATCTAGTCTATTAGAAATAAAACTAAATTTAAAAATCATTTAACACAAAATTTCTTGAAAGAAAAACCCTTTAAAGATAATTGACAAATTAACTAGATTTAAAATATGAATAAAGTTGCCAAAACCACTGCAAATCCTCAGGGCTTAAATAACTAAATTGTGATATGGTGTCTAATAGTAGTCCAAAATTATTAAGGAAGGTTCTAGCCTCTTCTTACAGAACACAACACCAAAGTCTGTCACTGGTATTTCTCAGTGGCTAGAGCTCAGTAGAAATGCAGCCAGGGTCAGGTGGAATGCCCTTGTGAACTGGTTAACATTTTCTTTTCCACGGTCCTACACTGTATCTCTAATCCCAGCCAGTCATCTTACACTTGCCATTAGTCACAGCAGAGATGGGAATGAATCAGCAGAAACCCCTCACTACTATAAAATCAAATGAAAGTGAATGTGGTATTGATAACGAGGTTACTGGCATCCTTTCGATATGTTAGTATTTTGAGATAGTATTTAAGGATATTTTAAAGATCAGTGAGATATTAGAAACAGAAATCAAATGGGCTAACTGATGCAATTAAACAAACCTTTATAAAGCACCTTGATGTGATAGGCATTGTATGCTACAGTACTAAAGACATGCGTGTGTGAGTGTGTATATGTATATATTAATGTGTGTGCGTGTGTGTATGTATATATGTATAAATGAGTCCCTGTCCTCAAGAAACTTACCTTCTAGTGAAGAATACAATGTAAACATAAATAAAAACACTACAAGAAAACCTGAGGGAAAAGGAAGAGGGGTCAGGGTTGGCAATGTAGAGACCATGGAGCACTTCACAGAGCAGATGGCACCTTAGCTGAATGGCACCAACTGGGTCTTCCTTGCATACCCCAAATGGTGGATGTAGTTTTGTGGACAGATGCCTTCCTTCTCTGACATTGTGCTGTGTCTTTGAACTAGATCTTAGCCTCATTTGAAAGCAGAGGTCTTGCTGATTAGGAAGCAACAACCAAAACAAGTGGAACAAGAAGAGAGAGACATTAGATTTTAGTATCACAGACTTAGAGTTGGAATGTCATTAAGTCACTTTATAGGTGAGAAATTGAGACCCAAAGAGGTTAAGCGACTTGACTAGAGCCATATCTTTAGTAAATGTCTGAGAATTAGAAAATACTTCCCTACTATTTAGATAATTAATGCCTACAACCTACTAAATTGTAGGTCAAACATTATCATAATATCATATTATAATTGGTGGCAGCTACATGGCACAGTGGATAGAGTGCCAGTCCTAGAGTCAGGAAGATCTGAATTAAAATCCAGTCTCAGATACTTACTAGCTATGTGACCCTGGGCCAGTGACTCTATTTGGCTCCATTTTCTCCCTATAAAAAGGGATAAGAGTAGCACCTACCTCCCAGGGTTGTTGTGAAGGTTGAATAAGAAAACAATTGTAAAGTATTTTGTCCAGTGTCTGGCACATAACAACTGCTAAATAAATGCTAACTGTTATTGTTGCTGTCATTGCTATTGTGGTATTCATATCAGGATTCATCTGATGACTTCTGTTATTGTACTACAATCTAGTTATACCAAACATCACTTGGGATTAAAATACCTGTGGTTTGTGAGAATAGTAGGTTAAAGTCTCAGAGAAGCAGATTCCAATGCATTAAAAAAAGAATGATTTCTTATCAAGTACTGCTATACAAAAGCAGAAGTAGCTGTCTTGGAGGTAGTGGGCTCCCTTTCAGTGAGGTCATCAAGCTGTAGTGGGATGGTCACTTGTCAGGGATATCGTGGAAGAGAATCTCAGTGAGATATGTCCTATTAAATGATCTTTCTATAATTCATTCCAACTCAGGTACTGTCATTCTATTGAAAAAGTATTTGTTTAAAGCAAACATTTTTTTAAACAAAGTTCAACCTGGAAAGATCTCAGGGAGAAGGCTCCTCTCCCTTTTCCTCAAAAGGGAATTAAGAAGTATAACCTAGAAGGCTATTATTAGTATCCCACGCCATTGCATAATACATGCAAGGAGAAGGAAGGGTCATATGTAAGAGCACATTTGATATTTGCTTTTTTGCTCTTTCTTTCAACTGATTATTAAGAAAATAAATGAGAATTATGGGAAATTTAGGATCTGGCCACAACTTAGGGAATCCTTCAGCTCGTCTCCTACCACAACTCCTTGAATAGGATTGAATGGTTTTCACCAACCTCAAATGTTTAAATTTTACTATAGATCATATTTATAATTTTCATGGTAATAAATCAGGAGATTATATGTTACATATCTACATATATGCATGTGTGTATTTCAAATTCAAGATTCTTTTAATAGTGACATATATAAATAAAATTCAGAATTCAAGCTATTTTGAATATAGACAAAAGAGAATGTTTGAATTTCAAGACCATCTTCTAAAAAGAATGCATCAATTTTTAAATATCAAATAGGTCTTATCAAATTTTATTTTGATAAACTAAATGTTAAAACAAAACATTAACAGTAAACATGTTGATAGGCAACTACCCTATTTATTAAATGCTCCCAGAGAAGATTACTCAGCCTTTTTTGGGGGAGGATCTCGTTCAGGCGTTTAACACCTTGAGTCTATCAGAAAGTTCTGATATCTAAGCTAAATTCCCTGCCCTCCACTTCTTTTTCAGTCCTTAATGGAAATGAAAATCAGGCACTCATGATCCACTGTAATAATAACATTCACAAGAGTGAGAAATATCACTAGCTTTCACACCCAGGGTTTCAACCAATCCCTCCAATGATTTCTTTGTGGCATCTTTACTGGGCCCTTACTTATTTAATTCTATCTTGGAGAGGTAGCTTTGTGGAGTGTCAAAAGCCCTGGATCTGATTGCATCCAAGGCCCTGCATTACAATCCTGTGTGCCTTAGGAAAGTAACTTCAAACTCTTTGGGTTTCAGTTTCCTCATCTGTGGTAGTGAAAGGGTTAGATCGTATGCTCTTCAAGCTCTCAATCCTATGACTCAGTTTCCTATAAATTTCCTTGAAAACTCCCTATCTTCGCATTTTGAGAGCTCAGAATTGGACACAATATATTTTTTTTTTCACTCTTCCTGAATAGCCACTGGCTGAGTGGTGATATCCTGGATCTCAGCCAGAGGGATAGGAACTGTTCTGTAATTTCCTTGATATAGGGAAATCTCAAATAAGAAAACTTCCAGTGCTGGTTAGCACTTTCTCTGCAAATTAGACCTTAGAGAATTGATAGCACTAAGAAGTTAAGTGACTTGCTCTGGGTCACAATGCCAGTGTATATCAAGAAATAGGACATGAACCCACATCTTCCACATTCTCATTATCCACTAAAAATGCTGCCAAAACATTATGAATATTTTGGAGTCAGAAACTGTAAGAATTTTTTCTAATTATGATGAAAATACTACTACATGCTTTCTATATTCTCTTGCTTCTGAAGCTGGAAATTTATTTCTCTTTAAATAATTACTGACTCATTTCTATTTCTAGCCAATTATGATCTCTACATAATATCACATCATGGTTAGTCAGACCCTATTTACTTCATATCCATACAATTAATGTTTCTTCCACTAATTCCTTTTAAAATTTTTTAAATTTTACCCTGTTTAGTTCTGACTACTCCAGCTTAGAAAGATATGTCAAAATCATGTCTACTAATATTATAATCTTTTAACGTGTCATGCACAAATTTAATGACATGCCTCCAATTATAGGATTGTTCAATTAGACGAATCTATAACACAAGTTCTCTGAGTTTATTTTTCTCCACCTTAAAACATTTATAAGATAACAACTTTGTCAAATGTTATTTTTATCTTTTTTGTGAAGCCTGCATTCTTCTCACCCCTTAACCTTGGATATGCACCAAGGTTCAGGTTTGGTCTTCTGGTCCCTTTCTGTCTCCTCACCATCAAAGAGCTTATCCATTTTCCTGGCTTCAGTTGTAGCCTCTGTACTAATGTCTTCCAAATATCTTGACCTTGTCTTTAAGATCTTTATCTGCTCTCATGTGAGCTTCAATTTCCATATCCATAATTGCCCAGTGGACATGCTTGTTTGGATGTCTTCCATTGTCTCAAACTCAACACACCCCAGACTAAAATCACAGCTTCTCCAAAACAAAACAAAAAGCAGCTTCTTCTTCTAAATTCCTTGTCCCTATTAACATCATTATCATTTTCCTACTCATAAAGGTTTGCAAACTTGGAGACACCTTTAACTCAGTCTTTGCCATCATCCCTTATATCCAGTTCATCTCTATTTCTTCATTTTTTCTTTGTTTCTCATAATCTACTCGTGTTTTTCCATTTTCAGTCACATGCCTAGCACATGTTCTCATTACTACATGTGTATATTGTCACAAACTGGTAACAGGCCTCATAATTACAGTCTTTTTAGTCTCAGCTCTATCCTGCATGCTAATATAAGACTAATTTGCCTTAAACACATTTTTTTTATGTTTGACATGATGTGACACTATTTTAAAATCTTCAACTAGTCCCAATTGTTTTTATATTGAACATAAAAAACTTTGTCACATTTCTGTGGCCCTCCAAATATGTCCCTACCTAATCTATTTAAACCAATCTCCTGACATGTCATTTCCATCTTTTTTATGAAGTCTGCACCCCTCCCACCCCTTAACTTTGGATGTGCACCAAGGCTCAGTCTTTGGTCCTGTGGTCCCTTTCTGCTAATATACGCCTTCTGCTTGAGGAATTTATTATTTTGCTTCTCCTTTCTGTCCTAGTAACTTTTCTTGTGTACTTCTCTTCACCTATAATATGTCCTCTTTCTCTTGTACATACTTAAACCTTTCCCATAACTCAAAAGAGACAGTTAAAACTTATCTCACTGATAACACTCACTTTCACTGAACTATAGAACTATATACTCTATTATAGTACTTATGGCTGCCACCAAAAAAAAATCTAAATTTAATATCTTGAAATGTTTACTAATGAATACTGTATGAGTCAAATCAAGTCCCTTCACCCTGCCACAATCCTTCCATGTTCCTTTCCATTTCATGGAACTCACCTTGTACTGGAACATCTTTCTTTCTCTCCTTCACCTAAGAAAAGTTCGATTCTCCACTGTACCAGCTTCTGTAGCTACTCTACAAACCTTCCTCTCCTGTAACTTTTTAAAATATTTGTAGTACCATAGTATGATTTGTAGTACCATAGTATACTGTATTTATATTGGATATATGTCCCATGCCTACTAATCAAAAAATTCTTATTGATTTTAATAGTTTCTACCAAAAAGTCTAGTTTTTACCCTTTTCTATAATAGCGTATTTCTAATAGTGATATCACATTTGCATAGCACTTTTAGTTTTACCAAACATTTGCCTCAAAGCAGCCCTGTGAAGCAGGCAGCACAAATATTCATATTCTTGTTTGACAGAGGAGGAAGCTGAAATACAACAGTACAATAAATGACTTACACATTTCAAACAACTAACAAATTGTAGCGCCAGTATTCAAACCCAGACCTCCTTATGCTTTCCTTCCCTTTGCACTGGGCCATGCTTCATGTGATTTAAGTTCAATCTCTTATCCAAAAGATAAGTTCCCCTGAAAACCCATATCGTGTCTTATATTCTTTCTGCTTCCTCACCTTGCCTAGTATAATATCAAATTATTTGACAAATACATATTAATCAATTTGTTGAAGGAAATTTTTACACAAGCCCTAATTTTAATAACAAATTAGGGGAAATATAGGTGAGCAGTGTTTAGTCACCAAGTTACAAAATCAAGGAGGAATTGGACCTATAACAACTTCAACCTGACATATATCCACATTCTCCCCATGGAGAAAGACATCTAGGAAGAGAACAGCTAATAATCCTGGGGTCTAAGAGTTACCTAAGGCTTGGATCAAAGAAAACAATACATCTGATACCTGATAGCACAAAACTAGAAATGGGAAAAGCTCAGAAACCAAGTTCCTCCAAGTAGTCAAAACATTCTCCTTTCCCCTAACTCCCTCATAATTCTTCCTTTCTCATTGATGAATCTTACATTTTCTAAAATTGCACTGTCTGTGGTCTTAAGTAGTCTTAGAGAGAAAGCTAGAGAAAAAGGAGAGGCCTTCTGTAAACCTGAGTCCATTTTTCCAAGAAATGGATTCCTCCCCTCCCAATACAATGACAAGGTCCAATTTATTAGATAAATGTGCTATTATGAAAACAAAAAAAAATCAATTTTGTATGTCAAGTGTCAAAGCAGTTTTGTGCTCCAGCAACACATGATTTGAGTTGATAGACACATAAAATGAGTCTAGTAGAACTTGGTCCTATAGACTTCATAAGGATGATGTTATGAAAGTAAATTAAATTAATATTAGCTCATCAAAAGGAGAAAGGGAGGCAATCCTTAACCCTAAAGTGTAATTCAACTGATTCTTTAGCCTATATCCCAGAGGTGAGGGTGTTTTAAAACTTCAGAGGCAGGAGGAAACATACCATTCCTTACTAACCTTTTAAAATAAACTAGAGGAAAAGTATTTTCTCATCATCTTCGTCCTCCTCCTCCTCAGCTCTGAGTTGTGGCCTGTGTGGCCACAAGAAAAAAAAAGCAGTCTGAATATTTTAAAAGCAATATAACTGCAGCAGTGGATATAAATTCTGGGCCCCAAAGCAAATATTCTGAAGGTCTCCATTTTCCATTATTAATAGCAAAATAAACAGCTATCCAATGGAGAAGGGTCTGTCCTATTTTGGCCCCCACTGTAATACAGGATCTGCTGGTTTAGTATTTATTTATATCAGTGAGCTACATACTTTACTTCAAAAAATAACAAGCCTTAGCTTCAATTCTGACAACTTTAAAATTTTTATTTTCCCTCTGTTCTTAAGCTTTTCGTAACATCCCAAGCAGAGAATATAATTAAGAATAATAAAACAGAGGGTACTTTTAAGAGTTACACACAGAAAGTAATTATAAAATTTAAACATATAATGGACTTAAAAGTTATAGAATAGCACTTCACACTGCTTTTCAAATGAATATTTTTCTCATAACCACATTGTAAAATGAATCACAGTTTCCCATAGAAGCAATGCTATAATTGCAGCTTATGGTCTTCACCAGGAACTGGTCATCATATTAATGTCTATAATTTAAAATAGTAGAAAATATGACTGTAATCTGAGCATCAAAGACCACTGGTATGACACCCTCTTCAAACCAGTGGAGATTGATTATTCAATCATCCATACGTTCATGAAGGGCAGGCATTACTGAGATCAAGAGAAGACAGTGATTCTGAGTTTTTCTACTTCCAGTTTGGAGAGGCAAGAGGCATGAGACCAACCTCTCTTTAAGTCACTGAAGGAAGAAAAAGATTCTTTGAAGAAGTGGGCACAAGAGAAGCTGGTAGGCTTTATTATGTCCTCATCTACAGCTTTCTATACTAGAGATTTTGAGGAATTTTTCCTTCCTCTTGATTGAGCTGAGTTATCCCACTCCCAATTGGAGAGCTCCCTCAATCTGTATTGTCTGTCATATAATCTCATATGTTTATTTTATCTGATTTCTGTTTTTGCTATGAATCTGGATGAATACATTTCTTTGCAATTTGATATCATGTTCATTGTGGAACTAGCATTTGGTGGGAAGCAAGTCAGACCTTAGCTTGCTCTGCCTTTTTTCTGTTAGGGAAAAAAGGGATAACACGTCTAGATGGAATCTTAAAGTTACTTCTCCTAGACTAACAACATTTAATGCAGATGGATATAATTTTAGCCTAATATTCCCTCTTTCTGAGAAGAACAGAGTGGAAAAGCTTTGAACCAGAAAAGTGGGAGGAAAGATGAGAGAGGTCTAATCTTGTCTCCCTGTGAGCCACATCTCATACACACACACACACACACACACACACACACACACACCTTATTTATATTATGTGTAGTGTATATACATATATACATACACATAAATAATTTACATACACGCACATGTATCATACATATAGAGAGAGATTATAGACAGATGGATAAATAGATAGACATACTAGACAAAGGCCCATGTATATAACAAGCAAGAACCCTACTTTAGGATATGTGACTAACACCATTGATACAGTTTTCTGGAACTTATAATTTTTTGACAGTTTTCTGCGGCATCGTGGGGTTAAATGACTTTCCCACAGTTACACAGCTAGTATATGTCAGAAATAGGACTTGAGCACAGATCTCCTTAACTCCTGAGACCAGCTTTCTATCCAGGAGTGCATATTGCCTTAATGGCACCACGACAATGATTTATCACGAATTCTTTATGTCTTCTTAGAATTTAAAATGAATTTTTATAGATGCCCATTCATTATAGATATATTTTTAAGTTGTTCAAGGAGGTTTGGTCCAATGCCTTTCTTTACTCTTAATACAATTGCCTATAGTAAACTTAAAACCATGCTTACAGATAGGCTCAAAGATTAGATCACTTTTATTATGAATACAGCCATTACAGTACCTGAATATTTGATGACCTCACCAAATATTTTAATTACAAGGACACATAGAAGGAAGATTTGTTGAATCTGGCCCTCTTGGTCATTTTTTACATCTTTTTTACATTCCAGCCCCTAACATCCAGGCCATCTCCAAAGGTGGGAGAAAATATACAAAAAGACAGCCTAGGAACTGGGTATTGAAGAAATGAGTTTTGGGGTTTTTTGCCTGGTTTTATAGCACCAACTCTACTATATTTTTTTCACATAAAGTAAGGTTTTAGTCTTAAGTGAGGTGTTTCATAAAAGAATAAAAGTAATGTATTCAAACCTAGAATACATATATATATTCAAATATATAATATATAGCTATTTATCTATTTCTTCTCCACCATATGCTTCTAGAAAACATTTACATAATGCTTTAAAGGTTTACAAAGTGCTTTATATAAATTATATCATTTGAATTTCCCCAGCAACAAAAGAGGCAAATGCTAGTGTTATTTCCATCTCACAGATGCAAAAATTGAGGCCAAAAGAGAGTAATTAGCTTATCTAAGCTTATAAATGTCTAAGGCAAGATTTGAACCTAAGCCTTCCTAACCCCCACTTCCATACTTCATGCATTATGTTATACTTCCTCTATGATCCCAGAGTCTTTAAACCTGTATAGTCCTCCTATATATTTCCTTTCATTTTAATTCCTAGTACAGTATGGAGGAAATACCAAAACAGGTCTCCAGTTGGTAGAGCATTCACAGATTAAATATGTCTGCTATTATTAAAAGCTACATTATAAATGTAAGCATATGCTATTTCAAGTAATTGGATATTCTTCTCCCATAGTGTAAGATCCTTAAAAAATAAGAATTATCCCTATGTTGTTAAATTAGTCAAGTAGTTAAATTACACATCAGTTTCCTATTTTGTAAACCGCATAAGTTTCAGGCATTAAAAAGTTACTAAAAAGCTCCTCTAAAGAGATGAATGAAGAAATAGAAATTCAGCTTTATTATGATGCTGCTTTCAAGACACATAGAATCTTTCAAAAATTATTAAAAATTAGGAAATATTAATAAGCAATATAGAGATGCAAACCAAAATGAGAAAAAATGAAGGAAGAAAGAGAAATAAGAAAAAAGGAAAAGAGAAGAAAGAAAAGTAAGAATGAAAAGAAAGAAATTAAGAAACCTAGTTTAATGAAACACCAGAGATTCGAGTAACAAGAAATGTATTTCATTTCCTACTCTGCCATTGTCTTACTATATAACTTTGGGGAAATATTTAACTTTAGTGTCATAATTTCTCAAACTATAAAGGAGTTATTTTGCTTGCAATGTAATTGTCTCCCAGGGAAAAGATTTTTTAAAAAAAAAATTAATCCTTTCAAAAACATTTTTGCCTTCCTTGATTACAAGACAAATAATGGAACTATCACATATAAAAGGTATCTTATGTAGTACAACTTTCTAAATGGTATAAATTTGTTTGGTTCTGACATTTATATATATATATACATATATATATATATATATATATATATATATATGTATATATATATATACACATTTATATATAATTACATATTTTATCCATTCTATTCATTAAATAATGAAATTATGATCCATAGAAAAGGCAATAAGTAAATATTCTGGCCTTTTAAAATATTACCATCCTAGGCCTACCTAACTTTTGTTTCTCCCCTAGACTATTCCGTATGTTTATATGGTACAGTGAGGAATGCTGGTATGGTTTTGAAGGCCTCTTGCGTATTCCTTGGGTTCTGGCATTCTAATGCACACTACTCTTGTAACCATAAAAGTACTCATGAGTGCTTCTGGAAATATATAACAAATCCTTAATCAATTTAAGAGCTTTTTTAACTGCATACATCAAATTTCTTGGGAGGAAAATGTCGGCTAGTCTACATGTATATAGCACTTAAGTTACCAAGAGAATCCCATCTCAAAGGTACAGAGCAATTTCCCTGTAGTAATATAATTTTCTGTTTTGCATGCTTAAGTCCTGTAGAGTCCCTTAGAATAACAGAAATTACTCAAAGGGAAAAAACTCACAAAATGATAGCCAAATTCTCCTAATGCCCTGGGAATAAGTTTATACTTGAAAAAGGAGGATTGTATTTTAAGTCAGTAAAGAACAATTTATTGCAATTAACCAGAATTTTAGGAAAACAATTTTCTGAGGATCAGAATTTTCTGAATACATATATTGCTTTCTAACAATTTAGGTTTTTTTAATAAAAATTGAGTGAAGGGAAATATGGTTGAATATTCTTTTTAATGATTTGCTCTTTGAGAATAATGTTCTGAAGAGCTGAAGAGTCAGAGACATATTAGACTCATTACAAAAATGCTTTGCATTATCAGTCAAATATACCATAAAAGTAATTGGATAGCTAAAATATAGCAAAACACTGGATAATTGAAATGATGAATGTTGGCCCTGAGAAGAGATAAACAAGCATGTTTTGGTGGAGGGTAAGAGACTACAGATGCAGAATATTGTATATACTCTTAGATATAGTGATTCCATTTTATTTAACTATTTTTCTTCTAGAGGATAGTAGTATCATAAACTTTGCTACAAGACAGGGCCCATGCTGGGGGGTAAAGAGTGTTAGTATATCTGGAAATGAAAGAGTGTTAGTATATCTAAAAATGATTGTTATAAAAATAAAAGACATCAACAGAATTTCTAAGGACTATCCTTTACCTTTATATCTCCTTTATCCACTCTCTATTCAGGGCTAACTGGCCTATTCACTGTTCACACAATTACTTCTTCCATGCCTTTGCATGGTGAACCCCCATATTTTGAATGCTCTGTGTCTTCACTATCTCCCAAAGATTCTTGATTTTGTTAATCTCATTGACCCCTTTGGTAGCCTAGTGAAGCCTACCACCAGTTTCTCAGAATAATGTGTTTTTAAATGCCCAAAATAAAATATATAGAATTATGAAGGTCATTAATTGTGTTGAAATGAAGATGCAATTTTTGCCATACCAGGCCCAAGTTAAGGACCCTCTAACATCTTGTCATGGACTCCTTTGGGTTTTGAAGGTCTGTGAACCTTCTACTTTACAAAGCCTCTTAGAATCCCTAACTGAACTTTAAAGGCATGGTTCATCGTAAGTAAATTAGAGGAACATGGAATACATTACCTATCAAATTTACAGGTAAGAGAAGAATTTATGAATTAACAGGAGATAAAGAGTGTTGTCAGATACAAAATTGATAATTTGGTTTCATTAAATTGAAAAGTTTTGATATAGATGAAACCAATGTGTTCAAGATTAGAAGGAAAATGGAAAGTTGGGAGAAACTTGTTACATCCAGTTTCTTGGATAAAGGTCATAGCTTAAATATCTATAGAACTGAGCCAATTTTATAGGAATATCAACCATTTTACGACTGATAAATGTTCAAAGGATATGAACAGGCAGTTTTTAATGAAGAAATTAAAGCAATATATAGTCATATAAAATGCTCTAAGCCATTATTTATTAGAGAAATGCAAATTAAAACAACTTTGAGGTATCATCTCATATCTATCATATTGGCTAAAATGATAGAAAGGGGAAACAACACATGCAGGAGGGGATGTTGAAACACTAATTGGGACACTAATATACTTTTGGTGGAATTGTGAACTGAGCCAACCATTGTGGAGAATAATTTGTCATTATGGCAAAAGAATTTTAAACTGGAGCCACTTTGAGCCAGCAATACTTCTAAGAGGTCTATCAACAGAAAAAAAAGGAAGAGTCTGTGTTCTAAAATATTTGTAACAGTTCTTTTTGTGGTAGCAAAGAATTAGAAAGGGGATGTCTATCAATTGGGAAATACCTAAGTTACAGTACATATGACTGTGATGGAATACTGTTGTGCTATAAGAAATGATGAGCAAATTTGTTTTAAAAAACATAGAGACACTTTCATGAAATGATGCAGAATAAAATGAGCAGATAACGTTGTATACAGTAACAGCAATATTGTTCAGAGAATGACTGTGAATGACTAAACTTTTATAAGTAATATGAACTATTGAATCAACTATGAAGGACTTGTGAAGGAAAATGTATAAACTGTTAAAGGATGAGTTAGAAGATTTAGATGCTAGAGAATGAATTTAAGCACTACTGAGGCATTAAAAAAAACAGAAAAAGAATTGATTTATGAACGTATGTATTGTATGGCTCCACGTACATATCTGGTCAGGAGGGAGTAAGGGAGAAAACTCAGAACTCAAAGTGTAACAAAACCCCATAAAAATGAGGTCATCTTCCAAGAATGAATACCAAAAAAATAAACAAACGAATGAATAAACAAAGAAAAATAAAAGCACAGTTCATGGGGTACTCCCCTTAACGAGGTTTTCTCCATTCCCTCCAATTATTAGTTTTTTTCTCTTTCTTTAAATTGCTTTTTTTGCCTTACTCTGTATACTCTCTGTATGATTGATCCACCATCACCCTATTATGCCACCACAAAAATACAAAATTCTTGAGGGAAGAATTTTTTTCCTTTTTTGGTTTTTGTATCCCAAATGCCCATCACAGTGCCTTACACATTATAGCCGCTAAATGTTTGTGGAGCTCAATTATATATAATCATAATTATCTCTGATCTTCAAGATTTTTAAATCTGTGGTGCTATTAAAATCGATTTTATTTCACAAAAGATTAAATATGTTATATTACAACAAAGTGAAGTCCTATCCTGCATGTAAAAATTACTTATTCAGATAAAAATCATAATTCCCCCTTTATTTTACAGACAAGGTAACAGTGGTTTAGACAGGTTGAACGATGTGCTGTTAGCAAAGCATGAAAAAAACTGGAAATGGTGTTTTTGTATGTTTCAAAATACAATTCTCACAATAACATATATGTATGCATACATACATACATACTACACACACACACACACACACACACACACACACACACATATATGAGTATTTGGGTGATGGGATACAAATTTAAAATATGAAGAATGTTTCCTTAACTAGATTCAGTAAGGTAGAGTGTAAAGAATAATGGACCACAAATATGAAGATATGAATTCTCATTCTGCCTTGATCATATACTAATTGGGACCTCAAGTTATTTAATATTTCTGTGTGCCACTTTCCTTATGTTTAACTAGAAAGAACTGTAATGAGCAGAAGGCAAATGGAGATTTTCCCCAGGGTACTGTCATAGGAAAGTGGGATGAGGGATGCACCCCTCCACCTGTTCTTCTCATGACCCCTCTTATATCTCTGTTGAAGGATATCTCCAGGCCCATACCACCAGGTTACTATCCCTAAGGTCTCATCATCATGGGACACAGTTGACCTTTTCCTCCAATCTTGCCAAGGTAAGGATCAGGATCTCTGTGACTACCTCCTAAAACAGCTGCACCTGTAGTCAGACTGTCCCCTGCTGCTACCTACATCTCTCTTTTATTCCCAGGTAAAAGAATTCCTGTGTTAAAATTTGAAATTGGGATGAACAATTCCTGCTTATTTCTCATAAGTTTTGACTATCATGTTCCCCAAAGTACCAAATTCAATGTTTTTTTTTTCAATTAGAAAGTAGTTCACTCTCATAATTTTCTTCCTTTCCCTTGTATATCCAATAAAATTACAAGGTTGGAATGGGGGAAGTAAAGAAAGGTTTAAAGACTTAAACCAAAATATTAATTTCCAGACTTTTCTTCTTCGTTAGAAACAACAAAACTGCGGGAAACAGTACACAGTGGAAAGAAGAATCGATTACCCTTGGGTTGTATCCCAAGCAAAAGCAAACCAACTGTATCGTAACCTGTCAGATTCTGACTTTCTGGCTGTTCAGATTTGGATTTGGGCATTATAAATAGCCTAATTTCCAAGTATTTCCTCCAGTTGTATGATTTCATAAAGTTTAAATCAATTTAATAAAGCTTATTAAGAGCTGAATATGTTCAGCCATTATACTGGATTCTACTAAAAAGGGTACAAATTAATCAATCCACTAGCACTAATTAGGCACCTCCCACATGTCAACCACTATTCTCGGCACAGGATATACAAAGACAGGAAAGAAATAGTTCCTGCTCTAAATGCCCTTGTAATCTATCAGGGAGACAACCTGTATACGTATGTGTATATATATATATATATATATATATATATGCATTTGTGTATACGTATACATATACATGTACATATACACATACACACATGTATATAAGTATATGAAAAATAAATACAAAGTCATTTGGAAGGGAGAGACCAGCATCTGAGAAGATTTTAAAAAGGCTTCATGTAGGCCCTTGAGCTAAACTTTGAAGCAAACTGAAGATTAGGGGAGGCTGGGGTGAGACACACGGAACAGCTTATTCAAAGGCTCAGAGAGAGGCGATAAAAGCTAAAAGAGAAAAACAATTCTTGCCCTTATTTGCTGCCCAACCTCTATCTCAATATAGGGAAATCATGAATTACATCACCAAAATGATTCATGAAAAAAAAGCACAATTTGTGTAACTATTTGAAACACTAATTTTAATTTCATGTTATTTTTGGATGTCTAAGTCAGTGTTTTTTGGCTAAATGAGTAAGTTAGAGTGGCTTTTGAAGGGTCTTGTTCATCTTTTTGTGGGAAATACCTAAAAACAAACCACTAGAAACTAAACAAAATTTTTTCCTTCCTCAGCGTGCCTGAAAAAAAGGAACCCTCACTATCACTAAGAGCCCTACTGTATATTTAACAGACACATAAGGGATTTATGGTCCCCACACTTTCAAACACTGACACAAACAAATACAGTGTAAAAAGAGCTGCCTCTTACATCTGTAAATCTGGAGATTAAAAACACTCACGCTGACATTAAGATGATCTCAGCAGAAAGTATTTGAGGAGGGCCCAGCTTGTTTCTTAAGGAACTCAGATGAGAAACCAAAATCAAAAACCTCAAGTAGAAATATGTCTTTTATTCTTTAGTTTATACAAACTCCTCCACTAAAATTCTATTCTGATGCCTCATCCTGACATGGAAGTGACCCTGGGTCCCTAAAGACTATGTTAACTTGATGCCAAATTGGAAAAGCTTCAAGTACAGACTTGATGAGGGACTTTATATCTGGTTACCTGTCCTCTAATGACCAGCTCAACAATGTCCAGAGAGGTAAATCCCCAAACTAATTTTATGAACTTTAGGACACAGCAACTCTCCTGGGCCATCTACTAAACTGGAGATAAGCTAGGATTCCCACCCATGGAGAAAATCCTTATTCTACTGAAGTCACAGATTCTTAAAGTACTAAAAATTACTTAAGCATTATATAAGATAGAAGTGGGGACAGAAGTATAATTTCTTACTTCCTAGAATTCATCATATGTTGGTAGATTTAAGTAATTTACAGAAGAGTGTAATCTATGACTGTGGAAGCAATGAGATTCTTTTATTAAAAATTATTTTATTTTTAATTTATGAAATAGAACAAGCATTTCCATAACATAGTATAATAAAAAATGATTACACATGAAACTGCAAATCTACTATGTACAACTTGCCATTCCTTTCAAATGCACAAGAAAGTTAACATGTAAATTTCTTTTTTTTGTTTTTTTCTTCCCTCTCTAAAGATGACCACCATTAGACATATATATACAATATGTGTGTATGTGTATACATATATATTATATACATATACATAATTATCCTATACATACTTCTATTTCTCAATTCTTTCTATGGATGCAGACAGCATCTTTTTCATATACCCTTTATAAGGTAATTTGGGTATTTATAATACTCAAAATAACTTATTTGCACAAAGTCTGGATTTTACAACAAGGGGTGGTTTTTTTGTATCATGGCCTTTATGTCAGTATGATGATTTTGATGGACCCCTTTCCAGAATCATATCTTCGTATTCATAAAATAAAATAAAATTCATAATATTAGAAAGAAAATCAATTAGATTGAAGTATAGTGATCAAAGTACATAAGAAAACAAACTTATAAATTGCCTGAAATCTATTCACGGACTCTAGATTAAAGCCTCATCTTTTAGAAGAAGAGATAAACAATACAACTTAATCTTTTATAAAGCAGCATCAATGCAGAAAGACTTTATGAAATTATATGCTTTTATCTGCCTGTTTTAGGATGTAAGACCATTGAGGGCGAGGGAATATATCTTATTCATTTATTGAACATTAAGAAAGAAAGCTACTATATAAAACTCCAATCTACAAATACTCAAATTGAGGATTCCAATGGAATAAGCTAAAATTAATTAGCTTTGGGAGAATTCACTAATTTAGGAACAACTTAAATTTTTGGAGGCACCTGAGATAAATAAATCTCTATTCAAGATGTTCCCCAGTGTCAGATGAACCGCAAGCAGGGATATGTTGGAATCATGTAGATACGGTAGTCGTTATAATTTTTCTGTCACATATCAAAAAGATTTACATGCCTAGCCCAAATATACATGGGAGATAAAGTCATCCTATGTCTTTTTATGGGAAATGAAAAAAGGATTTTCACAGTATTCACATACATTTCTCTTTTAATAGCATCTTAACAACAGGTTAATAAAAATATCTCAATATCAGTTTTTAAGGTCTGCAAAGCAACCTTGCATGTGGAAATGTGCATGTTTATATATGTACATGTCCATATTCCATATACGCATATCATTTGATCCTCTCAACAAGAAGGGAACAAGAATTTATTAATGCTGGCTACCACACTATGTCCTTTACAATGATTTCATTTTATTCTCACAACGAACTTGTTAAGGCAAATGCAATTATTACCTCAATTTCACAGTTGGAAAACTGAGGGAGATTGAAGTTTTAATTAGTTCAAAGTAAGAGCTATTATTTTCTTTTACAGACAGCAAAACTAAGGCAGACAAAAGTGAAATAATTTGCCCGGGAGCCACACAGCTAGCAATATCTGAGGAAGGATTTGAACTGAGGTCTTCCTCAGTTGCCTATGTGCTGCCCCACCTAATATTTTGAGGACATTTTACTGCACATCCTTAACACTAAGAAAAAATGCTTAGGCTATAGTTAATTCCAGTAACAGTAAGTTGTGTGTTTATTTGTTAAACAAAATGTATAGATGAGCATCAATTAAAGAATGCATAGAAATTAGTTTCAGCTATCCTACAATAATCAGTACAATTTATCATAAAATGACTATGCAATTTAAATTTTTGTTTGTAATTAAAAACAAAAATGAGGATTTGGGTTTGAAACTTTGAGCATCATGTTATACCAATGAGGCAGCTAGGTGGCACAGTGGACAAAGTTCTAGACCAGGAGTTAAGAAGACCTGAGATCAAATCTAGTATCAAACATTACCTTGATTTTCTCCTCTGTAAAAAAATGAGACAACATTTATGAAGTATTCTATAAAACTTGATGTGCTATGTAAAAGCTGTTATTATTTTAAAAATTTGTTAAGCATTTTTCAGCATAAAATGAAAGATATGAAAGTCTTGTTTAGAAGAAAGATTCACATTCCACTTATAAAAAATGAAGACATGATGTAACACTGAATATTTCAATCCTATGAAGACATAACATAAAAGGTATATCATATCATGTTACAGGGAACTTCATATGTTTCTGACAATGCAGACCAATAAAAGAAAATGTTCCCCTAAAGTAAACATTTTCCTCTGGTGAAAGACAGATGATAGCTACTTTCTTTGAAATGAATCACCAAAATACCCTAGACTAGAGAACAGAAAAGGGATTGTGAATAGATCGGTAAACTCAGGTGACTCAAGCTTCTTTCCTACATAGAGATTTACCTCCTACATGCCATATTTCCCCACCCAAAGGAATCAGATGTGAGATCTTACACAGTTGTCAAATACCTTTTTGTGTCCTCCATCAACATATACCAGTCTGATTTTCAAATATGTGTTCTTGGATGAAAACACTCAACGAAATATTCAAAGACTAAGTCAAATTTCTTATTTACACATTTGTTAAAGGCAGTAAGATTCTGCACACATGGGTGAAAATGCAAATGGCATCTGAATGGCAATACCTTTTGGATATTTCCAAATAGAGGATTACCTTAAACATCTAGGTACTAAGTAATGAGTTCCCTGCTACTTCAGTCTTTCATGCATAGGTAAGGATAGCCACCTGTGGAAGGAATTCATTTGTCCTACATGTGCTTGATTCTAGAAAAAATCTAAGATTATTAGACAGTAGCTATAAGTGCAACAAAAATAAACTGAAAGACAAGGAAGGCACTGGCATCCGTACTGTATTTATAGATATACCAAGGCAGTTCATGGTAAGCTAAAAACTGGTTCTCAGAAGCGGGTGCAGAGTTAAAAAATATTTCCTTTCTACTAAACGGCCTCCTGCTCTGTCTGACTCTCCCACTATTTGATTTTCTTTCAATGGACAACAATGGTAACATTTGCAACTGGTATAGTAAACATCCCATGTTGGTCATACATTAACCATAAATGTTTGGGGAAAAATAGGCTGGACTGCATAGATCAATGGTTGCACTGATGTCCTTTGTAATTTAGGCACATTTTCACATATACAATCTATGGGACAGAAAATAGTTAGAGTCACGCAGCAAGTCACCCATATTTTTCAAGAAAGTTATAATCAGACACTGAGAATAACGAGTTATAATCAAAGATTGCTAGACATCTTCATTTGAGAAACTCTAGTAGGTTTGAACTCAAAATCAAATTAATGAGTGTTTAGTCCGAATCCCTAAGTTTACATGGGGGAATTGAAACCCAGAAAAATGTCACTTGTCCAAGGTCACATAGCAAATTAATGGTGCAATGAAAAGTAGAACCCAAGTCCCCTGGTTCCCATTAAGGTTTTTGTTCCCCTTTATCTCCCTGCCTCCTTAGCATCATATATCTAGATCTGGAGATGGCTTTAGATGTTGTCTAGCTACTCTCCCATCACCCCCATTTTACAAGCAAACAAAACTTGGGTCCAAAAAGGATGAATGACATAGACAAGGTCATAAAAGTAGCATTCAGCATTCTTTCCACACTGCCATGATGTTGCTGAGGTTTGGGTTTTTTTTTTTTGGTTTTCTTTTGTTTTTAATCAATTTAATGCCTTTTAGTATTTAGATGAAAGAAAATTAAGCTTATTCCAAAAGCCACAGATTGGTTGCTAAGAAATTCTAATCTCTACCTTGAATATTCCAGGAAAAGTATAAGTGTCATCCAGACTTCCAGAAAGAGAGATCAAAAAAAGTCTCCCATTCAGATCTGACTAGTCTTAGAAATCTGAAGCTACACTAAGGTAGTATGGGTTACATCTGAGAATATTCCATTAAGTCAGCATTACCCTTGTCAATGTCTCCCTACAGTCTATGGGACAAAATTCAATATTATTAAAATAACATAGAAGATCCTCCATAATTAGACCCTAGCCTACCTGTCCAGGTTTTTCTCCACTTTATATGTGCTTCACCCAAGCTGAAGAGGCAACAGAAGCAAACAGGGTTTAATGACTTGCCCAGGGCTGTGCTTAGCACAATGCTTGGTAGATAGTAAGTGGTATATAAATGTTACCTACTATCATCATCATCATCACCATCACCATCACCATCACCAGTTAGGTGGAGCAAAGGATAAAGCATTAGGCTTAGAATCAGGAAAAGTCATCTTCATGAGTTCAAATCTCATGAGTTCAAATCTCTTGAGTTCAAATCTCAAAACTCTTACTAGCTATGTGACCCTGGGCAAGTCATTAAACGCTGTTTGCTTCTGTTTCTTCAGTTGTTGAAAGAACCAGAGAAGAAAATGGCAAATGACTGAAATATCTCTGCCAAGAAAATCCCATATGGGGTGATAAAGAGTCAGAGAGGACTGAAAAGACAGCAACAACCATCCTCATCATCAACATCATCATCCTGGAGAAAGCAGCAGATTTAGAGGCAGAATCTTAGAGATAGAATTTTAACTTTGTCACTTGCTACTCTGCTGACTGTGGGGCCTTATACAAGTCATCTGACCTTTCTAAGACACACTACCTTCATTTATAAAATACGAGGGTTTTATTGGGTAATCTCTAAAATCTGGCTCTAAATCACAATTTCCTAGTATGCTAGAACTTTTAGGGACCTTGTACATAGTCTATTCCAATCCTTTCATTAATAAGCTAGATTTTCCAACCATTCCTACTCATTGCATTTCTTAAATGCCCTCCTTACCTAATTGCCTTTGTTCTGTCAGTAGACATTCTACCTATCATTTAAGGTCCAGACCAAATGCTCCTTCCTCAGTGATGACTACCTAGATTTCTTGAGTCAATAATTATTTTTCTCCACCACATTTTAAATAGAATTTGGTTTACCCCTTTCTTATCCACAGATGTGGCTTTTTGTACCCATTTACGTACTTGTCACATTTTATGTACCCATATGTACATTTTATTTTGTACCCATTTATGTACTTGTCACACTTTATGTACCCATATGTACATTTTATTTTGTACCCATTTACGTACTTGTCACATTTTATGTATCCATATGTACATTTTATTTTGTACCCATTTATGTACTTGTCACATCTCCTAACTAGACCATGTGTTCCCTAAGAGGAGTAATTCTATTTTATTTATTTATCCGTCCCAGACTCAAGTACTCTGTGATTGCTGGGGACAGAATGAATATTTATTAAATATTGAATGCTTTTTACACCCTGTAATGACTAAGCAAACTATATGGTTCCCCCAAAGTTAATATGAAATCTGTAAAGCAAGTGACAATTAATATATTTTGTAAGGTTCTAATGGTTTTCAAGTAAAACAGTTCATACATAAGCAGCCATAATGTTCTCTTCTGCATTTTTGTCAGCAACATCATCACCATATTATGATGGGAAGACTGGATTAGGATCAAGTGGACTCATATTCTTGTCCTTAGTCATTAATTTACAGTGTAATATTGAGCAAGTTGCTTCATTCCTCAGAACCTGTTTCCTGTGTAAACTAAGGGGTGGGGTATTAATTACATGTCTTTAAAGTCCCTACCAGTTGTAAATTTCTATGATCCAATGATTTTAGGTCACTTTTCCTCCCTGGAAACAACTTCTCCATCTGTAAAATGAAGGAATAGACCCGATCATCTCTGGAGTCCTTTCTGACACTAATGGTCTAATACTCAAGGATATATTAAACATCTACTATGTGAACAACTCTGTTCAAGGGGAACTAAATAGTGGTGGTGGTGGTGGTAGTTTTTAATCATACTAAGTAAGTAAAGGAGACCTAAATCCAGTTTTTCTTCTCTTGGATAAAATATAAAATGGGGAGGGGAGGAAGTCAGAGTCATAATCATAAGCCTTACATGTCATTCAGAAACATTGGAATATTTGATAGATTGATCAGTTTGAGTGAATCTTCAATTAATATCAAAAGTACTCAAAAATCTGCACAAGGAAATTGGAAGATTACCATTAGAATTATGTTTTATTCTTGGTTAGATTTGTTAAGGTAGTAACTCACTTTAATGGGTATTAATTTCAAAAGATAAGATGAAGAAAAAAAGAATTAACTAACATTGTATAAAATCTCAAGGATTATAAGACATATGGTGTCAATCACATTTTATTTCCCCTTTCAATATGCCCAACCCATGAAAGTAAAAATAAATAAATACTTGAACACAAAGAAATTCAGAATCAGAAATCAAATGCAGTATATAGATGTTGGGTCTATACAAGGACTTAGAAAATGTATATGTAATTTTACCTGGAAGACACAGAGAAAAACTATATAGGATAATATAGAGTATAGCATATAGGATACTATATGAGTTTATGGATAAAATTGCAAGCAATGTCAAATCCTCAAAAAACTCTGTGAGGTAGGTGCTAGTATTATTCTAACTTTACAGTTAAGGAAACCGAGGCAGGCAGAAGTTATGTGACTTGTCCAGGTTCACAGAGCTAGCAAATATCTGAGGCTGGATTTGAACTCAGGTCTTCCTAATTCCAGACACAGAATTCTGTACTCTATGCCACTTAGCTCACCAAAACTTCCTGATATGAGTTTATTTATTCATATTAATGATTTAATTATAGTAATTTCCATAGAATTATTGCATTTGGCAAAAAAAAGTGAAACAAGAAGAGTATTAGTAATAGTTCTTCATATGTCAATCTATAAAGGGCGATATGAGATTAGATCAGTGAAGGCATGTCACATCCAAAATTCTAAATAGAGCATCAACTTTGAGAAATGTCAGCTAGTACAATAATGAATGGTGTGATCTATATATTTACATATTCATACATATATATGCGTAAATACATATGCATACATATACGCATATACATGGAACATATATTAAACAGCTAGGTGGCATAGTGGATAGAACCGGGAACTTGGAGTCAGGAAGACCTGAATTCAAATCCTGCCTATGTGATCATAGGCAAGTAACTAAACCAGATGTTGGCCTCAATTTCCTCAACTGTCAAATGTAGATAATAACAGAACCTACCTCTCAGGGTTGCTGTGAGGATCAAATGAATTAATATTTGTAAAGGACTTACCACAGTGCCTGACATATAGGCACTATATAAATGCTATATATTATTATTTACATGTACATATATAAACATACAGCATATAACTGTGTATCTATGTGTATATATGTATATGTGTTTATATAGATGAATATATATATGTATATATATGGGACTAATTTTACTAATGCAAAATAAAACTGCAACAAGTTTAACTGTTTAACAGTTTCTCCTGATTTGGGGACAACAGCATGCTAAAAACATGAGAAAATACACACAAAGCTCTTGCCCAGGATTTACATCATAAAACAGTATGAAATAATTGAGGAGACTTTGACATATAGTAAGGAAAACCCACTAGGCCAAAAAAACTGTATCAACTGTTTCCTTTTGAGCATTATTTCTTTAAACATATCTGAAGAGGATACTAGTGATGTTTTTATTTTCTTTTGGGGAAGAATATCAAAGATCCAAATTTTGACATTATAAAAAGTAAATTTTTCATTCAAAACATGGCTAAGCATGACTTAGATACTTTTAAAAAATCTCTCTCTAAAGTACTTATGACCATTAAAGGCACTCTATATTTAAGACCAATATGAACACTTAATAAAATATCTTGCAATCAGTGTCAACAAGAAAAACAACCAGAAAAAAAAATCTAATATCCTATGCTTAACATTTGGTGAAATGCATGATGTTCAAAAAGAAAATGTTTTTCTACATTAAATCTTATGTAAATGTCATGAGATTGTAGAGCCCCAGTGTGTCTAAAGTGAGCAAAACAGAGGATAAAGAATTATATCTTATTTTGAAATGTGCTTTTAAGTGGTGCATTCTTCCTGCATATGAAATTTCAAAATAGGTCTGCTACTTTATCCTAATGAAGCTCTACTCTGAAGCCATTGCTACATAATGATAATAACTGGTCTTTGCCCAAAGTCTCCACAACAAAAACCTGTCTCTAAAGGATAATGTTCAATATCTCGCCCAAAGAAAACACAAGATGTTTTTCCCATGTTTCAAAAATTACAGTCAAAAGCAATTCAACTTTTCTAGGTCACTAAGTTTGTCAATTACATATTTAATATACCACAGAATTTTAAATATGAGAACTATGAATCTCTGAAATAGCAAAATGCTTTATGTCTTCAATATTACCATGTACTGAAATCTCAAGGGTGAGAAAAAGGCCAACCAAAAGCCTAGAGGTTTCAAATATCAAATGTCTCAGGGTTCCAAGATCAATTATCACTTTTCGATGACATAAGAGGTGACAAGAGTCATTAATGAAATCACTAAAGCAGTTCATAGACACCTGTAAAAATGTGATTTTGATAACTTGAAGTACTCTCTATTTTACAGTGAAACAATCCTACCTAATTTCCCTTGACATCCATGGAAGTCATTTACAATACTGTAAATAGGAAAAAATTTCATACAAACATGGTCAACTATCACAGGGAATAAAGCAGATAGTAAAATAAAGTTTCACCAACACATGTATACATGCATATACATATGCGTAAAGGTTATATGGTATGCATCCCCACATAAATATATAGACATACAACATATCAGCAACTTCAGATTATATCTATTTTCCACATGGAAAATAGATATAACCTAAGTATTTATCAGGGTTTTAGAATACTTGAAAAGTATCTGAAAATTGCATTACTGCTTTGGAATGTGCTATTTTTGCTTATTTTCTTGTATGCAGGTCCAAACTAAATTTATAAAAATTTGAAATGACCAAATTAAAATATACCTAAATGCTGAATGCAATATCAAACTTCTTAAAATTAAATATGGTTAACATTTTATAATAATTTATAATAACACACTGGTCAATGTATGAAGCACCTGAATGATCATTTCACTTCTTAGGTCAGTGAGAAAGCTTCAACAGTGAAGTCTTGCAACCACATCCAGTGCCTACTAGTATCAGTTTCTTTCAACTAGTAACCATTGTAATAAAATCCTTCACTATGTTTCTGAACACAATTAGCTTAAGATTCTCCATAGGGGGGCATTATAAGAGTTTAAGAAGTGCAAGTACCCGATCCATTTGTAAGACAACTTGTAAGAATACATTTTCAATCAACTAGCAAGGCTTGTGATACATTTGTTCATCTTTTAGAGGCAATATTCAAAATGTCTTCCACTTTTGTTAACACACTTTTCTATTTATTTCTTAAAGCAGTGATCTGAAATATTTACTACCAGACAGTACCTAATTTTAGGTTTTAAGTGCTTTAGCAGCTCTATGAAATATGATCAGCAGCTGCAATGTAGAACTATGCTGAATAAACTCCTTAGAAAGGGAGACCTGTTTCACTCAAAGTTCATAATGTCCCTTCATTTACCTAACAGAAAAAAAGATAATGAAAAACATAATAAATACTTCCAGTCTTAAATTACTTGACACTTCACTAAGTCTTGAAAAGGATTATCTCCCCTCTACTCGAATTTTGTATAAAAGGTGTGCGGTTTCAATGACTGAATCACATTTAGTTTTATCATTTGAAAGATGGAATGTGAACTATCCAATGTACTCAACTTTCATAACAATAGTTATGGTTATTATACCCCCTTTACTTTTCTAAGAAATATGGTTAATTTAATTCCACTGCATAAAATAAATAAAATAAAATGCCAAGCCACACAAATGTATTTTTAGAATTTAGCATCAATCATTTAGAGCTTGCAACAGAGATTAAAAACATGAAACTGGACACTGTATTTCCAGTGGCTGTGTACAATTTATTTACACCCAAAGATTCAACATAAGTAAAAAGGGAACTCTCTGACACAGACAATTCTCTCTTTCTCTCTCTCTCTCTCTCTCTCTCTCTCTCTCTCTCTTTCTCTCTCTCTCTTTCTCTCTCCATATGAGAAGATATTTTTCATATTGAGGAAAAGAACTTATTTCTTTTAAAGATGATATTTTCAAATATTCATTTTAAGAAGTATAATTATTAATGAAAATGAAAATTTTAACTGACTTTGAAATAATTTTGTGTTTTGCATGCTTTAACTCCAAGTTAGACTGAAGGTTACAATATATGAAAATTGTAAAATTGATATGGATAGCAAACACTTCAGAAACACTTTCCAGCTCAAATACTATTTCTATAAAACGGCAGAACCAAATAAATTCAAATAGATTCAATTTGTTTTATTCTAATCTATGTGTACAACAAATTTTTGCATATTACTAGATTCTAAGCATAGAAGCTTAGTATTTGCAGATGTTTCTAAATTCTTTTAAATGTGTTAATGTTAGAAAAAATAGCCACTGAAATGTTTCTGAAATCAGAAAAAATGAAAAGTTTTTTTAAAGATAAATATTATTGTATTAGTTGGAAAGACTAAACTGAGAAAAACTTTCTTGCACAATAATTTTTAATAGTTGAAATGGGAATGATTAACTTAAACATTTTCTAGGTATATAATCAACCATAAACATAGGACAGTCATTTCTTTTTGCATTTTTCTCCTGCTGCCATAAAGAAGAAATGGTCTCCTGGTTACACATACCACTGTTTCTGGCATTTCAGCCCGTATAAAACTGCACTTTTCCGTTTACTTTAATTTTCTATCGTTTACTTTGAATATTTAATTTTTACCTAAAATATACACATAAATACTTAACAACTTATTTGTTCTTTAGAATCGTCTATGGCAAATATTAAAGATTTATTTCATATTTTCCCTGTCTTTTATCTGGTTCTGATTATCGCGTTTGGTCTCTTAAAGCTTGAAGTAACTTCCTACAAAAAAAACCAAAAACGTATTTTTTGTTGTTCAACATCAAGCATTATAAGAAAATCCTTGTTAGCGACCTCCTGAGTCGTATGGGTTAAAAAACAACAGCACAAGCACCTTTTAATATTTTCAGTCTCCTAAATTTAAATGAAACTTCAGAAGCCTAGGATTGGCATTACGCAGTTGTGCTAAACGTTATTAAATCTCCCACCTAAATCCCGCTGGAGTTGGACGCTGAAATTGACAAAGACCTATGGAGAATGCAATCAGTTGCTGTCAATAAGAGTGCCATATTCTTGAAGATAAATTTCTTTCGATCAATTACATTCATCTCAGGGTGCGAGCCAGACAGAGGTAAGGGAAAAAGAAAACTGTTAAGTATGAGCCCTTAATGTGAAATATAACCTGTTGGTGCTCTTAGGTATCAGATTTTGGAAGTGTCTGTAATGACAGCCAGAGAGGCAAATTAATGGCCAACAGCCCACTGGGTTTGAACACGAAGAATCCAGTTACCTCCTTACAGATCAAGTACACAACACACACGCACATAGAGGTCCTCCACGTGGAACTGTCTTGAAACCAAAACACATGTCTGCACTTCTATACTGCACCAGGCAAGAAGGGAACCTTCCCTAGCTAGTATTCTTGAATGGTTTGAGTATCTTCTCCCGCACTTTAGAGGGGAAGGAGACAGAGAAAGAATGTATGAATGGAAGCAAGCCCACGGAATCATTGAGAAGCACAAACTTTCTTCCCTCAGGGCAAGGGGATACGGAAAACGCACGGAGAATCTACTCCATAATAGTCTGCAAAAATTAAACTCTCCCTTACTGTTTTGCCCATCTGCTCTGCCTTGAGATTCCATCAGTAAACTCTCCTAATAACTCCAAGCTGTTCTGAGTTTTGTATACAAAGAAAGGATAATATTTAAGTGCTACTAAGTAAAGATTTTTGGATGCTGTAGGGCGCAGATTAAAGAAACATGCAAACTGTCAACTTGCAAATACAGCTAAACAACACCGAAAAAGAAAAAAAAGTATAGTCTTAGAGAGTCCCCTTGACTAGTACCGAAAACCTTGTCTCTTTCTTCTGTAGTCACGCTGTATTTGTTGGGGGGTGGGAGGGGAGAACTGTAATTTTTCTACTGCATCCATAGACAGCCAGTGTAATTCTGACAACTCTAGGCTAATTTCACGGATCCTGGCAAACTCACCAAGCTGTTCGTTCCACGGCACATAAAAAATTATTAAATACGGAACACCATGGTAGACGTGCTCATAAAATTCATTGGAAACTGTTCGTGCCTCCAGTTTAAAAGGAAACTGCTGCATTTGTTCATGCACCCCAACAAACAAACACAAACACACCCCAACGCTCCTACATCTCTGGGTCATCTTTACGCCTGCACAATTTAAGCGTATTCTCAAAATAGAAATTTAAAACAATCGGAGAAAGATAGTAAACCTGATAAAGGCTCATCCATCAGGATTTGTCATTTCTATTATTATTGGACAGTGGAGACGAGGACAGGTAAGTAAAGGAGGAAGGAACAATGAACCGGCCGCGGGGACCTAGCTTAGGGTTCGCAAAGGATTTCCCTGACCCCCTGTAACAAGACTTCCAGTGAAGTGGCGAGACGCATAGAATTCTGAGCAAGCGAGAGGACATCACCTGAAGTGGAGTAGAAAGTTTGGCAGGGAAGAAGCAGCCCAGGTACCCACACCAGAGTTCAAAGTCCACAAAGTACGAGGAAAACAGGATTCAGGCTGATCGCTGGGACATAGCGCAAGAACCATCCCCTCCACCATTCACCGCCCCCCCCCCCAAGTTGTTGATCTCTCTCTCTCTCTCTCTCTCTCTCTCTCTCTCTCTCTCACCTCCTTCCCCTTTCCCTTTTTCTTTCCCCCCGCCCCCGCCCCCCACGGCAGCTTTCGGCCTGAACTGGGCACATTTTCTCAGGGAGAGTTAAGGACTAATCACAAGCGAAGAACAGTGACTCAAAAAGCAAAATTTCGCCGGACTTTTAAGGGAGTTAGGAAGATGGGATACTCACCCTGCTGGTGCCCCGACAGCCGCAATTTTTAACTTTTTTTTAAGCCTCTGATCCGTTTGTATAAAGAGTGTATGGGTATGTATTTATTTATTTATTCTCCTCCCTTCTTGATGTCGAAGTTTCCCCTCTGCTGTTCCTCTGATGAAAACAGGACATCCCCTCCGGCTACCCGCACCCCCCAATAACTAGAGTACTCAAGTGGAAGAGAAGGGTGGGGGTCCGTGAGAGAAGTCTAGGCTCAGCGGGGGAAGAAGAAAGGGCCAAAACTTTTGAGTGACTTCCAAAACAAAACAAAAAAGGAAAGAGAAAGCCCCCACTCTAGTAGAGTTGTCAAACACTCGTTCTGTCCTTAGGAGAGGGGGCCCTTCCCCAGTTTCCAGGGCTATTAATCGTTTGGGGTGGGGGGAGGCACTGGGCGGGGGTGGTGTTTTCTGAGTTTAAAAAGAAGAGGGAGCCCTTGGGAGCGGTAAGCGGAGCGTGCCCTGGAGCAGGAGCTGCTTCGCACTTGTGCAGAGGGGGGAGCGGTGGCAGGCGGCGCCTGCTCGGGTGGTTGGAGCTGCCGCTGCCGCTGACGCTACTGCTGCCGCCGCCGCTGCTGCTCCAGCAGCTGCCCCTGCCCTGCCCTGCCCTGCCCTGCCCCTGCCCCTGCCCCTGCCCCTGACTACAGCCGCCACCGCCGCCGCCGCCGCCGCCGCTGCTGCCACTGAGCGAGGAGGCTACCGCCGCACAACAAAGCTGCAAAAAAGGCAGGGGGTGACGTTGGAGCCCGAGGCTGCAGTCTAGGAGGCTACGGGGTGAAACCGAGTGGACAAGACTGAATTCTGCTTATTTCAATTCAGGCTGCTGAACGCTGTCATTGGTGGCAGGCTGCAGTAGGGAGCCGATGGGACTCTGATGTCGGGGACCGTGGGAGTAAGCTGTGGCAAAGCTCTGACCTACCTACTAACTTTCTCCTTAGCCCTGGCCAAGACTTTACTGCTACCTGAGGCAGCACACTCCCCTGACCCTTTCCCAAGGGTATTGGAAGAACTCTTTGGACCACATTTCCCTTCCCCACCTGCTACTTGAGGAATTCTACAGGATCCTCCTCTAACTCTCTCTCTCTCTCTCTCTCTCTCTCTCTCTCTCTCTCTCTCTCTCTCTCTCTTTCTCCCTCTCTCCCCCTCTCTCCCCCTCTTTCCCCTTTCCACCAACACAGGCACACACATACACACACACACACACACACACACACACACACACACACACACACTGGAAGCTGCTACATTCGCTTCTGCCAAAACTATTTCTATTTTGCCCGTGAGTGTATGGGGGGAGCGGGGGGAGAAGGGGTTCTTTTTTTTTTTCTTTTTGGAGGAAAGGGGAACGGACAAATCGGAGGATTTTTCCTCCTGTCCTAACTGCTCCTCTCCTCCCCTCCACCCCATGCTATTCATGAGCCTCTGACAGATAGCTATGTGACACGAATAAATGAAGGACTAACCAGTTTTGGAATGTGCTATACCAGAAGGGATTGCGCCACTTCAGTTCTGTGGGCAGGTATGGGAATCCTGGGCAGATGTCAAAGGTCAGTTCAGCCAAAATTGGATTCCAGAGCCAGCTCACTCAGCTCAACGATTTTACAAGCATCTTGGTGAAGCAACAGTTTTTACTTGATACTTCTGAGTGTGTATCTACATATAGATAGAATTTACCAAAGCCTGTGCAAAGCCACATAGGACAATTAGTAAATATGCTCGTGTCTCCATCTCTTTTCAAACCTGATTATTTATTTTAATAACCTTCTGCCATGAAAGCTACCATTCATAAATTAAAATGCATTTGCATCTATCCATCTCTCTATTCATCCATCCATCCGTCTATCATCTATCTATCTATAGTATCTGTCTGTCTGTCTATCAGTCTATCTGTCTGTCTATCTCTCATCTTCCTGACATTCACGTGAGGAAAATGGAAGTCAAGAAGTTGTCCTAACCTTTCTAATTAAGGAAGAGAGCCTTATTAAACAAAAATTTAGATTTAGGAATTGAAGTATGAATAGCAAAATTACTAAAACTGCTCATTATTTTTTTTCCCTGATATGGACATTAGCTAGAATTTGTTTTAGATGAGTATATGTTCAGGGCCATGCCCCAGATCTAGCTTTCCCCTCTGATGACTAGAAGTCTCTTTGTTTTGACGACCAAAAAGAGAAACTTTATGATTGGCAGGATTGTTTTCTTACCTAAATATACCTATATGAAAGAATATCTGTTGAAGCAACAATTAGCTTTTTTGAAAATTTAACATCAAGGTAAATAAATTAATTTCCCCCTGTGTTGGGTCTCTTACTACCAGTGCCTTTCCTATAAAAGAAACAAATAGAACTTGAAACACACTTGCATATACAAGTCATGGATGTTAAAATAATTTGTTCAATGTTCATGGCTTAGAAATTTTTTTAAAAAGTACACACTCTTCAATATCCTTCCCTTCTGCCACCACTCCTATTCCTTTTAACAGTAAACTTACAGATTAATGATATGATAGATAAATAGCACAGAGCATAAAGATTAGTTTTGTTTATACTTTTCACACCATTGTATTACTGGCCAGGACATTTCCTCCTTATCTTTCTTAGATTCTAAGAGCATTTTAAATAAATTAGTTTAATTTTTGTTTTGGATCTAAACAAGATAGTTTGGACAGTGCTATTACCCACTGATAGCTGGAAAAAAATCATAAGATCCTAAGTCATCAATTTAGAAGTGGAAGTGACCTTAGAGGCCATCTAATCCATCTCTCTCATTTTATACAAAAGGAAACTGAGGGTCAGAGAATGACTTGCCCAATATCACAGAGATACTAGTGGTAAATTAGGGGTTTCAACTGAGGTTCTAAGTGCAAATTCATTGATCTTTCCTATATAATACCTCTCTGAATAGTCACCTCTCTGGACTTCTAGTGAGGAGAAAGTCAATGTTACCCTCCCCCCCCCATAGTATCCCTTTTAGAAATTTGGTTTTCTAGATTTCAAAAAGTTATTTTTTTTCTTTTTAAGGAGTTTATTTACTGCCTGTGGCTATTGTTTGATGCAGTAATCATTTTTACACCATTTTCATGGTGTAAAGAAAAAAACCTTTCATTTTTGAGCTGTGATCGTAGATTATGATTCACAGTTCAGAAACCAAATTTATCATGGAATCTAACTTCAAAATAACTAATGTCTATATATAAATTTCATATAACCCATAATGCAATATGCCTCTGAAATTGACTTGTCTAGAAGAGACTTTCAGAAACAGTATGTGGCTTTCCTGTATAATTACAAAACTGCCTTAAATGCATGTGTGCATTTGTTGGGAAGGAGAGGTAATAGAGTTTTAATTCTTCCCTTTTAGGTTTCATTAATTCTACTTCTCACTTACGAGGTGAAATGTTTTTGTATCTTCCTAATTAACATCTTCCTTTACTTCTTCCCTCCATCTCCCATCTTCCCTTCTACTGACTGTCCTTTCTTTCTGCATGTTGTGGAAAATTTAAGTCCAGGTTACTTGGTCAGCATTATTAGTTGTAAACCTTCCTGATGTTTCATATTTTCATTTTTCCTGAACCAATCCCTCTAACACCAGTTTCAGTTTCCTTATTAAAGTATTATAGATGGTTGCTAATTTAAGTTAATGAATTCTATTTCTAAAAGTAACTAAAGCATTCAAATGTCTTCAAATCTCGTTTCTACTTTTATCTTGAAATAATAATATGGCTGTATGCTCTCATCCAATATTGATAACTGAAGGCTATTCATTAAAATAAATCATCCTTAGGAAAATGGGTAATTGAAATTAAAGTGCTTTAAAGAATCAAAAAATCATACAAGTGACAATAATATTAATAGTATTAATAATAAATGATTTCCTCTTTGTTCTTGAAAGGTTTATTTATAAATTACAGGAAAAATCCATAAGTGCATTCTTGATATAAACCAATATCAGGTATAAGTTGTCCTTAACCTTTGGATCTCATTTTGTTTTCAGATATTGCAGGGTGCTGTCGCCTTATAATTAGGGCTGGGGGAGCAGAATTCAGAATCTGGGGAACATAAAAATCTACAATTTAGTATAATATAAATAAAAATATATGATGCTATTAATTATTTTTGTGTTTTTTTTTTAAAAAAAAAAGCAGGTTTCAGTAGCAGGAATATCTATCCTACTTTCAAATTGGAGCTTGTGATATTAACTTTATTTATCCAGACTAATACATTTGCAGAAATATAACAATTTGGCCAAGATATGCAAGTAATAATGAAAAATTTGCAAGTAGAGAACAATTTTATACCAATGTTAAAATATGTTTCAACTAATTGTTATAGTAGTTTCCCTAAAGATGCATAATAACAATAACAATATCTCATAAGTATTATTACTACTAGTGAAATAAAAACTGCAAAGAAAGTTAATTCCATAATTTCCTTGCTTTAGAATATAGTGTTGAGTATACCCGCACAGTGAATTTATAGGGGGATATGGATGACAGTCACATAGGACAGATAGGTATGGATAGGTTGTGATTTATATTGTTGTAGGGAATACTCCCAGGAATGAAATTATAGATTTATTAAAGTATTAATCTAAACATGATATAGTTGTAACTTCAAGCCCTGCATGAAAACATGAAAGCAGAAAAAATTAAGGTAGAACTCTAGTGAGATTATATAAAGATAGATATTTTTTAGTTTAAGTGGTTGCCACTTTGGTTTTTTTATTTTTTAAGCTATATAGTACTCATTACAGAAAAAAAGAAACGAATTATTGAAGAGAAATCAACTGCTCATCATTAGTCTATGATAACATAATAAAAATCATATTATCTAAATGAATTTACAGATTTAAGGTCACAGCAATAAAACTACTAAAGGGATATTTTGTAGAATAGATATAATTCTTAGAAAATTCATCTGGAAGAACAAATAGGTCAAGAATCTCAAAAGATGGTTTTTTTTTTTTTTTCTGAAAGAAGTATTAATAGAGGAGGTCTTTCAGTACCAGATGTCAAATTATTTTTTAAAAACAAGTCCCAACTATTTAGTATTGATTAAAAAAACAGAAAGCCAATGAGTCACAGAGTTTTGGTAAATAAGATTGAGAAAAAAATCAAACATAGTAGCATAGTTTTTGATAAACTGAAGAACACCTACTTACTTGGTGTAAGACTAACCCATCCAAAAAAAACTTTGAGGAATACTAGATAGTGTGTGGTAGAAATATGGTTTGGAATACCTTCTTACACCATACCCAATAAATAATGACAAACATGGATAGGACATGGGTTCATGACCTAGACATAAAAGATAATATTATAAAGAAAGTAAAGGAAAAATATGATGCTTTCACAACTATAAATGGAGGAGAGTTCTTGACTAAACATAGGATAGAGATGCTTAAAAAGATAAAATGGAGAATTTTGACTACATAAAATTGAAAAGCTTTTGTACAAGTAAAACAAAGCAGATAAGAGAAACAACTGAAAAAATATATATGTATCATTCTGATAAAGATCTAGTATATAAAGAATTGATTCAAATGTATAAAAAATAAGAGTTATAGATGGTCAAATGATATGAACAGAAAACATTCAGAAGAAAAAAATGCAACCAAAAACAACTGTATAAAAATATTTATATTCATAAGAGAAATTCAAGTTACCGCTCTTAGATTTTACCTTATATACATCAGACGGGCCAACATGATACAAAATGGAAATTGCCGGATGATCTGTGGAGATGTGAATTGGTCTAAACTTCTAGAAATTCATTTGGAGACCTGAAAAGTCACTAAACCATTCATACCTTTTGACTTAGTGGTAGCACCATTAGGCATATATTCCCAAGAGGTTAAAGAGAGAGGAAAAGGACTCATGCATGAAAAAAAAATACATTTATAGTAGTTCTTTTTATTGTAGCAAAGAATTTAAAACAAAGTGAGTGCCCAATAACTGTGGAATGGCTAAACAAAACACATCTTAAGAAATCATGACTGACAGATTCAGAGAAATCCTTCAAGGTTCCTTCCCCTCTTCACTTTAGCCAAAGTAAGACCTTGTGAGCATCTAATGATCTGGAGGATTTTGGACTTTTCTTTTCATTAGTGTCCTAGTATCAGCATCCCCTCCACAATCCCACACTCAGGCAGATGTACTGGACTAGTGGTTCTACAAGGAATCCATTAAAGAAACTATACTATGCCTAAGGGTAGCTTCTTGATAATTGCATGAATTAGAGAAAAGGGGGACTTCCAGTAACCCAGAAGTATGTTAATTCTTTGCCTCATGTGCTTTCTAAGCTTGAGCCCACTTTTCCCTGGATTCCTTGTGTACTTATGAGAATGTATCACAGATTTTTGGAGAATGTTTTATATCAAATGTTCTTTTCATACTTTTCTTGCATCTCTCTCATTTCTCTTCCCAGTTTTTCCTCCACTTGTCTAACTTGATTTTCAAAATCCTTTTTGAGCTCTTCCATGGCCTGAGCCCATCGGATATCTATTTAAGATGTTTGGGATACAGAGGCCTTGACTCCTATTTCTTTCCCTGATGGTAAG
>CM053770.1:413697765-413722808 GCA_028658325.1 Potorous gilbertii | reverse complement strand
AATGCTACCAAAATTGGTTCAAAGAGCTCAGTAACTTTAATAGTTTGTCACTTACTAATTTAGTTTTTTAAAATGATATCTGTATAGGAAGATTTTCATTTTGCTATAGACCAACATACAAAAATTTTGAATATTTTGCATTAACAAATAAGTGCAAGAAAACCTCTGTAGCAACTTTTTCCCCTTATGCATGAAGGAAAATTTTTCCAATGCCCAAATGACTTAATAATTATAAAGTAGGATCCCACAGAGAGGCTATATTAACTCTGGTACTAAAGTATTGATTGCTCAACTTATTACAGTTAATTTTCAATTATTCAAGGGCTAATTATACATGTAGATTATCCAGGCCCTTTCTTTCTCTTTCCCTCTGCCTCCTGGATCCCTTGTCTCCCACTGGTAGGTGGGCATGGAAAACAATAGGAGGTAAAATTAAAACTATTCAGATGTGCTATGTGTTAGTAGATGAGGCAAACGATTTTGTGGTTATGTGGATAAAATTGCTTGCTGAAATTAGTTATGTCAGTTTCTACTATCTAAGTTGTTACTATGGAGAAAATTTAGAATGTTAAGGAGCCTAAATTCTATTTTAATTGAATTTAATTTTATAAGCAGCTAGGAAGCGCCTATTACGGGCAAGTCATATGAAAGTACTTGAACATGGTGGTCAGAAACAATTGCTGTTCTATCTCCATGTCTTTGAGAAATGATAGAACTGGATTCAATATGTAGTAGAAATAGAAAATAGTTGTTTTACTACCAACAGTATTTATTAAATGCATAAAATATTTTGTTGAATTCAATTTGTGCCATTAGAGTAATCAATCAACCAATAAACAGTTATTAAGCACCTACTATGTGCTAGGCACATGCTAACTGTTAGGAATACAGAAAGAGCCCCAAACCAATTCTTATTCTCAAAGGGCTTACAATCTAATAACACTGAACATAGTCTTAGTTCTATGCTTATATTTTTATACACACTTTATGCTGTTAGATGTTTAGTCTTATTTTTTCCTTTGGAATAATTTTTGATATTTTCTTAAAGTTATCATTATTAAATTATTTTTACATGATCAGCTCATTTAAAAGTTTCAGAATCTGTTATTGGGGCCTTTTTTTACTCTTACCTCCAAGTCATTGAAAAATAAATGTGTGTCAGCAAGGTTAAAAATCATTTCCTCCATTCGTAGTCCAAGGGTCACTGCCATTGGGGGATCCTAAAAGGAAAACACACATATCCGGAGTGAGGTAAGTTATCTGAAACCTCCATCAGCAGCAGAAACCAATTCTTGAGTGCCTACAATGAAGATGCCAATGGAGGCTCAGCTGGGATTAAGAAAAATGTCCTGGTGCTTAAAGTATTTATAATTCAAAGAGGAGATACATACAAACATACAAAATTTGCAGAAACAAAGAATCTTAGAGTTGGCAGAGGCATCAAAATCTAATGATCTCCAACCTCTACCTTAAAGGGAATCTCTTCTATCGCATTTTCACAAAAGGTCCCACTTAAAGAGTTACCATGATGAGGAATTCTCTGCCTCCTGAGATAGCCCATCTCTTGTTTTGTTTTATTTTCCACATATCAGAATGACCTCTTACTTCATCAGCTTCTACCCTTTTCTCCTTGGGGCTAAGTAGAATAATCACCCCCAATCTATGGCGCTGTAAGGCACTTTCCTCACAACAAAGTAGGCAGAATGAGCATTCTTATTAGTTTTATTTTACAGAAGATGAAATTGAGGTGAAGTAATAACCTTGGGCACTAACTTTCTGAGGGAAGATTTGAACCCAGGCCTCCTTACTTTAAGTTCAGTACTTCTATTTCTCTCATTTCCCCTTAGTAAATCTAATTTCCTTTCCAAATACCAACCTGTCCAATGCTAGAAGATAAGTTATCTTGTCCCCTGTAAGGCCCTTTCTAATAATAACATTGGCAGCCATCTAGAGCACAGAGTGAGGAAGACCTGAGCTCCGATTCGGCCTCTGGCGCAAGCTATGAGCAGTCATTGAACCTTTGCTTCCCTTGATTTCTTCAACTGTAAAATGGAGATAGTAATAGCACCTGCCTCCCAGGATTGTCCTAAGATCACACGAGACAATTGTAAGGCGCTCAGCACGTGATGCTGACACACAGTAGGCACTTTGCCCAGGTGAGCTATTTCTATACTAGCATTTCTATGGAGCTTCTAGGATAAGTATCCTTAATTCTTCTACCCTATCTTTTTTTTGAGTGGGGGGCAATGTCTTTGATATGTTCACCAGTTTGGTAAGTCTCCTCTGGATGTGTTCTATTCCTAAAATGTGGTGTTTTTAACTCCAGACAAGTTCATTTCCTTTGTCCTTGACATCATGAATTCCTTAATGTAGTCTAAGATCAACATAGTTTTTTGGTCTACCGTTCCTTTACTTACATTAGGCTTGTGGTCCACAAAAAACCCTAAAATCTTTTCTTTTCTTATTTCTTTCTTTCTTTCTTTCTTTCTTTCTTTCTTTCTTTCTTTCTTTCTTTCTTTTCTTTCCTTCTTTCTTTCTTTCTTTCTTCCTGTCTTTCTTTCTTCCTTCCTTCCTTCCTTCCTTTCTTTCTTTCTTTCTTTCTTTCTTTCTTTCTTTCTCTTTCTTTCTTTCTTTCTTTCTTTCCAAATGGTTGTGCAGCCAGATTTCTTCTTTCATTCTCATACTATACTTGCATAGTCATCTTTTCAAAGCCATGTATAAGACTTTACATTTATCTTTTAACTTTATTCTTATTAGATTTGACCCATTCATCCATGCAACAAACACTGAATATTGAGGTGATTTTGTATTCTGATTCTATCAGTTAATATACACTCTTTATACCATTCAATTTTGTGTCTTCCATATATTTGATAAATTGGGTTTTTTAATACTTTGATCAGTCATTGATAAAGATATTCAGCAGCACAGGAATAATTATAGCTGGCATTCATAAAACATTATCTACATTATCACCTTCGATCTTCCTAACAACTTTATGATATACCTAGTATTTATCAATTTAGGATAAGGAAATTGAGGCTCAGGGATTCTAAGCAACTTGCTCACAGTCATGTATTTAGCAAAAAAAAAAAAAGATTTTAATCTGGGTCCTGTTGACTTTCAGGTCAGTGCCCTTTGCATGACAACACATTGTTTCTTGGGTATTCTACTAGATAGTTCATTCTGAGGTAACATTAGCCTAGTAGGAAACCACGTTTTGGTTTGCCTCACTCATGCAGGTCAGAATCCACCTCACAGTATTATTAACTGCCCAAATCTCTTCTTCATATATACAAGGAAGCCAAGAAGGACTGGCTGAAGTCCAGCTATGATTTATCTACAGAATCAAATGACTAACAATCCTGTCCAAAAATAGAAGAGAGGAAAGACTGGACATACTCCCATTTATTGATGGGCCCTAAGACTAGTATGTAAGAAGACTTTTAAACACACATAACAATAGTGCAGTACATATATATTTGTGTGTGTATACATACATACATATATATATATATATATATATGTGTGTGTGTGTGTGTGTGTGTGTATGCACAAAAACTTGTTGTAGTTCAGTTGTTTCAGTCATGTCTCATTCTTTGTGACACCATTTGGGTTTTCTTGGCAGAGATACTGGAGTGGTTTGCCATTTCCTTCTTCAGCTCATTTTATCAATGAATAACTGAAGCAAACAGAGTTAAGTGACTTTTCTAGGGTCACACAGCTAGTAAGTTCCTGAGGTCAGTTTTAACTCAGGTTTTTCTGACTCTAGGTCTGTTGCTCTGTCTACTGTGCCACCTACCTACCCTATGTACATAAATGCTGGGGATAATAGAGTGGAGAGGAAGAAAGGAAATAGTGATGTTTTTTAAAGACCTAGTATACATTTACTCAGGAAGAGAGTAGGATCTGAATGGACTTCTGACCAACATGTTATCTGGGGACTGGAGGAAAGGAATAGGGGAGATCTGCCAGGAGCATGAGAAAAATATGTAGCCATAGGAAAGGAAGGTCCATGAATCAGAAATAATCAAAATTTTGCTTGGTTGGATCAGAAGTCATAGAAAGTGGAGGTAGGAAATTATGTTGTGGTGACATGTAGTAGGGTGAGTTGGTAGGGGTTCTTGTAATGGGCATAGATTTAGAGTGGCAAGGGACATCAGAAGTTATTCTGTCCAACTACCTCATTTTCCAGTTGAGGAAACTGAGGCCCAGGAAAGTTAAGTAGAATATAACTAGTAGGTAGCTAGGCCAAGATTTAAATTTCCATTATACTAGGCTGTCATTCTTTAGACAAATCTGAGGGGGTGAGACTTCATCAGGACATATCACAAAGTTTGGTGACAAGACTGGAGATTGGAGGAGGAATATAGGGCAGATCCAACAAACATAATAAAAAAACCAAATGGTACGATATAAAAACTTATGAAGAACTAAGGACAGTAATGGGTATGAAAGCAGGTTGGGAGTAAAGAGTTTTTACATCACATGATTCTCCATGTTTAATTTTAGTTGGGATAGGATATCAAGCTCTATAGAACTGAAAAGTTAAGGAGACATCAGGTCTGGAGATCACTGGAAACTATTAAATTTGGTGTGATCCCTAAAGGAGTATATACGTTAAGGCAAGCTAGGGAATATAGCAAAGCAGGAGGAGAGCCAGGGAAGATTGGGGAGGTGTGACTCAAAGATAAGAAGAAAACCAGAAGACAGTGTTTCCTAACCTCAGGCCAGAAAGGGTGTTTAAGAGGGGAGTGGAATGCGGTTTTGAATCTAGCTGACAAGTCTAGAAGGATGAGAAGAGCGAAGAGATTATTGGTTTTGGCTGAGAAGAGGTTTTGGAAGACCTTAGAGCGTGATTTCAGTTGAGTGGTTGGGCCAGGAGCCAGATTATAGAAGTTTGAAGAGGAATTCTGAGGGGAGAAATCTGAGGTAGTGTTCTTAACTTCTGAAAGTTAACCTTTCAAGAAATGAATTTAAATTTGGGTGAAATGTGGATCTATTTTTCTTTCAAGTTATGATTAGAAACATGCCGTCTTGCCTAAGCCAAGCAGTCTTCATCCACTCACCTAAACAGACTCCACTTTAGAGTTTCTCATTGCACACCTACACTACAAAAACTCATTTCCTTTCTATGATATACTCCAGAGTTTTTCACAGACTCCCCAGAGCTCAAAAATCTCATGCCACAGCCTGAGATCCTGTAGTTTAAAGGAAAAAGGGTTGTTTGGGGTGAAAAGGAAGAGAGGTAAAGACAGGAAAAAAAAGATAAAAAGGGAAGCTGTATTTCGAGTGAAGCCAAGATCTGCCATGAAGAAAGATGTTTCAGATGGAAATAATCCATAATTTCATTGTTGAGAGTGTTTCTTCTACCAATGCAGACTGTATTTGTTCAATCAAGAAACATGTATTAAGCATATTAAGCACGTTCTGTGCTAGGTGAGGGAAATATAAATAAGAAGAAATCAGTAATATTTAATCTCCTTGAATTTACATTCCAGTGGGACAGAAAACAAACACATACATTAATACATAGGGAATGAAAAGAAAGGCCACTCTGATTTTGTGGATGGTCTTTGAGAGATCCTGTGATTTAAAAATTTATCATCATGCCGACAATCCCGAAAGAATTTTCTGAGGTTGGCTTTCTTGGGAGAGAGGTGTAATCTCTGGTTGAGTCTTTGCAGTTTGGTAGGATCGTTCAGAGCTTATGCCTTGCATAATAACCCAGGGTCACCTTAAAGTCTTGATGAGGCAACAGAAGGGGATTTTCTTATAGAAGACATCATAATAATATTAAATTACACTATTGCTCCAAAACCCCCTCTCCCACATTTTGCTGATCTATCTCACTTTATTTTCACATTACCTTTATTGCAGAGATAGGATAAGACTTTTATACATTTTCCAGATAAAAAAAAATTGAAGTCCAAAAAAGATATATATATTTAAGTCTATATTTCACCAGCTATTGAATCTGAACACTTGGCTACAAGATAGCTAACTTGATGGTCCAGTAGACAGAGAAGTGGAACTGGAGTTAGTAAGACCTGAGTTCAAATCTAACCTCAGACACTTATTACATGTGTAACCCTGGTTTAAGGCCCTTAAATTCTGCATTGGTTTCCTCATTTGTGAGATGGGGAGAAAAATAATATGTACCTTTCAGAGGTATAGTAAGGATCAAGTGAGGTAATAATTACCAACCAATTTGCAGTCCTTAAAGTTAATTAATTAATTAATTAATTCATGCGTTTTTCAGTTATTTAGTTAATTCAATCCTTTGTCATCTCATTTGGGGTTTTCTTGGCAAAGATACTAGAATCATAGGCCATTTCCTTCTCCAGTTCATTTTACAGACGAGGAACTGAGGCAAACAGAGTTAGGTGACTTACCCAGGGTCACCCAGCTAGTAAGTATCTGAGGCCAGATTGAGTTCCGGATGATGTTATGCCCAGCACTCTATCCACTTCACCAGTACTAGCTATTACTATTATTTTGGTTTCCCTTTTACATTGTCATAATAAATTTAATTTTTTAAAATTAAACTTAGTAATCAACTTATACACAAATTTTAATATGAACAACATGGATAAAGAAAGTATTATATATAAAATATATTGTAATACTTTTTAAAATGTGTATTTAATTTAATAAGATAATAAAATAAATTGTTCCATTTATATCCCCTTCTCTTCTGAACTTATTTTTCTTTGACATATTTACTGATGTTCTTTCATTTTCTTTTTATTTTCATCTTTCTTGATGCACTTAAACTCATGTTTCCTGGACCCTTCTCTCATTTGCTCCCTCATTTATAAAGAACTTCCTATGTAACAAGTTAGTATAGTCAAGCAAAACAAACTGACTCACGGCCAGGACGTCATTTGTCCGCTAGACCCTTCTGTCTTCCAGCCTCTAGGGGGTTCAGAGGGTCAAACCAAAGAATCAAATTGACCATTCGGGTGATAATCTCAATCGATTATTTTATGATCTTGCCATGAATGTTTATCTTATTTTTTTAGATCAGAAAATTTGATCCTGTTTAATGTACACTGAATTATCAACAGCTCAGTAAATGTGTTATAGGGTATAGAGAGCTGGCCTCAGATCCAGGAGGATATTAGTTCAAGTTCCCCCTAAACACAAATAATCTATGTGACCCCAGGCAATGCCTCAGAATACCAGGCAGTTCTTTAAGCCAATATGCCAACCTACATTGGTAGAGGGAGTTTCCTCATTGGGAGTTCCTTGTCTCAATGAAGTCAAGGTCCAATCTCTACCTCTAGTCCAGCTTCAATTTAGAGATTTAATAACTGGACCCTCTACCATGCCATGAAAGTCAAAGAGAACTCTTTAAAACCAAGATGGAAAGAATAAAGACAGTGTACCCTGGTTTAAATTCCTTAAAATAAAAACTATGCTACTTTATATGAGTACCAATTGATCACAGTTACTGAGAAAGTACTTAAGTTTGTACGGTAATCATTAAAGACTAAAAAAAGATAGTTTTTCAATATATCGTGACTTTTTATTGTTAAAATTAGTAGTGAATCCATTACATTGGATAGAAAGTCAGTGTCAGGAAGACCTGGATTAAAAGTCCCATCTCTGACACATACTAATGATGTGTGATCCCTAGGGGAGTCATTTAAGTTTTTAGTGGTCCCAGACAATTCCCTATGAATATAAGCTGCAGTACATTTGCTGATCTGTACTGGCAGAGAAAGTTTGCTCTCCATGAGTTCCCAACACCAATAAAATTATATGTTCATAGTTAGAAACTTGCAAATAATTCCTTCTATTAGATGCTAGCTCTTCACCACTACCTTTAGACCTTAAACCATCAATTTGCTAGATTGTACTTAGCTAAAAAGTAAACATTATAGTTGATCCAAAATACTATTGTATTAACTGCTCACTCAAACTCTTCACAGAACCATGAAGGAAAAGTAGGCAGGGATATCAGGAAACATCAAATGTAATTACAGCATGAAAACGTAATTCCATTAGAGATGCTATATGCTTTTGTGGAATGCTCACTGATGCAATTGAAAAACATCTGATATCCATACTACTCCCATTATGTTACCAATGATTATTGCCTTTAAGACACACATGACAGCTGGGTATTCAGAAATGTGTGATTTTTAAAGGAATTTATCCAAAGTAGATTGGTTAAGCTATTAGGATGATTAAGTCCTTAAAAATTCCAAATAAAGTTACTTATGGTATTATTTTCTGTATTAACATGTTTTTGCCTTTATATTTTAAATTTATTGAGAAAGGAAGAAAAAAACAATATTCTTGTTGGTCAGTCTTTTTATTGATTCCATGTTTCTGGAGTCCTATGAAACCTCTCTGCATAGCTCAAGTATGGGTAGAGAAAAACCCATGGAGAATCCATTTTATGCATTTTATAACCATGCAGACAAATGAAATTTTGAAAAGTAAAACAATGTTCTATCAAGCAAGCATGGGAATCTGAAAGACGAAAAATGTATTTGAATATTGGGGAAGATATCTCCATTGTTTTTCATCTATACTGACTCCATATCATGTGTGCTACCAAATTCAGAACTTGGTAAGCGTTTGGCAAAACACCATTCTCTCATTCTCTCTCTTTCTCTCTCTCTGTTCTCTCTCTCTCTCTCTCTCTCTCTCTCTCTCTCTCTCTCTTTTCTAGGTTTGAGGATTGCTGGAGTGTGAACTAGCTGTTTCCACTTTTCCCTTTCTCCATCCCTCTACCCATGTCACCCCTGGCTGTGCCAAGGTTTCAACCTAGTTAAAAAAAATCTTCCAGTGAGCTGGGCCAGGGACCTGTTGTCAGAGAGAACCATTTAACCAATAGTGCCAGAGGGTCTAGAGATAGATTTGCCACAAGCCAACAAAAACTGAGCCTGTCAGAGGTTGCGATCTTGTTTCTAAGCGAAAGTCTAAAGTTTTGCTTTCAAATACTTAATTCTCCCCACACCCCCAGCTAAGTCACCAAGACCGCTAATTCAAAACAAGCATAATATGTACAGGGCTACATTTTCCAACTTTCAAGGTCCAGAGCTCTGAGAACTGAAGTTGATGACCCGGGGTGAGGTGAGTGTAGCCCTAGCTATACTCCCAAGAAGGAGCTGCCAAGGCCTGCAGTCCCACTAGTTTATCCGACATTTGAAAGTGAAACCCATTTCTGGACTAGATCCCAAATTCCATGTGGAGACGTATACATGCTTCGTTCACTTTCATTGGATGCATTTAGAAAAATGGCATACTCTCCAAATCATAACTTAGCTGACACTCCTCAGTTCAGCTATAGTGAATTTTGGCTTTGGGTTCTAAGGAGAAGAGGTATTTAAAAACTTGGAAAGAGAAGACAGTGTGAGAACAGAGAAATGAAATGAAAAGTGTGTTGGGGTGGGTAGAAGAGGAAGCATGGGTACACATTCATATACAGTAGTTCTATACAGGTTCAAAAATGGGTAACAGAGAAATTTAATATGAGACAAACTGAACTTCTGCCAATTTACTTTGTGTACTGCTCTATTAAAAATACTGGAACTTTTCCCTAGATATTTTGTTGAATACAAAAGAAAAAAACCCCAGCTCTTTGGCCCTTACATATGTGATTCCAAGCCAGATATTACCAGTGTATAACCAAGTCAGAATCAAGTACAGCATTTCTCTATATCAAAATACTAATGCCTTTTAGTTGTGTTAGTGCAGAGTATAAATTGGAGCCAGACTGTCTGTCTGTGGACCTCTCCACTGGATTGGGCCATCAAATGGAATTCCTCCTCATGGGACACAAGGTAAAAATATCTCAGGAGAGCCAGCAATTATGTATTTTTAAAAGAGAGACAGATAGGGCTTTTGGATTTTTTTTTTAAAAAAAGCTTGTAATGCTCAAGTCTTTGAAATAGTTATTCCACTGGGAACAGTAATATTTTGGTAGGTGACAGTATATACAGGCAGAAGAGGGTCAAGTTTACTGAAACAGAGGAAAATCAAACCAAGTTTGAAAGGAAGGATGAAAGGGAAGTGCTAGACGTACTAGAGCAGAGGGATTTCTTATCTTAGGCAGTGCTACAATGGAAAGTGCTCTGGACTCAAAGGATTTAGGTTCAAACCTAGCCTCAGTCAGTTGTGACATTGGACAAACACACTAACTCTCTGGGACTTAGTGTCTTCAGGCATCAAATGAAGAAGTTGGGTTAGATGGGATCTGGGATCTGGGATCTCCTCCAGCTCTTTAAGTTCAGTCATTGAATATAGAATGCCCAAGGTCACAAAGCTAGTAAGTGTCGGAGGCTGGATTTGAACTCAAGAAGATGTGTCTTCCTGACTCCACTCCCAGTGCTCTATCCCCTGAGCCACCTGGCTCTAGGTAAGGCTCTGATCCTTCTTTTACAGTGATACACAGAATTTCATTGGAATTGAGTTTATGAATCAGGCATGAAAGGGCGTGTCAATGAAACCTATAGATTCAAATCTAATGTATATCTAGATTCCTGTCAAATCTATGCATCCTCCCTTCATTCCTTTCCTGTACTCTAGCCCGCATTATCAGATACCTATTGGATGTTACCATATGTCTGTTGGACATTTTCACATGAATATCCCACAGGAATATCAAAATCAACCAATTCACAATTAAACTTAGCATCTCTCCTCCCAAATTCTGTATTTCTGTAACTGTCCATGTTACTCAGGCTCACAACCTTTTCAGTCACCCTTAGGGCTTCCCTTTCTCTCACTTCAAGTTTTCTCCCTTCTATCTATACACATTTCTCTGTCTTTTCTCTTCTCTGCTCCCTTGATCACTACCCTGTTGGGTTCAAGCCAACAACATTGCCACAGTCTCTAAAATGGTCTAATAGCTTCCAAACTCTCATTTCTCCAATCTATTCTTCACAGGGCTGCCAAAAATAATCTTCCTAAGGCTCAGATCTGACCTCAAAAACCTACTAAAAACCTTTATAAGATCTCTCTTGCATTAAAGATAAAATATAGAAAATTCAGTTCAACATTTAAAAGTGAACTTCACCTTTTTCTAGAATTTTTTCACATTTAATTACTCCATTTAATTCTTATTCAGGGAAAAATGGGGATAGAACAATTTACTAAACTATACTGTCTTCTACCTGGAATGCCTCCTCTCAAAACTCTTATGTCCCTTTAGGCTCTGCTCAGGCATCATCTCTTCTATAAAGTTGTCCTTGATCTTCCTTGTTGTCTGAGCTGTCTCCCTCTTCAGATTACCTTCATTTATTCTTATCTGCATACCTCTCCTACCCTTTCCACTCCAGAAGAATGTCAGCTTTCTGGAAGAAAAGACTTTTTAAATATTTTTAGCTCCATTACTTCCAATGTCTTGCAACCAGTTGGTACTTAAATTAATATTGGTTTTATTTTGTTTGTTTATTTTATTTTGTTTATTTATATTGTTGATTAATTTATTAAACTGCTGAATATATATGTCTATAAATACATATACATTTATACACACACATATGCGTGCACACACACACACACACACACACACACACACACATATATATATATATATATATATATATATATAATAGCTACCAGTTATACAGTGTTTGGGGGTTTGCAAAATACTTTTGTATATGTTAACTCATTTGATCCTCGTAGCAATCTAAGAGGCAGGTATTACTACCTTCATTTTACGGATGGACAAACTGAAGCAGATAGAGTGTAAGTGACTTGTCCAGAGTCACACCACTAAGTATCTTAGGTAGGATTTGAACTCAAGTCTTTCTGACTTCAAGTCCAATACTGTATCCATTAGGAAAGAAAATCATGAACCCATTGATACTAAATAAAAGTTAAAGCAAGCTAAGCACTGAGAAAGCAAGCAAACATACAATGAGTTTTAAAATACCTCAAGAATTTTGAGTTTAGATAGAGGCAGCAAAGGGACCAAGTGGAGAAAGTATCTGCCTCCCTAAGGGTATGAACTGAAGTGCAGATGATTGTAATCGGAACCCTAAGGTTATAGCCAATTGCTGGTAGCACTCTGGATTCAGGCTTGGATTCTATCTCTCTCTTGTGTTGACAGCAGGAGCTGAGGGAGTGCTTCAGAAGTGGTTAGCTAAATCCCTGGGGATTAGGCAGAACAGCAAACAGCATCAAAAGCATCGCTTGAAAGTACTCTTGTTGGCCAATTGGAGAGCAGATAGGCTGGGATGGGGGGTGGGGGTACATTAGCCCCTGCTCATCAAATGTTTATAGTGATTGAAGGTGGGAGAGGGAGAGATGCCAACTGAGACCCAGAGTTATATTGAATAAAAATAAAATATATTATCAAATGTTTATGCATTTATTTCTTTTTAATTGAACCCAATCCAGGTCCTGAAAATTTTTTTAATTTATACCCTTGAGACTGATTCATACCAACTCAAAATAAACCCAACTGCTTTGTCAGATCTAACTTGGTTATTATACTTCCCCCAATAAGCTCTTGATCCTGGCCTTGCCCCAGTGCCCTACTGCATCTACCCCACAGGCACTGAGAAATTGGATGGTGAGGTAGGGGAAGATATGAGGACTTCATGAGGTCAAATTAATCTGATGAAGGAGGGCCAAGAACATTTTGTGAGACTCTAGAATTTGGCACTTCCAACTAGTTTTGCAAGTACTTTCTTTTGGCTCCTGATGTTTCTAAAGGATCACAAGGTTCTAAATAGTCAGTCAGAAGCTAGATCAACTCCACAGCTCAGTTGAGACTTTCTGGTGCTTTAAAAATTGCATCACAGAGGAGTCATGGACTCTAGAGATGAAGAATGGTAAATTCAGTTTAAGATGTGGCCAATGTCTTTTATTTCTTTTGCTATACTGTCTATATGCATTACAAAGTGACCAATGTCTTGCACTTGACTCCAATTACTGGAGGAGAGAGAGAGGCTGATGACTGCCTCACTTAAATCCAATTCACTTGTAAGTAAAGACATCACCCTCCTGATGATGCCCTTGGTTCTGTGAAGATGGCAGATTAGGGAGTAGTGACAGATATGCAAAAAAAAGAACTAATAAAACATTTAAAATAAATTTTGGAGGCAAGAAAATAGTGTAGAAGGGGACAAAACTAAATAGTGCCTACTGTTTGGTTAAATTTAACATCTATACACATTTATTAAAAATGGTATATATAACAGATGTACCCACTGTATACATAAAATACTTTCATATTCTTTGTATATTGTATCTGCAAATGCCAGTTAATAATAAAAATGATAATTTAATTTTAAAATAATGGTATGGAAGATCATGCCTCTTGGATTTTGAAGAGTAACCCTAGACTTAACTCAAGGAAACAGAACTGACCATCCTGACTTTGACTGTATTCAACAAACTTTAACTAAGCAAGAGAGGAGAAAGACACAATTCCTTCTCTTAAATATATGATCTACTGGGGAATGGGAGGATAAATTTACATATATATTATTAATCTTTTATATAATTTAATATAATAATTAATATAATTAATATATAATATATAATTTAATATGTAAGAATATAATATATGTATGTATATATAATATGTGTGTATGTATGTATATATAAGTAATAAACACACATATACACATAAATGCAAATATAGCATCAGGTATTAAGTGAAAGGGGCAATCATGAGGTCCTGAGAAAATTCTCTGAAGTTTTTGAGTCTGGAGAGAATGTATTCAGTTAGGTATTTTGTGGGATCTCAGTTTTACCTGCCTAATCAATTATTTATCATTAGCATAGGTGCCTAAGACAGTTAGAAAACTTACTGATCCCACCCTGTGTTTAAAAAATTTTCAAAATGTAATCCAAATGTAATTGTTCAGGTCCAGCATCGACTATAATTTTGCATACAAATGAAAGCCAGAAAATATTAATAAAGAGGTATATAAATAACAGTACCAGAAATGAAAACCTTTTAAGAAGGTAACTGAGAAGTACCCCACTTCAGAAAGAGTAGAAAGAAGAAGTTAAGAGTGAAGAATTACGTTCAAGGCTATAACAAGCCAAATTCATGAAAAATTGAAAATGAAAGAAAGTACCCTTAAATAAACAAATACTGGTTAATGGAAGAGTTGTTTCTTTTTTGTGAGGGACGAGATTAAAATACAAAACAAGTGGGGTAAATGAAAGCCAGAAGACAGAATTATTGGAGAACATAATATCGATAACTCATGTATATGTAGTGCTTTTCAGTTTACTGACTGTTTGGCTCCAAACAGTCCAATGAACTAATTAGTGCAAGGATTTTTTTTAAAGAGAAAACAATTAACAGTTATACTTCTAACATGATTCAGTTTTGTTAAAAGACAGAAGAACAGCCTGCGATGAACTAGTGACTTTTTTCAGTGCTTTGATTTAGGGTCATTAATAATACTATAACAACAATATAACATCACAATGAATATAATATAATGTGATATAATACGATATAATATAATGATGATGATAGTAGCAATAATATAACTAGCCTTTTATAGCTCTTCAAAATATTTTACAGCTACTATGTCCTTTGTTCCTCACAGCAACCCTGGGAGACAGGCGCTTTGATATTATGCCTGTGTTTTAGATGGGAGTAGCTAGGCGGTACTGTGGGTTAAAGGGTCAGGCTTGGATACAGGAAGATTCCTCTTCTTGAGTTCAAATCCAGCCTCAGACCCCGACTAGCTGTGTGACCCTGGGCTAGTCACTTAATCCCGTTTGTCTTCTGCATTTGTAAAATGAGCTGGAGAAGGAAATGACAAACCACACCAGGATCTTTACCAATAAAACCCCAAATGGGGTCACGCAGAGTTGGACATGATGGAAAAACAAAATATCAATTAAAAAATTATAGATGGAGTAACTGAAGCCCAGAGTAAGTGACCTGCTGAAAGTCATAGATGAGTAGATGTCTGAGGCAGGATTTGAATTCAGATCCTTTGGATTCTGATCTAGCACTTCAACCACTACACCAACTGGCAACCTCTAGACAGCTTAATTTAATAGTGTATAAGCTTGACTAGAACAGGTGACAACATTATAAGAAAAAATAGGTTATTTCTAAAGTTATTTTTCTTTCATAAAATATCAGCACCGTAAGGGCAAAGATTGCTTTTCGGGTATTGCTATTCCATTTTTGGGCTTTGCATCCCTATGGCATTGCAAAGTGCCTGGAACCTAGAAGACACAATATGTTCTTGATAATAAATATAAAAACTCTTGCTTGCCTTTCATAGCCCTTCATAATTTAGCTCCTTCCTACTTTGCTTTTTTTTAACATTTCATCTCTTTCCATGTATTCTACGATCCAGTACAAATGGGATCCCTGGGGCTCCTCACAAGAAGACATTCTATCTCCTGAGTACCTATATTTTCATTGGTTGTTCCCTATTGCTGGAAAGTTCTTCATCTTCAGGTTCATGTCTTAACCTCTGTGGCTTCATTCAAATCAGTTGAAATCCCACCTTCTACAAGAACTCTTTCTTGGGCTCTCTTAATGATATTACCCTGCCTTTAATATTACATCCAAGTTATCTTGTATAAGTCTTGTTTGTAAAAAGTGGTTTGCATGTCATCTCCCCCTTGGGAGGTGTATTGTCTTTCTTCGTTTTTAGCTTTGAACAACACATCGGTGGTTCATTCTTTTTTCAGTGGTATCTAACTCTTAGTGACCCCATTTTCTTGGCAAGATACTGGAGTGCTTGGCCATTTCCTTCTCCAGATCATTTTACAGATGGGGAAAATGAGACAGACAGGATTAAGTGACTTGCCCATAGTCATACAGCTTCCAACTGAAATCAAATTTGAGGTTTTACTGACTTCTAATATGCTCCACCTAGCTGCCATCTAGCACATAATAGGTGTGTAATAAATGTTTATTGACTGAACATAGGCTAAAATAACATAGTAAAACAAAAAAATTATAGTTTCATATATATATATATATATATATATATATATATATATATATATATATACATATATATACATATTCACATTACTTTCCAATCATTATCTTCTTAAAGGCGACTTTCTTGCCTGGTACTCAGTATCAAAATATACTTTCTGACCTTTTAGAAGCTTGCAAATAATTTGCAAAAATTACTTGGACTTTGAAGTTAGCATTTATTCCATTTATTGAAGTAGTAGTAGGAAAAGGATTGGTTCTGGAGTCACAGGTGGTTTATATCTTGCCTCCGAAATTTATAGAAACTTTGATTGACTGTCATTTTGACGATTATAAATACCAAAATTAACTACAAAGGGACTATGAAAGAAGATGTTATATACATCAAGAGAAAGAACTAGTCAACAGAAGTATGTATAGAAAGATTTGTACATATACTACATATACACATACATACGTACATACCTACATACATATATATGTTTGTATCTAATGTTAGCTTTCTGGAGGGTGGAGAGAGGGAAGAAAAAAAAGAAAATTACATGATAACTATTATTTAAAAGGAATAGCAATTTGTACATAATAGATATGTGTGGAAATTTTTGTTTCATTTTATGTTAAAAATAAAATAAATAAATCTTTAAAAAGCTAAGAGAAGTTATTTAGCTTTTCTGTTATTTTCTTTTCCTCACTTTCTTCACCCATAATGTGCAGTGACTAGCCTAGATGGCCCCTAAACAAATGTTCACTCCTTGGTCACCCTGGACTCATTCCTTTTACTTGACTAAGAAGATTTTTTTAACACGTCTTCCATTTCACTTAAATAATTTTCAGAAATATGAAAAGGGAGGGGAACACAGAAAGAGTCCCTTAAGATTCTCATCAAACTTATCATCTGAACCATTTGTTTAATTGCTTGATTCTAATGGAATAGTATCTTTCTAAAATCAAACTATATCACTTGATAAATATTATTTTTTCAAACTCTAAAGATTTAGGCTGGTGGTTTTATTCATGACTGCATTAAACAAACAAGCAAAATCACTCTAGTCCCTTTCTGATTTTTTATCTTTTGTATATCTATTGTAGGGTTTTTTCCATTGCAAAAATACAATTTGGTTTTATCCACTTGAATGTATGATGTCCTCTAGGTTGCTCTGGTGGTGCATTTGGCATATATTTAGCAGACTACCTAAACTCAACATTACTTTTAGGAGCTAAAATTTCTTTCCTTCCAAAAGGCAGCCATTTTCTCTTTTCTCAGTCTGATCCATGGTTTGTGCTATTTCCTTCGCATCTTTCCACTTTGGGGTGACTTTAGAGAATCATGACTTCATCCACTATGAAATGCTAATTCTCTGAAAGGAATAAAATTGCCAAAGTACATTTTTTTATTCTTCCCACAATTCCTCCCCTCTCAAAGTGAATAATGGTTGGTACATATCAGGTAAAATAATATATACTATTAATCAGGGAATAGGAATGTTCTTCATAAACTTTAACAGATGATGGTAGACTCCTAGCACATGTCCCGTCACACTAACAAACTTATTTAAGAGCTTCACATTGTAGAAAACTCTATGTGCTGCCTGGTATTCAGCTGCAAAATCAATCATCAGGCTTACAGGTCAGAGCAGCTCATGATGTACATCATTTGCTACTGTGATAAATAACCCCAAATAGATACACACAGGCATGGAGAGTGTTAACAAAGGAGCTGAGCTAAAACCAAAAACTGTCACTGCTGCTTAAGGAAGGACTAATTAAGTTGCCTTTTAGAGGCAAATTTTGATATTGATGCTTATTTTAGAAAGGAACACAGGAAATTCCAGTATTTTCATAAAAATAAGAGCATGAAGGACATTTAATGTAGAGATTTATGAGTAACAAGGCATTCCTGAGTCATCTTCCATCCTGCCTTAGGAACGTTTATCTTTCCAAGTCAGGAAAACACAAACTTATCCTTGTTATGATTTGTTTATTTTTTTTCCATGATTAGATACAGGGGTAATTTTGTATTGGTTAGGCTAGTGTAGCACTTAGGGATTAAAAAAAGGAAAGAAAAACAGAGTCATTATTAACACTTTGATGTCCATGCAGTCTTGCTTTTGGTTATTTATCAGAGAAAAAAAGTATGTTCATTAATGTTAAGAATTTTTTTTTTTAAGTGAGCAGCAGTTGGCACACAGTTTGCTGTAGTGCTATACTTCTACACTATTACACTTCCCAACTACTGAATGGTCTCCTAACAGCCTTGAAAATATTGATGTATTCCCTCAAAACTAATAACTGGTATTATTATAAATAAGCTATACTAATGGCTTTCAAGACCTAGGACAAATGTTTTCCCCAGTAATGACAATCTTTTTGGCGACTCTGCTTTGTGTCTGAATGGAGGGGGAATGACGTGAAATAGTATGTGAAAAGATAAATGTTTGAAAGAGAGGTATGGAGTGGAGACAGTACAGCTTATCCAGCTGTGGTTCCTTGAAAATACTTTGCATAACTTTCAAATTCTTTAATTTCTGGTTTGCTGATTTCTATAGCTCATAAGTCACTCTTTTCTATCTTGGAAAATTTCTCAGATTGAAACTGTAATTCTGTTTTTTCTTTATTTGTTTCATTAGTCTATTTAAACAATATATTGAATGTTAAATAGGTCAATGATCAATACAATGATTGATAAATATAAGATATTGATTAGTATAAAAGAGAAGTAAATGCTCATACCAAAGGATTCATGAGAGATAAATTCAGAATTATTCAATTCTCTGTTCACTTCTGTAGACATGTTGGTATGTTTTTGTAATTGTTGTTTGTGTCTAGCCTAATGTCTGGTATACAGACATACTTGTTGAATTACATTGAAGTCCCTAAAATGGAAAGAATCAGCAAAATATATGGAGGAATGTCACAAGGACATTATCTGAATATAACAGTGAATGAGATGATATGTTTTACAAGACACATCTCACAACTTAATAAACTCAAGAAATAATCAAGTATTTCTTTAATTATCATATATACTAGTAAATATGAAATAGATAAGAAGTTTGGTGGGAAGGCTCTGGCAGGAAGAGGCAAAGCCTCATATAGGAGTGATAGCTTAGCTGAGTTTGAAGGAAACTAGGGATTTTGAAAGACAGGGTTGAAGAAAGAGTACTTTGCAGGCAAGGAAGTTAGCCAGTGTAAAGTCATGGAAGGGCAAGATGAGGAGGAGCATGAAGTTCAGTTTTGCTGTACTACAATGTATATGTGTGAGGCAGTAATTTGTGGTAAGGTGGGAAAAGTAGGTTGGAGCCAGGTTGTGAAGGTACTTGCAAAGATTATCTATATTTCAACATTTTATATGATGAAAACAAAATTGTGAATGTGTTTCTTCAATTATTTTACTTTGGCATAGTGGTAATTCCTGTTATCTTACAGATTGTGCTAGAATAAAACATAAGCTCTAGAAGATTGAACAAAGCAGCCAAGGTCTCAGATATGGAGCAGGGGACAGGCTGTGTGTATATCATTCATAGATCAACCTGACTCAATTTGGCAGTTCATAATACTATCAAAACTTACTCACATTTACATAATGTTTTAAGATTTTCAGTGTTCTCCTTACTACCATCTTGTAAAGTACCTAGCAAAAATACTACTATTCCCATTTCATAGATGAGAGAAATAAGGCTTTATGAGCTTATGACCTGCCCATGATCAAATACTAGACCAGTAAGTGTTTAAGACAAGATTCAAAACCAGGTCTCCTCGTTCCAAATCTATTTCTCTGCTCACTGGAGTAATGCTGATTCTCACGATTTGTGAATTTTGGGCCACAGAAAATCTTAAATCCCTTCTATTAAGTTGCCAAGAGGTTGTATTTATGTCTTGGTGGTGGGAGTGTTTATACAAATAAATTCACATATCCTTATAGTAGGTAGATGACAAACAAGGCACTTAGAGCCTTACAAAGACATTCCATGATCCCGAGACCAGTTGCTTAGGTATCTGAGTATCACCAAGTACTTTTCATATTGCACTATCAGTACTAACTTAAAGATGGATAATTAATTATGTTTCCATTAGCCTCATTGTCACTGCAATGATAGTTTGGTGCAGACCTAGACCCCTGACATGGAGGACTACAGGGGACTTGTTTCCAGAAAACTGGAGGACTGAGCCATGAGTGATCATTCGGCATTGACCTAGCACGTAGTTGGAAGAAAACCTTTCTTCCCTTTAGCTATGCAGCAAAATTGTCTATATCTTTTAAATTGCCTACCTGGGCAGCAGCAGGGCTTTTATTACATTCCCATATGAAAGTGACAGACTTCTTAACTCACATTGTGTGGTAAAGGCTTCAGGTGATGGTAGCGAAAAGGCCCTCCTTAACACCCTCAGAGCACCAGAACCCCCTGAGGGGAAATTGGTTCTAAAACGTCCCAGGTTTGGACCTGAGAGTGTGAGACCAGGGCAGATCCTGTTACATCAGTCTCCCATCATAGATTTAAAAACTTTTGCTTTTTCCAATGACCCAAGTTTAATTATTTTTCATCCAGTCATTTAACAAACATATATTAATTACCTATGCTCAAACATATATGAATACAATGTCCAATCCATTTTATGGAGCCTTAAGGACTTGCTGTTAATAATGAGATTAATTATTCTTCACCCAGAACATTGAACACTTTAAACTGAACTCCTATGGAAATGTCCTCATGATTATGAATATTTAAAAGAAGAATAGTTGCCCCTGGAAGGAGTAGATTCTCCCTCACTAGAGACCTTCAGGTAAAGATAAATCCAATTTGAGAATCATTCTGGATTGACAATGATAATTCATCTTGATCAACAATGAACTGAACCAGATGACCCCAAATTAATTTCCAGCTCTGATCTGTGAGCTCTTAGAAGAACAAAAAGTAATGACAAAGAATTGGCATTGCTTCATCCCAAACAACTCTTGCCAGATTAAATTTATTTTTGTTTTTGCATGAGGACTGCTGGACAAGCTCAAAAATGTAGGTTAGGAGAAGATACACTTAGTTGGATTTAGCACTGGTGGAATTTTGCAATGTACTGGGGAGCTTTCCCTGCCTCTGTACTGTTTGATGTTTATATTCTTTCCTTATCTGAAGGCACAGAGATTTCTATCAATTATTTGCATTAAGACAGAGAATATGTTTGTCAACTATGCAGATGACATTTAGCCAGGAAGGTCAGCTAACACATGGAAGGACAGAAGCAGGATACTAAAATATCTTGACAGGATAGAAAAATGGAATAGATAAAATAAAATGAAACCAAACAGAAATAAAGTATTACTCTCATTAGAAAAATCACAGATTCAACATGGGAAAGTCATAGCTATGGGACAATTCATATGAAGGGGAAAAAACTTGGAGTTTTAGTGTACTGCAAGCTCAAGATGAGTTACTGTCAAAAAACGGTAAGGCAGCCAGTGGCACAGTGGATAGAGCACTGTAGTTGGAATCAGGAAGACTCATCTTCATGAGTTCAAACTCAGCCTCAGATACTTACTAGCTGTGTGACCCTGGGCAAGTCATTTAACTCTGATTTCCTCAGTTTCTCATTTGTAAATTAACCAGAGAAGGAAGTGGCAAACCACTTGAGTATCTTTGACAAGAAAACCCCAAAACAGTCATGGGAAGTTAGGCATGATTGAAATGACTAAATGATAACAAAAAAACAAGTCTAGATTGATACAGACATAGTGTCCGGAGCAAAGAAAGTGATAATATGTCTGTATTAGGCCCTACTGAGACCACATGTTGTTTGTTTTCAGTCACATTTTCAGGACACTGGCAAGTTGTAATTTATCCATAGTCAGAATAGTAAAGTCTGAAGACCCTGCCCAATGAAAATCAATTCTTCAGAAGACAGTGAGTATATTTAAGCTTGATAATACTTAGACAAATACGATAATACTTTTCAAGTATCTAAAAGGCTTACTCTTTGCCATTTATCTTTATTTACATAAATAAATGTGGGTTCCTCTCAATAGAATGTAAACTCCTTGGAGACAGGGACCAGTTTTCTTTTCTTTCTTTGCATGAAAGGAGACACCTAGGACCACAATTGTGCTGTCATCAGCTTTAACTGGTTTGTGGGATGGTTATTTTTTCCATTGTGAATATCTGCACCTTGGAAATAGGCAAATGCTACAAATCATAACTTATTTGATTATTGTGTTGATTTTTCTAGACTTAAGGCAGTGTAAATAAGGAAAATTAAAATTTAAGGTGGATATGCATATTTCCCTTATCCCCTCCAAAGCCTTGGTTGTTAAACATTTTTTACCAGCATGCGCTTGCCCTTTCCTGACATAATGCATTTATTAATGCTTGTTATATCAAAGACAATTGAATGTATAGCCAATTTGGTTTTAAAAGTATTTGATGAACATTTGCTAGGTATTAGTGCTGAAGAAATTTTTCAGCTGATAGTGATCATAATGAAAAAGTGAAGGATCTCCCACGTGGTTGGAAGACCGAAACCAATCACAATGTTTTAGACAGCGATATGCAGGCTTCAACAGATTTGCAGTTTTTAAAGACACCAGTGTGGATAGCACTGCCCAAGGGTGGAACCAGTCAGGAGGAGTGTTATTGCCAGATAATTCATCTTGGCTATGATCCACCCTGCCAATCTCTAGCCAGCTTCACCATGATTCTGACCTAGGCCTCTTTTATTCCAGGCTTCCCTTCTCTCTGTCCCACTTGGCTCAGATGCCTTCTCTGGGAACCATGTTTATGGTTTCTGTGAGTCAGACTCAGCTATTTGCCTACATTCTTTGTTAGTCTCTTTGGATCTGATGCCTTGGTTCCCTGCTGCCTCCCCAACGTTCAGCCAGACCTCCCCTCCCATAATGATACGTGTTAGTGAACGTGGCTTTCCCATGCTCATTTAGTGCTTCCTCAGCTGCCCATACGGACACTCCATTGCAGACACCAGCTACCCATTTTGTTCTTGGCCAATTTCAGCAACAATTACAGGCTGGGCTAATCTCTATGGCAAGGTTCTGACAACATCTGTTTCATCAGCATGACCTAGAGTCATACTTAAGATCAAAAGCTAAAAAAGAATAGTTTTAAATGAAGTTTTGGAAGTTGTACTTAATATTAAGTTTATCTCCACGAAGCCAGAGAAAGTAAACAATGGTTGTGAGGTTTACCAGAGTAGTTGCTAGGGTCTGAGCTGATGGAGTTATTTTTTTTAAAGCTGATGGAGAGTTTCTTTCTTCAAAAATAAATTAAGAAAATAGTATGAATGTTATTTTTTATTTAAAAAAACAGTCATATATGTTGATCAAATGAAAAGTAGCAAGCAGGATCACTTTGCCAGTAAATAGATATGGTCATAGTGGTAGTCAATTCTCCAGTTTTAGACTTCATTCTATGCTGCCATAAGAAAAGTAGAAAGGGAATTTCTCATTTCTATTTCCCCCCAACATGTGGGTGTGTGACTACAGACAAATTTCAAAGGACTTGGGATCATAGATTTAAGGCTGCAATGATAATAGGAGACATCATTTATACGACACTTTAAGATTTTCAAAATTCTCTTTCTATGCTCTCTATTTGGTCCTCTCAGCGACCGTGTGAGTTAGGTGCTATCATTATAACCATTTTACAGATGAGGAAATTGAAGCTAAATAGCTTTCCCATGATCACATAGCTAGTAAGTGTCTGAAGCAGGATTTGAACTTGGGTCTATCCCAGCTCTATCCTCAGTCCTCTACACACCGTACCAGCTAGCTATGTAGGAAAAGCCTCAGAGGTCACCTAATCCAGTCCTCTCATTTGTAGGTGAGTAAAGTCACATGCAAAGTTCATTTCTTTTCCAACTATTAATGCCAGTTACTACATTCTGGAAAAAGTTAGAATGTTGTAAAATACTCAAAACTGTATAGTTTACAGTTATCGTGAGTCCTACTCTTTTCTTTTTACACATGATGTAATGACTTGTTACTGGCTGAGATTTCAAAGGAGTAATGCTGGTAGCTCAGGGATTCTGTTTTAAGATCTGGTGAGATAGAATTTGGACGTTAAGACAACTTGAATTTGGTGGGACCTTTGTCTTCAGGCAACATACTCTGTGAATCGATGTCTCATGGGCAGAGTTGAGAATGACAATTTACTCCGTGTTATACCTATTTTGCAAAAGGACTATCATAAAAACATGATGGTGTACATCTTGAGTTGTATGGTTGTATGGTTGTGCAGAATCTTGAGGAAAAAAGGCTTCAGACAGAACAAATCGTAACGCCGTAATCCACGATGGATTGGTCCACTCAGAACAAAAGTTTTGCGCGTCACTATTAGCAGCGATAAATATCAACAGTGACTAGAGATGTGTCATACAATCGGCAGTATATTTCTGGAAGCATGTCTGCCTCCTCAGCGGTTCTAATACACATAGATAAATATCAGCAATGAGCGACACTGAAAATGATGGGGAGTAAGATCTATCGGTGAGAGGAAAAGCAAAAGTATCAGCCAGGCTATTGGGAGCCCTTTAGAAATCACAGAACAAGGGTATCACGGAAGAATGCTTAAACATGGACTTTCCAAAGGAAGCCCCAAATGAGGGGAAAATAGGAATACAGAAGGCAGAAGGGAAGAAAGAAAACATCACTACAACTAGAACTAGGGTACTACAGCCTAAGTAAGCTTCATCTGAGCAAGTACCCACCAACTCTTTTATAAAGGACAAGTATACTTGACATAGAGTCCATAGCAATTACTGCAAAGACCAATAAGGTTTTGATACACTAGTTAGGACAAAAGCAAGAGATGCATGTGGAGAGCTATCTAGCTCAAGAGTCAGGAAGACCTGACTGTAGTCCTGTCTCTGAATCTTACTGCTTAGATTAGCTTAGAAAAGTCAAGATTCCTCATAGCACCGCAGGTAACCCTTTAAGAGGAGAAGCTGCAAGACAGTTGCTGATCTGCCTTAACAGAAGAGCTTTCCTTACCTGGCATCTACCATGCCAATCACCGTTTTGGACCAAAATCAGAGCTGGCCAGTTCTTTTTCTACCTGTCCAAAGTTTGGCTTCAATTATCATAGCAATGCTTCCCATATAAGTTCCACAAAGTACTTTCCTCACAGGTGTCCCATGAAGA
>CM053770.1:413648867-413697265 GCA_028658325.1 Potorous gilbertii | reverse complement strand
GTAAAGATGGGTATATATATGTGTGTATTTATATATGTATATATATGTGTGGGTGTATGTGTGTGTATACATAAATATATATATATATATATATAGTTGATTATCTGGGTAGATATATACCACAAATAGAATAAAATTGAATACAAAAATAATCATGTCCATTTTACAGAAGAATAAACTGAAGTTGAGAGACAGTTGAGAGAGCTTAAGTAACTCAGGAAGCTAGCAAATACATCTAAGACTTGAATCCAGGTCTTCTGAATAAGTCAATGCTTTTCTCACCCCACCATTTTTTCCCATTGCTAGGAAGTATTAAGGTTAAGTGATTTTGATGACTAGCTTACTTGAAATTATCATGACATGAAGATAAGAAAAAATTTTCTTGGCACGTAAAGATAGGAAAGTCCTCATGAAGACAGAAGGAATGACTTGCCATATTTTTGAATCTGATTGACTTGTAAGAAACACAGGCATGAAGGGAATGGATATTCATACCTTTCTATTTGTACCATTAAAGTTGCCTACTTGAATTAAGGACCTTGATAAGGATCTCGATAAAGAAATAATCAAAATGCTGCAACTGTTGCAAAATTAGCACTTGCAGAAAAGAATACCATCGAAGAAAATGTGATTGTACATTTTTGAAAATAAAAAAATAGGAATTAGAAGTATAATCTTTTATTAATACCTTACCTTGCCATACTTCTGTGCATAGGACCCTGTGAGCAGTGAGTGAAAAACGATGATGGTTTCATCCAAATCCCAGACAAATACACGCTGAAGATATAAATGATAAACATAAACACATAACAGCGTTCTGGGAAAACAGAAATTCCTTTACAAGTAGAAAATCACCATGCTTCATAGATGGATATAATCTTGACACTGCATCATGGAAAAACATTTCACCTTATTAATTTACTTTAAAGTTAGCAAAACATAACCTCTGTAAGATCTGAGGAGCAAAACTTCACTACAACATGACACACTCAGAAGTAATTAAGATTTACATATGTGACAGGACTTAACATCTGTACTTTCATCACTCACTGTCAGTTCAGATAAAAAATCTGGTGAATAGATTTGAATTTTTTCCAAACAGTATACATAGGCTTTAAAAGTATAAAAGAAGATGAGAACAGATGAACCTCTCAAAAAATGTTGTGCAAATAAGTTTTGTAAGTCACAGACTCAGATTTTAGAGCTGGGAGTATACCTGGCTAATTAAAAGAAATCTGTGTTAAGCTCCCTTGGAAAGTAGAAAATCATCTTGGAAAGTAAAGAATTATCCCTTAAATTATCTCTGGATTGCTTTAATTGAATTTTTACATCTTGTTTCTGCTTAGACAAAGTACCTGATACCAGAAAAGAAAATAATGACTCGTCTAAGTACTTTCTGATAAATGGTGATTCTGAAGGTTTCGGGGGACTTAGAGCTGGAAATAGACTTTAGAGGTAATTAGTGCAAAATTCTCATTTTACAGTGGAGGAAACTGAGGGATAGAGGGAAGAAGACCCTCTAACTCCAAATACATGCTCTTTCTACTACATCATGTTGTCTTTCCTCCAAATTAACTTCAATTTTGAAATGATGCCCAGAGATGATTTTAAAGCTCTGTAAGTCCCAAAGCATATAGAGATATATAGATTGACATAAAGCTATGGTTTTCACACATGTATTTTTAGAAGATGTATTTTCCTTAACATGTGGGTTGAATTTGGTTCATGAAGTATTGATAATAAATGCCTTTTATGATCTTGCAGTACCAAATGTGATAATGAGAAAAATGACCAACAGACATTCCTCCGTTTTTGTCTTTTTAAACCATCTCTCTTCTTTGTGCCACACTGAAATAGAGAAGGAAATTTCTCAGGACTAGAAATTTCCAAGTGATATCATTTTCCAGTTATCTCAGTTTTGTTTTGTTCATTTATAAAGGATGAAAGTCCTCAATTGTGCCTGCTACAAAGTGGATAAACAACTATACATCAGGTTTCTGGCGGAGGTCTTTTTTCAACCATTTAACTAGAAACCATGACTATAGCTTTATAGAAGGCAGACTTTACTTTTCAGCAGAAGAAAACTTCTTTTTACCATTCATCAATTAAAAGAGGACATACCTCCAAGTCACTGTCTGGTGGAGGTGATGGATTATTCTTTCGGCCTCTTCCTCGGGACTTTGACCCAGAACTCCTACATGTTCTCTCATCGAGGTCTTTGATGGGTGTGGAGGGGCTTTGCACTGTATCAAAATCTCCTGTAAATACAAGCATGCATGTCAAAATACTGCTTCATTTGCAAAAAGGGACAAGCCATCAGAAGTAATACAGGTTATTGTTCATATTAGCAAATCACATTTTAATAGGAACCAACACACAGATTACAAAAAGATTCACAAGCTTCAGTCAACTATCTTCTTGTTTCATTCAGTATCTAATGCAACAAAATTCCAATACAACAAAAAAGATGCTCAGAATCCCTTGGTGTTACAATGGGATTTAACATACATCAGAAAGTCCCTGACACAATTAATATGACAATACAAATGGCAGATGCACCCAAATGATGTTATCCATTATGAGCTATTAGCAGCATTTTGTAGCAATTTTGTTTTATTATTATGATTCTATGTTTATCATGTCAAAATAATATAATGAACTCAAAATAGATGAGATGGGCAAGTTCAACATGAACTTGATATTTGGAATATCAAACACATAAAGTTTGAAGTGCCCAAGAAAAAGTATTTTAATGAATCTAAAATCTAATTTAAAAGTATTCTACCATTAAGTAAAAATTACTTTGGTTGACCTACATTCTCCCTTCTTTTCCAAAAGAATCTGTATTGGTTTTATCCAACTACCCTGTCTCATAGTAAACTTAACCGTCCCACTACATTCACATGTGATTTCATGCTGTAAAATGTGTTCCGAGTTTTCCCACAAATACAGATTCCTATGTAAACCTCACACAATCTAATAGAGAGAAGGAGTGTAGCCCAACATATCAAATGTATTTTAGGACCACTGCCTGATTTTCTTTAAGCCTTACATCTTTTTGCCTTGTAAATGTGGAGACATGCCAGCTCTGAAAACTGAATTACAAGGGATAGCAGAAATTCTCAAATTCTTATGAATAAAAGTCAATCTTAGAGACTTTAAGGTGCTAGCAAAATTTATTTTCTTTGTTGACACAAGTAAACATGCCATCAGTGTCATTTTGTTTTCTTTCGAACACTTATTATGGGAACATCCTTATGCATCAATTTTTAGCTAAAATATTTCTCTGAGGCACAAACATTTCTGGAATAGAATCTGTTACTGAAACCACTGTGATTCTGCTAAATGCTGTCAAAAATACTTCCTATTTTTACTTTTACTTTGAATTTTGTGCCACGGAACCTAGGAGAGGAGAAAATCTTTCCTGGTAGGAAAACATGGAAATTTTTAGCAAAAAGTTTTTGATTAATAACATGCCCATGGTTCCAAGTGTGATCATGTATTTTTCATGACTTCAAATGTAACTTCTTAACTGTGTCCATTATACCTTGTCCTACCAGCGTTAGGGATGGGATTGCCAAAGTAAAGACAATTCAATAAGTATTTATTAAAATGTGCCAAGCATCGTGTGAGTTGCTATGCATACAGAGGAAAAAAATGAAATAAGCCCCTTTATCAAGTTTTGGGCAGCTAGTTGGTACCATGGATAGAGTATTGGATCTAAAGTTAGGATGACTAATTTTCCTGAGTTCAAATCTGACCTCAGACACTTCTTAGTTGTGTAATCCTAAGCAAGTCACTTATACCTGTTTGCTTCAGTTTCCTCATCTATAAAATGAGCTAGAGAAGGAAATGGCAAACCACTCTAGTTACCTTTACCAAGAAACTCCAAATGGATCACCAAGAGATAGATGGCAAGTGAAACATCATTCAAGGAGGTTAGGGCAAATACGAGAAATGGCATGGTGGAGATAAGTAAATATGAAAAATATTCAAAATACGTACAAAGTTATTGAAGAAGGGGAAAGATGGAGAAAAAATTATGGGATGATTGGGGAAAGGCCTCTTTTAGGAAGGAGTGCTTGAGCTGAACCTTAACGGGAACCAGGAGCTTCAAGGGGCAGAGGTAAGGAAGTGAGCATTCCAGGCATGAGGGGCAGTGTGTAACAAAGGTGTATAGAGAGAAGACAGAATGCAAATTATGCCAATACACAAAAGTGAGCTTTTACATTGATTAGAACTAATGTTCCAAAATGACAGATGCAATGGAATTTTTTAGTTTGATTCAAGCATGATATAAATATTTTACTTAGCAACATTTTAGTCACCTGCAACTTAGACAAAAATTTGTTTTTTTAGAAAATGGTTTTACATGGAAATTAATGCTGCTACATACCAGAAGTCCTTGGCTAATGTGTGATAGATTCTACTTTTAAAAGGAGTTACATAATCATTAGAAGGTTTGCAACTGACTGTAAAGAGCCATCTATCATCCTCACCAAAGATGCTTTTTTCTCCATCTTTTTATTCTGTAACACAACTATGAATTTGTAACTCTTCATTAGTACATCTTAGTGACACAAAACAATAATTATTGATGAGAGACTTGTAGGTAGTGGAGAACGGGCACACAGAGAAATGGAGAAGCATATGGAGAGAAAGGAGAATTTACAATAAAGAAAATAGAAGCATGCAAAAGAAAGGCAGTTGGCATTATATTTATATATCTATATCTATATCCATCTATCTATCTATCTAACTATATCTCTCTATCTATCTATAGATAGATAGGAAAGCCACCAACTATTCCACTATAAGGGCAATGGAAACAGAGAAATAATTTCCATTGTTCATCTATATATTTCCTACGGGAGTATTTTGTTATAATGAAAGTTTCTACATTTATCACGTAGATTCTAAGTCTTAGATAAAACATAATCATTGCAGTTCTTTCACTCTAAACTTTCCTGAAGACCTTGGGTTCCATGGGAGGCAGAAATGGGCCCAGCTAATGTGTATTTTGGGCCTTTCAGACTTGGTGGGTGCCAGAGACCAAGACAGTGTTTTAAATGATATAATAGTCATAAAATAAACTTATCTGAAATGTGATTTTCATGTGGCCTAAACCTAGTGATTTAAATTTTAAATAAAAATGTAATCAAACAATTTACACAGAGGAAAAAAAAAATCAACTTCCTAGTCTTAGGTACACTTTTTGGCCTCTTAAGTAGCAATTGTTATTATGTTAATTATATTATTTATTATCTTATAATTTCTTTTAAAGTGAGATATCCATTTATCCATATCCATTTTACTTTACTCTTAAATCTTGCAGAAACCATGTCTATTTATCTGCTTTTCCAAACTATGAACTGTTGTGACTTTGGAATAATTTGCTCACACGTCAAAGGACTATACACTCCAAACATACTAGACACTAGTACACTTAACCTCTTTGACCTTTTTTTCTAAAAATTCATTTCTCCAAGTATTTTGTTAGTGGAATTCTCATATGATATATTTAAAAAGTTAACTGAGGAAGACTAAAAAAAAATAACAGTGAGAAGACAGTTTAAGTGAAAGCCAGTAACAATTAAGTTCTTTCCAAAATTTAGCTAGCTACTATTACAATGGAGAAATCACCATTCACCTTCTTCAATAGCTTTTCAACATGCATGCAAAGATTGTAAAGATTGCAAAGGGGCTGTAGTTGAAAATATTTTGAAATTTCATGGTTATTTTCACAGAACGTTTGTTTAAAAAAAAACCCAAAAATATCCCAACAAAAACCCTCTCGTTGTATCCATATGGTTGGAAAAATATATACAGTCAGGCAACGTGTTAGAAATAATACTAGTGGGAGAGATGTGTGATTTTACACATGGAGAACTAGAACAGCAACTTGTACTACTACAGTTCAGCAACGTTGTCTTTGCGGTCTTAGTCAGGTATATCACTGCACTGAGAAATGAAGGCATTTCCTCAAGATTCTACTTCATCAGCTACACTTGTACTCTGGCCTTCCTGACTTATCTTGTCCTCTATTCACTGTGATGCCTTTAGACCATGGCAGAGGATATCTTATTGTGCCGACTTTTACAAAATTATTGCACACTGTAAATCAAATGCTGTTTTTTAAAATACAAATATTCATTCAAACAAAATGTTAAAAAGATTTAGTTGAAAATCTCCTGGAGGTAAAATTCCCTAAGATTATTCATTATGATCTTTCTAACTGGATACTTTGGATGTCCCTAAGATCATCATAGCCTTGTTCCTAGAATGAGGAGTCAGCTGAAGATAAAATCTACACCAAACCAAAGTCACAAAGTCAGAGACATTAAGAAGGAAGAGAAAGAAGGTAGTTGCTAGAAGAACCAGCCAGAGCCTAAGCAGTAGCAAAGCCTTCAGTATTTACTGATGGCCCAGTATTTGCTAATTCTAAATGGTGGGTGGAATCTCAAGGAGCCAGAAGTCTATGATCATCCCACTGACAGATGGAGCTCATGGTGGAGTGTAGGAAAGTAGATCTAAAAGTTATGAATGAACTAAAAACAACCACAAAACTAGATCTATCTTGTGAAAAAGGAAGCAGATAAATCTCCTGATTAATTCTTCACTGAAATGGTAGCCCAAACAAACTGATGTTTTGTCCAATTTCTATGACGAGACCCAGGAATATCCCAGGAATGAGTCAGACAAGCATATCCTAGAATGGGCATGTAATATAGATAGTCTCTTATGGAAGTTAATCCAAGTGGAATTACACTGGCTCTTTGGACCTGCTGGAGGTTGTCATGTCGTCGAATAAGAGAGTAAAGCCTGGAACTTGAGCTCAACTAGTCATTAAACATTTGGTGACACTTTTTTTCAATCAAACAAGGTGAAAGTTGTTCATTCCAGTGCCTGTGCCAAATTCCAACTCAAGTAATTACAAGTCACATGTACATAGTCTGTAGGAACAGGTGGAAATTAAAATTGCTTGGGGTTTTAGAATTATCACCTTCAGTGGTGCAGAATAGTAATGGGCTCCATCCTCTCAAAATCGTTATATATTTCTATTAGATTCAGCACTCTTTCCCTATTACAGTCTTAAAGTAAGAAACCATGGGACTCTTTAGCAGTTATTATGTTCCTGCCCAAGAGACTGGGCTTCATTTCAGCAAAGAGTGAAGTAATCTCACTGTATCACTTACTTCTCTTGGCGTACTTGTGAAGTTTAATTAGCTAATGTGCTATAAAGTGCATTGAGGTGCTCAGGTGAAAAGCAAAATTTTTCCAAATTACAAAATGTGCCTAATTTCAAAGATTTTAAAAGTACATTTGACAAAATGGACTTAGGAACACACACTCTAGTTTTTCTTAACATTTTAATCTTCATCTTAAAAACATAATCCCACTATCTATAAATTTTATGTTGGCATTCAAATGGCAGTCGAAAGTCCTTATAAAGATAACGAATTAAAAGGTCTGTTATTAATTACTGCAGTCCAATTTCCTTAACTCTTTCATAAAACTGCCTAATAGCTAAAATAAATAACTGAATGCTATTTACAATTTCCATCTACTTTTAGTCATTACCACTTGCCTTAGGCTTATTCTTAAACCAACACAGTACATGATTGCATAATTATCCTTTAATCATACTGTAACTAATAACTGCACCTTGGACATGCCGGGTATTTATATCCGACTTTATTTCATTAGGATAATCTCAACATCAGAATGGCCAGCTGTCTTTTATTGGATACAAGGTATGTTTCTATTTTAAAGATGGCAGAAGTCAGTAGTATTTTTTTTAAACAAATGTAGATGTCGTCCCTTCTTTTCCTCTTTTACTATAACATATACACTTGTATTAAAAGGGAAACATTTTCATTTCTCTCAACTCTGTACACCAAATTCCAATATAATTAAAGGAAAAAATTCATGGTGCAATATTTGTTCATTTTTTTTGATATAGCACTATCTTATTAAATAAAATCAAACTTAAAATGTCTTTGGTTGGATAGTCACAGCTTCCCAAAGAAAAGAGAATTTTAAAAAAGTGATACTGGGATAAGAAAATATTTACAAATAGTTTAACTCTATTTTAAAATTAAAATGGCAATAATAAGTCTTTAAATTTCAAAATAATATTAACCATGCTACCAAGCATCAGTAAACAATGATAAACCCAAAGACATTATGTTTTAAGTTTCCAAGTAAATAAATTCTTTACTAAAATTCTCATGAAAGACAGTTCTACAGTATTGAACTAAGGAACAGCTTGCTATGCATATATATATATATATATATATATATATATATATGTGTGTGTGTGTGTGTGTATAAATACATTAATATTTATTCATAGATACATACATACATATATACATATGTGGATATATTTTCTGAATACACATATGTGTGTATATATGTATTTATACATACATAAATATGTATTCTTAACACTGAGTTGATTGCCTTTGTTGATTAATATAAACCAAATGTTCAACCTGAAAGTCAATCATTCTTTGCTTAATAGAAGTTTGCCTTTTAAAGTATAGCAAGACAACGGTTTTTTTGGCAATTACACTATAATTTAAGAAAAAACTTATTTTCCCCAATTACATCCCCAGAAATCGAAATAATAGCAATGACCACAATGACTATAATAGTAGCTAAAATTGCATTATTACTACAAGCTTTACAAAGCATTTTACATATATATCAGGTCAGTAAGCAAACAAAAAGTGCATGTATATATGTATGTATATATGTGAACACACGAATGCATGTGTGTCTGTTCAGTTGATGGTAGAAAGCTCACTTAAAAACACATTGCTAATTTTGTCTTTAATTCTGCTCTGTAAACTACAACTGATAGGATCTCAGTTTTGTCCCCCTGTTGGCATGCTGTGTTCCATAGGTCCCTAAGAGTAGGATACAACTGAACAGCAATGGTTAGAAAGATTTTCTTAACACTGAATTGGAGTTTTCTCCCTACTGGTTTCCCACCCAATATTAAGAAATATGTTATTCCTACTGAATCGAACAAGTCTAATCTCATGTTCCCCACAAGTTTTTTCCTCTTTAATGCCTTCCATTAACCTTTCTAAGACGTGGTACCCCACCTTTCTGCCAGTTCGGTCATTCTCTTTCTGGACATTCTCCAGCCTATGTTCTTACTGTGTACATTCCAGGTCGGGTCTAACCGTGACAGTATCAGGAGACTATAATTTTCTCTCTTCTGGACACAATGTGTCTCTTAATGCAGTTTAAAATAGCATTGGGTTTTTTTGGTCACCACGTCATATTATTAAATTATATTGTGATTGTGGTTCAAAAAGACCCCAGATCATTTTTTTTCAGAAACTGTTGTTTCATCATCATGCCTTCCCCTTTCTGTATTTATGAAGCTGATGTTTTTAATGTTTTCTTTTTTAAAAAAATTATTTTTAGTTTTCAATGTTCACTTACACAAGATTTCAGGTTCCAAATATTCCCCTCATCTCTCCACTCCCCACACCCCAAGACAACATGTATTCTGATTAGACCTTCCCCCAATCTGTCCTCCCTTCTATCAAGCCCCCCCTTCTCTTATCCCTTACACCTCTATTTTCTTGTAGGGCAAGATAGATTTCTGCACCCCATTGCCTGTTTGTGATGCTGATTTTTTGAAACCTGGAGTGGCACTTTGCATTTATCCATGTTTCCTCTTTTCTGTTCAACTATTCATTTTTCAAAGCAGGCTCTGAATATGGTAACTAAGAAACATTTTTTTTTTAGCTACAAAGTTGGTGAGTAGAACAATACTATAATATATAAGCCTAGTTAGAAGACAATTCCAGTGATATAGATGGCAACGGGGAAAGAAAAACTGTTTATATTCATGTATATTAGTAACATACATATATACACACACTTTAAACACATACACATATACATACATGAATGTATACATAAACACAAACATACATATACATACACACATGCACATACACACACATATATTATATATAAATCACAGAACTGGTCTTTAAAAATATACCAAAACACCTTTATATCCTTTTCTCAATTATTTATTTGCAATGATATAGGTAGGGATTTATTACTATAAGTGTATTTAAACTACATAATACCTGAAGCATATGAAGACTTTTGAAAATACTGTGAGTAGTTGAATATTATTCCACAGTGGCCAGCTACATAAAACTTAGTTAGACCCACTGAATTCCTAATTTGTTTTTTAGAATTGTACTTGCTTAATAGCTAATTCTTATGATTTGTTCCTTTGTTTACACTTTTAACCTCTATTCCTTTTCTGAACTGAAGACTACGGCTTGGATTTCATAAGCATTCCTACTCTACTCCTTCTAGGGGAATTTTCACTCTGGTTCTCCTTTCATGATATTATGGACTGATTCCTGGGGTAAGATTCAGACTCAGAATCTTTTATACCCTGTTTCTACTCTGGCAGAAGACAAGAGATTGATATAATATGTATTCTCTATAAGGTGCCTGAGCCTATTTGTAGACTATCAAGTGACCAGTCTGTGAAAAAACTGATAAGCAGATACAATTTAGATTCTTCTTAAACACATTAAAAATGTTCAATAAAACCCTTTTCACATTTTATTTATTTGTACATACTTTCAAATATGTATATAGCAACAAATAATATTTCATTAAAATACTATAAGAAAAAACCTAGAGCTAATATATACATGTGATTTTTTAAAAATTGGTATCAGACGTGTGTACCAATCAAATTTAGATATGCAATTACTCTCTACTAGAAATACAAAGTTCCAGAGCTAGGAACTAACCAACAACTAGAATAATGGGTGCCCCAAATATATGCTTGAAATATACAATCCCATAAGCATGATTATTTTATTATTATATATTATATTGTATAATTGATTTATATTATTAGTCACATTACCAGAAAAACAACTTTATACACTAGGTCATCAAAGTTGTTTACATGATAAACTTCACTGCTAATCTCAGAGCCATAAACAGGGCAATGCAACCAGGATTCCTTCATGCACCAAATTTAAAAGATGAAAGCACTTACATTCTTCCATAGCATGAAAAGAACAAAGCTTGGACCAAGTTAACAGGAATAATTTCCTAAAATAGTAAGCTATAAGATGATGATCTGGAGTAGGCTTTATCCTTGATTCTGTCTTGCATCTTCTAGTTGGGAAGTATCCTAACCTTTCCTCAGCTGAGGGTGTGCACTTGACCACTTGCTCTAGATAAAAAAACATCTCTAGCTATGACTCTGACTGATTTGCTGAAAGGTTTATTCCTTTTGGAAAGACCCATACTCATATTAATACCGTTACTTCTATGGTTAAAATCTCTTTTAATTGTTGTTCAACAAAATTAAAAGTTCTCTTAAAATATCAAAAGAAGTGTGACATCTGACCTTATATACTGCTAGGGTAACCATCTGAATGATCTCAGTCACTTTTGAAATGTTTCCCACACTTTGGTATATACAACAAAAATATGAAAGTATTTCACCTGAATGGAGATCTGTACCTGGTTGACTAGTTAATCCAGGGAGAGATTCCTGCAACTGATAGGTTGATGAGGATGAAGATGTGCCATCAGCTGTATTATTTGAAGTCATATATGCTCCATATGTTGATGCTGAATAATACTGTGCATATTGGTTTTGGCCAAAGGCTGTATAGGATGGGTAATCCTGAAACAATAATTGAAATGCATTAACTGAAGACACTGCTGTGATTGGGGTTCAGATTTTCTATATGCACCATAAAGAAGTACAGGAGACAGAATTACCCTAGTCAAGGCTGCTACCCTGCCATACTTAAATGAATCTGCAATCTTATCCATGTGGGTTCTTCCTATAGTGGTACAAATAATAACCTATTCAATACCTTCTCAGCTGGGGCAATGCCTGTCCATGCCATTCCATAATGGCATAGATGATCTCCATGTTGAAGGCTTTCCTCTCTTTCCTATTTCATGGATACCACTCTAGCATCTGAGATGCCCCACCTCTGAGCACTAGCCTAGCTAATTTGAAAAGACTCATTTTCAGGATGACCAAAATGTGGTGAAATGTTGTTACCGTAATTCTTTTATTTGTTTCATTTTTTTAAGCTACAGTAATTCTTGAAAACATTTACTGAGTCTAGGGTTAGTTACAGCCTTAATTGGGATACAATCAGTACCATTACTAATGAAATTATGTTTATGTATACATGTATTTATATGTATATACATGTATTATATATGTGATTATATATATAAATCATTCTAGCATATGCTAATATTTTATTTATTCAAAATTCATTTTTCTGACAGCTTCTATGAGTGGAAACATACCTTGGAACCAGAAATCAAAGAAATAAACAAAAAATACCTTTATAAAACAAAATGGATATCAATAACCCCTACACTTACAAAGACCATTCCTCAGGTCCTCACAAAGAGGGCATTTGAGGCCCTCACTTTGAGTCCTTCTACTCTTGATTTACCCCAATTCTAACAAACCTGAATTTTTTCTAAGTTTTTGGCAGGCATTAGAATGAGGAGAAACGTTAAAGGCACACACTCAAACTCCACTGAAAACCGAGAGTTAACAGCTTGCCAACATACGAGGATAACGATGAGAGTGTTGGTTTGAGAGCCAGAAGGTTATGGTCTAGCACAATAAATCATATTTGTGATGACCCTGGGATATCAAAAAACTCTAAATTATGATCAGTATTCACTATTTAAGATGTCAAGGGGCTATACATGCATTTGGGGGAAAAATGAATGAAAATGAATAAAATATAAAAGTTTGATGTCTTGATAGTAGAAACCCTTGGACACTGATGAAAAACTTTGTAACCAAGAAGAAAATCATTCCTCAGGATTTCAAATAACAGAAATATCATTGTACTGAAAACTCATTTTAAGAAGGCAAATCAAATATTAATATGCAGTTACTTTGTAGACTGAAAAATTTTCATTAAACATGTAATATTGATTAAATTTAAAAAAATTCATACCTGCTGTGAGCTACTGAAATTCGTTGAATTGGAAACAGAATTATTTGCATAAATAGTAGATGATGGTGCAAAACTAGAACCTAAGAGTAAAGAATAAACTATGTTTTAAAATTATTTCTTACAGTAATATGTAAAAATATCTCACTTCAAAACTACATAAATTTTAGTTAAAACACCAATGATTATTTGTAATTTTTGTTACGTAACAAAAGGAAACAATTCCAACTTTAGCATGTTATTTTCTACATAGAAATTTAAAGAAAATATTTAAAAATATATTTTTGTTATGTCAATATAAAGTGTCTATTCTGTACAGAGCTTATATTTATAAGCATGAGCATTTGGGAATTCTACTGTGTTATCGGTCAAAAAAATCCCTCCAAGGCTTAAGATTCATAGACCCTAAAACACTCTAAGCTCCAAAGTATTGACTCAAGTGAGATTGTTCATGATAAATTGTAAGAGATGTCATTATATAAAAATACATTTGTATATTATACTCATTTTGACTACAAACATCAAATATGCACATTTTATCCAATTTATTTCTGTTGTTCTTGTCTACTAGGAGGTATGGAAATAAAAATGGAAACAAATTTAGAGTTGAGAGAGAGATAAAGAGAGGGAGAGGAAAAGAAAGACAGAAAGAGATGACATGGAGAAGAGAGGAATGGAGAGAAGCTGACTGATAAAACAATTCATTTTAGTCAAAGCAATCTGATTTTTTTACAGTTTAATTAACTAATTGTTGAATTGATTATTGAATACAGATATCAGTCAAAAAATTAGTAGTTCTGTTTACATGATTTAAAATTAAAAATTAGCATTGAAGTAAATAAAAAAAAGTTTCTTTGTAACAATATTTACACTCTACTACCAGTTTCTTTTTGCAAGTACCATATAATAATCAGAATTACCCTCTCTTAAAAAAAGAAAAAACCATCAGAGATTATGGACATCAAAATAAAAATCAAATGATCTTTACAAAATAAAAGAGTTGAATACTTGTGAAAAGAAAAATTAAAAATTTTACTTATCAGATATTGCATTATGGATAAAATTATTTTACCAAGGAAAAATAAACCACATACATGAATATTCCCTGATTATTATAAAAATTTGCTCAAACTTATTAATCTAATTTTGGAGCTAACAAAAGTGCATTTGGGACTTAGTAAATAGTAAAAAATGATTTCTGTTATGAATATTTTAGAGATCTCCAATGAATACTGAAAGTGTTGATGGAAAATTTTGTCATCATTGGTTTGGAGAAAACTTTGCCTGGACTTGGGCTCAGGGTGATGTCTTGTACTTTAAACTTTAGAACAGATCAGTTCTCCTAAGGTATGTTTAAAGCTTTTCCTCATATTTCTATCTGTTCCTTGTCTTATGTGATGAACTTTTGAAAACACTGGAAAATTTCCTTCAATCAGAGACTTTATTTCCCTACAGTCTATGAAGTCATCTCTACTGTGGTTAGCACATAGCCACTCACCTGGCATTTGGTAAGAGTAGGGTGTTTGGCCTGGCTGGGGGGTAGAAAACCCTGGACTGTAACTGAGGCACCCCGTCTGTAGCGGTGACTGTGTTTGTGAAAGTCCACTCTCCGTCTTGATGCCTGGCAACATCACACCTAAATCTGGGTGAGCAATTAATGTTCAAAGCAATTTAATAACTTCTTGAATCCTTTGTTGCAAATGGCACAAGCAGTCTCCCACTTATAACGAAAGAACAAAAATAAGATGCGAAATACCGTAAGTGGGTAAGCTGTAAGGTTGTCCTGTTTGTGAGTAGGCTGTGTACACTGCTGGCTGCTGCATTCCTGAATACTGAGTCTGTCCGGCATAGGCAGACATTGTTTGAGCTGCTGGTGTAGAAAGAATGTGTGGATAGGGCCTAAATATCAGAAAAATAGCATTACTGTGGCAACAAAGACTGCATGTTAATTAAAACAGCTTATCAACTTTCAAATAATAAAACCTTTAAAATTCCAAATGGGAATTTGTCTCTTTAATTTGCACAGCTAGGTGGTAGAGTGGAGAGAGCACTGGCCTGGAGTTAGGAAGATCTGAGTTCATATCCAGCCTCAGATACTTACTATGTGCTCTGGGCAAATAACTTTAACCCTGTTTGCCTCAGTTTCCTCACATGAAAAATGAGCTGCAGAAGAAAATGGCAAACCACTCTTGTATCTTTGCCAAGAAAACTCCAAATGGGGTCATGAAGAGTTGGACACAACTGAAATGATTGAACAACAATTTTTTATTTAATTGTATATTTTGTGGTGCAATGGATAGAGTATTGGACTAGGAGTCAGGCAAACTGAATTCTAGTCTTGACTCTATCACAAATGAACTGTGTGATCTTTGTCAAGTCTCTGATTTTCCCTAGAATTCAGCTTATTCATCTGACAAATTAGACTGTTGGATGTGAAGATTTCGAAGTTTCCCTCTAGTGCTGAGATTATATATGCATGCACACATACATACGTACATACACACATATATGTATATATACTGTTACCAACATTGGCAATAACATAATAATTCTTCATATTTAGCATGGGCTGTATTTCATTTACACAAAATGCACAGGTTGGGTGATATGATCATGATAGTGCAGTGTAATACCTTAGATGCTTCCCACTTCTAGGGTCATAACTTTAATTATGTTAATAAACCAAAAGTTAGCTAAAAAGTCCAAAGCAACAACACTGTAAGTTTTCGTGAGCATATTATTTTCCCTGAAATATTAAAACTATATACTTTGGTTTTGGGTTAGAATTATTTTATAAATTCTAATAAAAAGGTCATTAAAATGAAAAAAGTGTAATTCTGCACTATTTAAGTTTTATTTAAAACAAAAATTAAGATCAATATTTTACATCAAAACTTCCCGTGGATAATAAATGAACAATGTATACATCTCTCTATATGGAAATGCCTAAAATTTCACATCCTGAAGGTAAAAAAAAGTAAGATTAATCTTGCATTATGATTGCCTCAAATGAGGAAATGTCAAAATGCCTAATGGAATGAAGTCACATGCCTAAGCTATGTATAACCCAAAAGTCTGTTTCTCTTAACTTTTCCATTCCCTAGGTACACATGCAACTGAATACTTGAAGTGAGACAAAAGAAAAGGGAAAGAGTTGCATTACAATTTATTCTGCTCCCCCTTAAGGTAATGACTATATTTGTTTATGCAACTCTTCATGCCTAAGAAAATGACAACTTTTATTTATCTGTATTATTACTTCCTTAGAAAATAGTCATAGTGTATTTATATTGATATATTATGTATGCGCTGTATGTGCATGTGCACATGCATGTTTGTGTGTGTGTGTGTTGGACAAATCCTGGGAACTCAGAGTTGTTTTCAGATAAATCTAGATTTATCTCTTAAACAGTGTTAAAATTCAGTATACATGGTGTAATGTTAATTATATTATTGAGAGTTAGAGATCTTCCCCACCAATTAATGAGTCTACCCACTAAGTGAAACTTGATTGGGGAGATATGTTTTGTAGGAAGGTTCACACCTTTTGTTAATTTCTAATGAGGCACTGGTTCTTGAGGGTTGTGATGCCCTTTGACTCTTAAAAGTGTATATATACTCTGAGGTCTATGATGAATATATTGCTTATAGTCAGACAGTTGGAAGCCCTGTCTGTTGGTTTTTATTTCTCTGTTTCTGTTTTCTCTGAAGTTCATAGTGCTGACTTTTTTCTCTGAACTAAGTGAATGATATATGTGCTCAATTAAAGTAGGTTGTTGACTTCTGAAAAGTTGCTTTCCTTTTAGCAAAGCAGATCTAAGAACCTGTACAGCAGGTCCTCATATGTATGCCAGGATCCTTTTGTTACACATGGAAATATCTGAAATTCTGGCAATCCAATTGTAGACCTCCCCCCACAAATACAAACTGTCCTCAGAGAATGAAACATGACTAGAAAACATGACACAGTGCTTCAATCCAATAATATTTTAAAAGATTGAGTTATTCACCAAAATGTTCTTAATTCAAACAGTAACGTCTGAACTTGTAACTGTAAAGATGTTTATGCTTGCTTAAACTTTATATCTTTAAATTTAATGAATATGGCATGCCAGTGTTGAACCTGTTTTGCTAAAAACTACATTATCTACAAGAATTTATTACTTTTCTTTGGACAATACGGACATTAACATTTCCAAAACAAAAGTATATATCTAGATTTGCCCAGCAGAACTTCATGAAGTTTTATCTTTAGTTACCCTACCAAATATTTGTCTATAAATTGAGATTATTTTGTAAAATCATAAAACAATTCTGATTAATTGCTTTGACACTCCAGAAAAAAATGATCACTTACTTGGAGGGATACAACTGTGGGGAATACTGATGGGTTGATCTGGGACTGTAGCCACTACTTGTTATTACTGCAAAACACACAAAAACAAATAATATGTAAAGAGATGCAACATAAATATATCTCATTCAGATACATAACAATTTTAATGAAATGATAAGTGTTAGCACTTCAATTTATTTTAGCAATATTTGTTATCTCAAGCAACAATTCTCTTCAAAATTTCTTTTGACTTAGTGATTTTTAGTACTGGCACTGAATACAGGCATTCAAACTCCTCAAAATGAGCTTTCCTCCAGGGGAAAATGTTTTCTGAAAGCAACTTGGACAAATCATTTGAAATCAATATAGATTTCTGTGGCGGTAAGTTACTGAAGTTTCACAAGCAGAAAGTGTTACAATTTATCACAAATACTTATTTTAATATCAAATGAAGAAGTAGTGAACAGAGTTTCATGTGTATATCTATTCCAACATCCAATTTTCTCCCCCAAATTGAAGTTTACAAATGTTAAGCTTTTTAATGTTCAAATTTTGACTTAGTTTTACTCAATTTTGCCTTGCCATTTTAATGCATTATGTAGGGAATTAATAGTTTGGGATAGTGAAAATCATTCCTTAGACATAAGCACACATGCAACATGTTAACGTTAAAGTAATGGTAACACTTTAAAAAACAAAAGCACAAACTTTTGATAATATAGTAGCAGTCACTTTTGCCATGGTATCTCCAAGCTATCAAAAGAAATACTCTTCCAAGAAGAGTTTAAAGTGTGATAGTCAGATCTTATTTATATTTCATCCATGAATACTTCCCCAAACTGGACTAATTATAATAGTTTGGAAGTTTCTCTTTCCTTTAGCCATATGTCTTGACTAAGACAGATGTATTCCAAATAAATGTACACTAAAGTGTTGAACCAATCCCTTCAGAGCAAATCCATACTGGGCAAACATACAGAGTGTCTTTATTAGGACATCTGCTGTTCATTCACTTTTCAAAAAGATTAAAGTAGTACACAGTGTAGCACTGGAATTACTTTAGACTAATCAATCATAGTTATACTTCAAAGTACTAAATCCTTCCTAAGTTGTTCATAATAATACCAGAACCAAACCTTCAGAATTGTTTAAGTGACAAATAGATTTAGGTTCCTAACTATTTTATGAAACATGATATATTTCTACATCCAAATATCATTAAGGGACCTTGTGATCTATTGCTTTATAAGCATGTAGAATTTAACAGGTTTAAGGTACATTTTTTAATCTTTGTGTCCTGAATCTTTAAAGTATATTTAAATAGTTTCTAAAGAAATGACACAAAATCTACCCTTCCAAGAACTCTTTGAATCAGATTTGAAAAATTAAACAAAATGTTGCTCAGCGGTATTTTGACTAAATGATAATAGTTTCAACAAAACAATAATTGTAAATGATGTTTTATGCAATTTAAAGTAAAAGAACCCTTGCATCATTCAAAGTTTTTTTTATTATTAAGTATTTAAAATGACTAAGATTTATCAATTCAACTCATTTAAGAGCAAAATACTGTGTGTACCATAATGTGGAAACTTAGTAAATACCACCTAATAGTATGGCATGGGAAATTCAAGTTTAGCTTATGAGAGAATTTTAACCCTCCTCTAATTACGCCTATGACATTTTTTAACCAAAAAATGCGAACAGATGAAACATCATTATAGCCACTTGTCTCAATGACTAATTGGCAAACTTGAAATTTATGTGTTTTTCTCAGCTTTGGAAAATATGAAGCTATTACTACAAAGCTGTGGCAAAAGATGGATGGATAGAAATTTAACAACAGCTAAATGAACTTCCCTTTTCTTCAAATAAGACATCAGTGATGTTTGTATATCTTTATATATGTGTACACTCACAAATATCACTGCAATCCTACATATTGAAATTAAAGACTACTCTGCTTTTCTTTCCTTTAGTTTGTGAATCCAGACACCATTTTGAAAATGCTCCCACAGGAGTATCGAGACTCAGATTAAACAATACCTTCTACAAGAGTTTTTTCCTGGGCCCCTACCTGCTGATGCTTCCCTTCTAAAGTTATCTTCATTGATTCTGTAATTAGCTATATTATCAATTTGTATGTATGTTCTCTCCCATCAAAATTGTAAGCTTATTGAGGGCAAGGACTAGATTTATTTCATCTTTTTCTTTTCGTTCTTTTTTTTTGTATCCCCAGTGCTTAGTAATGTACCTAGAGACATAGTAAGTATTTAATAAATACTTATTCATTAATTGATTGAAGACCTAATTATAAATAATCTAACTTAAAATATAAAAGCATCACAAATTTCTTTCTTTGTAATCTGAATAGTTAACTTTTCTTTTGCCTGATTAAAAATAAGATATTTACCTGTTAAGTGTCATTAGGTGGGCAAAAGCAACACGTAATCTTTTAAAAAGGCAAACATATCTTGTTCTACTTCACCCAGACATAATAACTAATACATGGGTCTAAAGTTAATGTGATCCTAGGTGTGTGACTTCATGAAGTCGAGTCTACTTGGATACGTTGTCCAAATTGAGGGTGTACCTGTATAATTCTGCCAATAGCAAGCATCACTTTAAGAGAACGTCTTTATTTCACATTTGCCAGTGATTGACTCTGGGACACTGACCATCGCCTTCATGTTTTGTTTTTTGTGATAATGAAATTCCTTGCTATCAAATAAAGTGAGTAAATTTACCCCTTGACTAATAAGTTCTAAAAATGAATTCAATCAATTCTTTATAATACCTTCAGCTTTGGAGGCAGATGTCTTGCAAATTCAAAGTTAAATAAATTCTAGCTCCATCACTCAAAGGAGTATATGACCATCAAAAATTCACTGAACTATTTTGTGGTTCAGTTCCCTCATAAGTAAAAGAGGGATAATACTTATACTATTTCAAGGAGTTGTCATGAGAAAAATGCTTTGCAATTGTAAAGTACTATTTAAGTGAGTCATCATCAACATCATCATCATCTTCATCAAATAGCTAATTATTAGGATACCAAATTATATTGGAGAAGTATACTGAAAGTCAGCATAGCTCAAGTATGCTGGCTATATGATTTTAATGCATCATGAGCTCATATATATTTATCTGTCAATTGCAACACAAGTTCATATAGATGATACTACAATAAATGGATCATGTTAAGGAATCAGGAGACCTGGTTCTGCCATTGAACTATCAATAAAATGATTACAAGCACTTACTGACTATCAACACTAACTATCAATAAGTTATCCACAGCTATTAACTTTAACATTTTAAGTCCCTTTTTCCTCATTTGCAAAATGAGTTTGTTGGATTAATCTCCATAGAAAGCATTCTGATAATATTATTATAGGATTGTATTATTCCATATTCTAAGTGACTTAAGATACTAATTAATTACACTATCAATTCTATAATTTTATTCTTCCCTTCCTTCAAAATTTTGCATAAATATTTGCTTAGCTTGGAGGATTATATTAATGTTTTTCAGTAGCAGAAAAATGCAAGATTAATTGCTTATTGAACTGGTAGAAAACATCATGGATTTATACATACATGATTTATGCTATTTGCAAGTATGTTGTATCTGTGCTTTTACAAAATTTTAATTGATTTTCTGACATCTGCATTCAATGCAATTTTGGGACAGAATTTTCTTCTTCAATCTTAGTGTTAACAACAATAACTAACATTTATATATAGTAATTGAAGATTTACAAAGTGTTTTATAAATATTAGCTTTTTTTGTACTTATAAGAGCTCTGGGAGGTAGATGCTATTGTTTCCATTCTAGAGATGAGGAAACTGAGGTAAGCAGTAATTAAGTGACTTGCCCCAGTTCATAGAGTTAGTAAATGTTGGAGGAAGGATTGATCCCAAGTTTCCCTAACTTCATGTCCAGTGTTCTGGGCAAATTAACTTTAGGTATGTAGGACAATGTACTGATGAGAAAACTGGGTCTAGGGGTCAGGAGGCCTGGTTCCAATAGTGCTTCTTCCACTAATCATTGTTCATGAGTAGTAAGGCTCCATTTATTTTGATATTGAAATTCGGTGAATATCATTTATATCCATTAGCTAGAAAAATATGTTATTAGGTCTTTCATTTGTGAAATGTAGCTAAATTTTCATGGTATAAGGTATAAGTGCATTAACATACACACACACACATACACACATAGTTCAATAAAGATACAAGTGCATACACATATAACATCCAGCCAAATTCTATTACTTTAAATACTTTATATGTTAAATATTCACCTTCTTAGGCAATGTAAAATCCATTACTTTCAAAAAGAACTAAATGCATGGCAGAGTAATTTAACTTTCCTTTGTAAAACTTTTGACTAAGTCAGCTTATTTGCTAACCTGCTGGGAGTTACATAGTAATTTACATTTAAAATGGGCTGATGTTTACAGTTATACTATTGTGCTCCTTGATGCATTAATATTAAAGGTAGCACTATCCAATTTAAAGTTCTAATGCAAGCAACATGTGCTTTCCTGCAGTCCATTAACCTTTAATACTTTTCACTCAGCTGCTTACAAAGAGGAAGTTTAAAAAAATCTACAGAGGAAACGAGGTTACTTAGAAAGAATCAAATGGATAATTTTACATTCTGAGTCACGGATAGAAGGCAATTTTTATATAATTTAACTATCAGTGATGGAAGGATAAAGTTTATGGTTAGTACAATCCACTTATTAAATTAATAAAATTTTATATAAAGTATTTCCCACTGAAGCCACCTATGATTATTTCATTGTCATGAGAGCATCAATGTTAACTTTTAAAAAGGTATTCAAAATACACCAAATTCTATTTTGATTAAAATTTTTTTTGTAGAACCAGGTATAATTCTTGAAAATATGGATTTATGACTTCTAGCCTTCTCTTTAAAAGGGAAGTGCTTTTTTCTTCTTTTTCACTTTGCAAAAGTAACATTTACAATTCTAAGAAATTTAGAGCTGCAGCTACTGTTGTATTTGTGAAGCTTATTCATGAGAAAGGACAATGAAAATGCCAATGTGTACATAACAACACATGAGCTTAAGGCTTTACCTGACCCAGTAAAAGTGTCAAGCGCTCCATCTCCAGTTGTTGTAGCTGTTTCAGTGTTGTTCATGGGCTCTGTTTTGACTGCAAGAAGAGACACTATGTAGAAGAATAAGCAGACATGAGTTTTATTTCTAAATATTTATACACAATCTCAACCCAGTTTGACAGTGAGATTTTCTTGCTAGCATATGCATGCAAAGGAAAAAAATTAAATTTGATAAGGTCTTATTAATTCATCTTCTAAAGCATGCATTTATATGTAGAACTTAATTCAAAACACTTTGGCTAACTAATTTCCTCAAGAACCTAGCTTTACAAGGCAGCTAATTTTAAGTAAAACAAAATTACATGCAGTTTAATTCTTAGCTCAACCACTGACACACTGATTTTGTAGTTAGGAGATTGAAGAAATAGTGGTCACTCCTCTCTATTCAGTCTTACTCATGATTGAAAGATACTCTGATCTTTCCAATAATTCCATTAAAAAGCACAGGAATAAAATAAGACTATATAAAGACATTGAACTGAGGACTAATTGATGCATTAGGTAGAAAATGATATTTTATTTCACACCAATATATTTTCTGTTTCTGGAAGAGACTGAATAGTGACACAATTTAATAAGAAATTCCAAATAGTGAGGCTTAGATACAATATGAGATTTTGCATATCCTGGTATATAATTTCTATATAGGTATATGATTTGGAAACTTGTTTTATAGATGTTAAGGTGCATCACAAATTATCAGTTCTATCAGCTGTATTTATTGGAGAGGAATATTTATTTTTTGGAGAGGAATATTAAAGCCAATGTATGCCTTGTGTTGTAGCATAAAGATTTTGCATTTTTTTCCTGTTGTAGAAAAGATCCTGGAAAATGTCAAGGCAGAAAAGATAAAAATCTAATTGTTTCTGAATAATTTCCTATTTAGCATCCCTTGAGATCATTGTGTCACAAAGTGAGTAATATGGTGTAACAGCAGCAATAAACTGTAGGAATACAAGGTGAGAAATAGTTGAATATGACCAAGTATGTGGAAAAAAACATGCAAAGTGTCATTGCTGATCACAGACTGAAGATATATGTGCAGTGCTATTCTACTAGGAAAGTAATCCAAATGGATGTACACAGAAACAATTAGGCAATCCTTCCCAATAATCAGAACTAATCAGATCAATACTTGAGCAAGAATCATTTTTTTTATCTGCAATTTGAGTGGCATGAAGAACTTATATGAGATTCTGCCTCTGGTCTATTCCTCTAATTGACTGGTTTCTCCCAGAATCTCCATTAGAAAATTATGTAATCCAATCATGCCTTCATTCCTCTGTGGAATCCACTCCTAATTATGCAGAGTTTCTCCAACTTGACAGTATGGATGCCTTCCTTCCTTCTCCCAATTTTTCAGTTTCTTTTTATATTTTGTCTTCTCTATTAGAATATAACATCCTTGAAGGCAAGGAACTTCATTTCTTCTTGAGGGCAAGTATAAAATTTTCAGGAACAAAGGAGATTTATATTTTGGAGGATAATATTTCTTTTTCATATTCATTAAAGAGTCAGTAATGATGGAAGCACAGAATGCATGATGAGGAAAAAAAAACAACTTTCCCAACCATTAAAATTGTTACATATTAGAAAATATGGATGCATTTTTTTTGATAACTTCATCTTGAGATGTTTAAGAGGAAGTCAGATGGACTGACTAATTAACAGTTCAGTTGTGATTCTACCTGAATGCTAAGATTTCCCATTAACCAGCATTTTCAGTTCTATGGACTAATCCTGTGGATGTACACAGATGGACATATACAGACAGAATGACTATTTTCTTTGATGCAACATATTCTTTAACTTTTGATATTTGTGACAAAAATAGTATTATAAATGATCAACAAAATCTGGTCAAGAAATGGTACCCAGGAATTTTAAATTTTGGCCCTCTTTGGAATTTAGTAAAGCTTTATGGCATCTGTACAAGAGGGATAGCAATATTTGCTTTTTAAAAATAAGAATCAATGAGTATTAATATTTCTCATTTTATGAAGAAATAAAAAGCATCAGAAATAAGCTATTAGTAATGGACATTCCACTTGTTATATGTGAGCTTACTTGAAGGTATGAGGGGAAAAAAAACACTTAAGATAATTGACCTCTTTCCTATACTTGCACATCTTATCTTTTTATGGAACTTAATAATACCAAGGTTACATATGTAGTTATGCTTCCTTTCTTAACTGTACATTACTCATATCCTCATACTAGTTACAAAACATCGCCTCCAAATAATCAAGATTATACATGGTAAACTGCTCCTGGACAAAGAAGATTCAGTATTACAAGGGAGGAGTGGGGCTTGTGGACATAGTCTTAAGCAGAAAACACCAAGATATATTCACTATACAGAAATGTGTGTGTGTTTTCAAAAGTATTAAAACATTTTAAGTTGTAGCTATTAGTTTGTTCTTTGAAACTTAAAAGAATTGTAGGATCAGACAGAGATCATCTAAATCTACTCTTTTTATTTAATATGTGGAAACTTGAAATCTCACCCAAAGCTAATGCAGACCCTATGGTCTATAAAGACTTTTGACATATCAGGAGTGAGTGTTTGTGACTCAGTTATATTGTCAAAGCTATACTGTATTTTAAAAACAGTGGAATAACTATTCTAAAAGGAAGATTAATTTAATGGTAAAGATGGGGAAGGAACTCTCTGTATGTATATATGAATATGTAATGTATGCACGTATACACAGGCATATGCTTGTGAGTGTATGTATAGATATATACATACATGTACATAGGCATGTGTATTTGCATATATGTATGTGTACATATCTATCATATAGATATAGATATTGGGAGTGGGATAGGGGTCTATATTTGTATCTCAAACACTTAGCTTAGAACTTAACACACGGAAACCATTTTATAAATATTTTTCATATATTTACTTATTAAATATACATTGTCCAGGATATTTCAGTCATAGAAATATAATTTATTCTTTAACTTATTCAAAACTTGAAATATTTTCCAGTTTGAGGAATGTATATCCATGACAGGTAGAGGATATACTAATTCTATAATAAAAAAAACTCTGAAGCTTTTATAGTTAGTCCATCTAACAAATCAATCACTTAGTTTATTGGGAAAAACAAACTTTTTTTTTCATGACCATGAATATTAGGGACAATTTTGTGGATGAAATTTTCTACATGATAAAAATGACTGATTAAAATATAACTCATCACCATGATTTTTGAGCAAGATATGAGATGGGAAGAAATGGTTGTAAATATGAATGTAATATGTACAATGCTACATACAAAGACTCTATAGACAAAGCCATCAATTTACACCACATTTTTCACTGTCAGCCAGGTTCTGTTTATAGTAAAGTAGCTAACATGAATGAGAGTCTAGGCTAGAGAAGAATAAATTGGTCAAACCACTTTTATATAGCTAGATCTTTGATTTTATTGGGAAGGGGTAATTATTAAATCTGTAGACTTGGTTACTGTTGTACCTGTCCATTTTGCTATCTCTTAGCAACTAATGAATTGATAACTTTGCATTTTTCTCCTCTTCCTTAAAATCTGTTTTAGACCTGTCATTTTGACTTGGCCACAATCTGCTTAGGTTGTCTTTTGAGATGAATGGACTGCAGAGACAACTTGCCTTATCTTTGAAACATGCCTGTCCTGGGTACTGTAATCCCGCATTTGGATTCATTTATGTACATTTTAGCTTTTCATCTCTGGAGACTAAGGATTAAATTGGTCAGAGATTTCAAGATGATTGGATTAGTTGCTACATAAATTTCCCACTGGATATCTCTCTGTACCACAAAGTCATGATATGCAATACCTAGCAATCTTTGTTCTGAAGAAGAGACCAAAGGCAGTTGCATCAAAATGGTCACACTATGCAACACTGAATCAAGGTCATAAACAACATTTTTTTCTAAATTATGAATGCTCTTAATAAATTGAATAACCTACAGTTTTATTTTTTCCTAAGTCAAAATATTTTCTTGAAAGATACCTTTTTCTTAGTATCTATGAGTGCCATGTTGATTTCTTTCTAAAAATAATCATAAAATTTTAAATTTGGCACACCATTCTAAAAATGAGAGATATTATGACAGTTAAAAACATTTGTATCAAGAGCATTAAGATATTCTTGAATTTTAATACCGCTGGCCCTGGCTGTTCTTAAATATATGGTTCAATCCAGTAAGCATTTAAAGGCCTACTATGTACAGGGTACCATTATTTTATCCCAAGGGAAGAATACATCCAAGAGATCTCCTTGAGTGCAGAAGTTCTAAAATACTATACTTCTATTGGATTATGTACAATAACATTAGAAAAATGTATGTGAAACCAATCCAAATTTGTCCTTTGTTAAATTCTGATACACCTCTTCCCCAAATAATAAATTCCAGAGTTTAAAAACAAGTCTATCATTTCTGTGGCCACTAATCTGAGTACTTTTATTAATATATTTGATTAGTCAAGTGGGCAATTACTTATACTAACACCTTCCAGGAAAATAAAACTTTGTCACTTGAAAATAATTATCACTAGATATTTGAATTCTTGAGAGAAACTCATCAGTGAAAAAGTACTGACAAGAGAGTAACTTCATGAAAAGTAATTCAATTGTTTGCTATATTCTTGATGACTATTATTGAAAAGATATCATATTCATATCCATATATTTAAATTCAGTCCTTATGTATTTTTCCCATTCGAATAAGTTATTTAAAGAATCAATTTACTGATAGAATTAATCACAAGATGTATCTTTTTAATTACATGAATTTTTTAAATTATTATGCAAGAGTTACTAATAGTATAATTATTCACTTTTATGTATTTACAACTCAAATTACACTGGGAGAAAATTACTGAAAAGTTTTTAAAATTAAGATTCTAAAACTTTATGGATAGCAGCTTTATTTTAATGTTTCTGATAATAGTAGCAATAGCTAGCATTTATATAGCACCTTCTAGGTGCCAGGCAGGGCTAAGCACTTTATAATAATATCTCATTAGATCCTCACAACACCCTTGGGAAGCAGATGCTATAATTATCTCCATTTTACAGTTGCAGAAACTTGGGCAAACAGAGATTAAGTAACTGACATAGTAATTGTCTAAGGCCATATTTGAACTCAGGTCTTGTTGGCTTCAGGCTCAGGGCACTAGTCATTCTAACACTCTGCTGACTCCATTGCTTTCCACATCCAAATATGATAACATGAAAACTACAAATATTTTAACTCAAGTAGAAAAGTAATGTCCCAAACACTTATAGAGAAGTACTAAGAATTCATAAAACTAGTATCATATTCTGCTTTTAGATAGCAACTTTGGTACATAATACTTCTTTAACATTTTTCTTGATAAATGTATACACCCTGTAGCTATTTACAATAAAGAAGATTCGTTTTATATTTATGTGAAAGTTGAATTTTTTTGTTAACCATCTTTGACAGCTGTGATTTGATGACTATATTTTAACATTGGGAAATAGGAAGTCAAGTGTTCCTATAAGGTAAATATAACAAATTTAAGAAAAAATTAAAATATAGTGATTATTGAAATAACAATACATTTCAATTTCTCATTTCAAAAATAGGATAGTCATATGGGTTAGCAAAATATCTATGTTCCATCATTGTTATTATTTTTAACCAGAACCACTGTGATTTCCTTTTTATAGGTAACTCCCATGGAGGAAACTCTCTGTGCCACTTCAGATTAATACATCATGCTTCTTTTAGAACTACTGTTATTTTGCTCAACCAATGATCAGAACTATGATTTTAGCTTTGAGAATAGAAAAAAACATTAAACTATGAAAAAAGATATCAGGAACCAATTATGTTTACAATATTATTATTAATTCTAACCAAGAAATTACTAACATTATCCTGAAGCCTAAAGAAAACTAAGCCTATTCTAACTGTAAAAATTGAGTAAAATTAATGCAAATATTAGTGTAACTCAGTTCTCAATATATATATATATATATATATATATATATATATATATATATATATCTCCCTTTTTTTAGTCCTCAAAATAGTTTCCAAAAATGGCATCATGATGAATTTACAAAGAAAAAATAAAACTCACCAACTTTTAAAGACCATATTAACTTTCATGCAGGTCAATTACGTGGTACAGTGGATAGAATACTAGGCCTGGAGTCAGGAAGACTCATCTTCCTAAGTTCAAATCTGGCCTCAGGCATTTATTAGTTGTGTGTCCTTGGGCAAGTCACTTAACCCTGTTGGCCTCCATTTCCTCTTCTGTCAAATGAGCTAGAGAAGGAAATGGCAAACCACTCCAGTATCTTTGCCAAGAAAACCCTAAATTGAGTCACACAGAGCCAGACGGACCAAAATGACTGAACAGCCTTCATGCCATATAGTCTATTAATGGATTGTGTTTGGATTTCATAATTCAAAATGAAAATGTTATTGTATTTCAGAAACTCCTTGACATTCTAAATGAACTTGGGGACCCTTAAACATTAGGAATGTCTAAAATTTAAAATCACTCTCTGCCTCCCTCCCAGCTCTGTAAAAATCATCCAAATATCTTTTTTAACTGATTAGTAACTGGTCAGTTTATTCAAGACAGCTGAATGTGCGCACATATCTCCAAAAGTATATATTTTGAAAAACCTTTGTATAAAAACCATTAATTTTATGGTAGAAAAGTAGCCTAACATTTGAGAACTGTTAAGCAAAAACTATTACTTATTTTTCTTGTTTCTCTCTTAGAAGTAATGAAACACACAGCCGTGGCACAAACCATAGAACAGAAATAAGGACATAGACCATAAGGGCAAACCCACACAGCCACACACATGCAGTATACCATGGTCTCTCATACTTGTTGCAGAAGAAGGAGTGTTGCAACTCAGTAACCAGTCTGCAGTATTTAAAACAGTCATGGTGTCTCCTGAGAACAGGAATGGTATAATGGTTCATTGTTTAAAGGCCTGCTCAGTGTCTATGAATAATCTTCAATGCTTGTAAGTGTTTTTGTACTTTGAGCCAAGTCTTTTAACTGTGCTGTCTTGCTTTTATGAATATTATTTTATTCAAGTCAAATATATGCACATGATTTTTAGTGTCCTTGAAAGCAAGTTTTCAGGGTTTTGAGTCTTTTAATCTTACTATTTGTACTTGATTTGAGTTTTAAATGCAAACGTAGTTAATCTAAAAGTCATCACTATGTGGTCTAATCTTTCTTCCTTATGTTCATAGAAAAGTCCATTGATATTAACTGGAATTATGTGTACATACAGAGTGATAAATTGTCTTCTATAAACAAGAAAAAACTAAGCTACAAAGAATTTTGTTGAAAAGATTTTTAATACAGGCAACTTGTGATGTGTACAACTTCACACAGAAAATGATTTCAAAACTGAATCTATATAGATACTGGACTTTCTTCTGCCACCCCCCCAACAGTTAGAATAACTAAATTATGTTGATAAACAATCATTAATGTTTTTTAAAAAAGCATTTCATGGCAACAATCTATATCTGATCACTGCGAATAGTCTCTTGTTCAGAGCAGTTTGACTTTCTAATTTATTGCAACAATTATTTATATGTTACTTAGACACATAATCTAATGGAATATATTTTTTAAAAGGCAACAATGTTGTCCCTATTTCAAACAAATAACAAATAACTTTGTCCTTTGAAAAGAAAATTTTGAACACCTGTTTTTAAGTTTTTCCCAATTCATCAATCATTGTGAGCACTGGTTAAGTCAATTTCTTGGTAGCTTTTATTATTAAATTCAGAGTCAGAGCTTCAAACCACACTGATGCTTTGGATGCACTATCTATCAGTCTGCTTTTTGGAAATCAGTGTGCAAGACTCCCTTTTCTGATCCTTAAGTGAACTTTTCAGAGATATAAATAGGAAAATGAAGTGTGAACCCCCAGCAATAGGACGTGCTTAGAAGCAGAACCAGTCTTTTATTATCCTTAATGTTTCCAGTTTTAGAAAATGACAAAGAATAGAAATAGAGTTGAGTTAATAATAAATCATACATTCTCCAAATACATATTTGGACATAATGAGGAGACATGGTGTTAATTAAGGGGACTTTTACTCATTTATTAGCACATGCCTAGCACTGAGCATTGAAATTTATATTCTGTCCAATTTCTGGGTAGTATAACTTACCTCCTGTCCCATTTGTTGTAACTGATGTGTTGCTGAGATTAGATTTATCCAGTTTGGAGCTACCAGGAGCATCACTACTTCCAACAAGAGTATGAGGACTTGCTAGGTCCTGCATTTCCATAGACCTGTTAGAGTAGGAAGCAGTACAGTAAAAAGTTGAAATCCCAGCAATCATTCTTTAATAACCTATACATGTTATTCTGCTCAGGCATGTGGCAAGTTATGTTACAGTTGTTAGGAATGTTATTAGATACTATAATAATAAGGATAGAAAAGTTGAAGTCTGAATAAAAATTGATTTTTTAAAAATCAGTGTATCTTAAAAAAATATTTTTGCTGTGGCTCAAACTATAATTTATTCTACCACCACTGCTGTTAGTATAATTTCAAACAAGAAATGTCCTTCTATCTTTAAAGAATCAAATAGAAATTCACTTTTGATCCAGACCTAACTCTCTAAGGTTTTAAATTGGAGAATAGTTGCTTATCTGTACTCGTAGAGGGCAAAGAATAATATTTATCTGTTCAATATTGTAATTTCATTTTTGTACAAAAAAGAAACTTTTCCTCTCTAGAAGATAACGTGCCATTTAGCCTTTATAACACAAATACATTAATTACTCAGGACCTAATACTGCTCATGAGCCTATGTAGGAACACAGCCTATATGGCGAGGTGGGGTTAGGATTTTGAAGAGAAAAAAGCCTGTATCATGTTTGTATGTATCTATGTATGCATGTGTGTATGTGGACACATCTATGTGTCTATCATCTATATGGACAAGAATGTATGTTGGCAAGAATAATCATTTCATAAAGGCAAGGTGAGATCCCAGGATATGTAAAATGCATTTCCTCTGCTTTGTTTTATCATAAGAACATGCAAATACTCCTGCAAGTAGGTCACTGGTGATTAATCAATATAATCATAAAAGTCTGTTTAGTTTTCATTCCCATGTTTGTGAAACTTTGTGCTTGTTGAATGCTGATGACAATATGCCTTTGGTAGCTGTCTTCTACCACTGATGGGTAAAGACTAGTCAATTGTCACCAAATCATGAATAAGGGCTAGAAATGCAACCTAAAGATTACTCAGGGTAAGGATTGGTATATGTGAAGGATATTGAACTCAAACAATTTAAAACTGAGCCTATATAGAACATGGATTATAATCCCTTTCTTCTTAGATAGAATATTAACTTTCTTGGTGTCTTTGCTTATACACTAAGAAGTAGCACTGAACTAGGTGTCCAAAGATCAGAGTTTGAACTCCAGATCCATCATTTATCATTTGACCTTGGTCAAAATAAGAGACAGTTGAGATTTAGTTATACTGCATTACTCAGTTTTCTATCAATATATTCTATATCTTTTATCTCTTACCTAGTACTTGTTTCTATTTAAAATGTTTTTCCAATACTGTCCATCCTTCCAGCTCTAGTTCCAATGCCACTTATGGAAATGAAACCTTTTATGTATAGCTCAATTTGTTTTTAGCTCTCTATGCATTGATATTATATTTTATATTATAATATCTGTGCAAATTTATCTCCCTTTGAAGGCAATTACCGTATTTTTCTCATCTTTGTAGCTTCCAGAACCTGGCAAAATGCATTTTAAACCTGCCAAAGTACATTTCATAGTACACCACCAATATCAGAGGGTTTATTAAAGTCAGTTAGTCCTGAATGTATAAAGTAATAGAAAACCATGCTTACAGGTAATACATAGGATGATTTTATGCAGATGTTCAAAGAAACCACTACTGAGGTCATATTCTGATGCCTTATTGTGTTGAACATGTGTCCCTGGGTTGCAGGGAGGATTTTAGGAGAAAATGAACAATACCAGGTCCCACCCACTGGGAAAGGTTCTGATTACGGAGTGGATCATGGAATGAATATCTGTTTTCTCTGAGTCACAGAAGCATAGATTTTGAGCTGAGACATACCTTCCTGGATAGCAAGTCCAACTCCCTAAATTTGCTCATTGAAAATAAGCACAGTGAAGATAAGTAACATGGCTAGGGTGACAGAGTTAGTGAGTGCCTGAGGCGAAATTTGAACTCAGATCTTGATGACACTAAGTTCAGTACTCTACTCAATACTTCTTAATGATACTTAGCTAAGGTTAGAGAGTCACATCATGTGTAGGGAGAGGAATTTTGCAACTGCAACAACTCTCAGAGATCATCTATTAAACCAAGCAGGGACTTTGAGGCTGAGAATACCCTTCTGAACTCTTGAAGTATTCAGAGAAACTCTAAAGTTCCAACTGTGATTCTCTAGTTTCAGGTTCCCTCACTGAATTTGGTCTCTGTTAGCTTCCTGTCAATTTTTGGTGGTAAGAAAAGTGGACTAGCTAAGGGTTCATCCAGTAAGAAATGGCATTAATGAAGTTACAAAAATGAGGTGCCTATCATGACTCTGTCATTCTCCTTAAATAATTAGCCCTTTACAAATATTCTCTCATCCTCATGAAAACTTCATAAAAGAGATACTCTCGAGGAAGAAACTAAGGCAAACAGAGGTTAAGTGACTTGCTGAGAGTCACAGAGTTAATAAATGTGTGAATTTGGATTTGAATTTAAGTCTTGCTGGCTCCAAGCCCATCACATGCATACTATATATACTTGTGTGATTAATTGAACAACTACTTGATCCCTTTTCTCTTGAAATAAACCAAAGGTACATCATTCCTTTAAATTGTCTTGATATCTACCTATTCTCAGTTTACTTCTGCCAAGAAAATATCCATTGTATTTGTTTATTACAAACAAATTTTTAAAAAGTTTAGTCCAATTCCATAATTAAGAAGTAGGAACACAGGTCTGCATAAAGTAAGTAGAATTGTTTATATTTCTCCATTCCCATGTAACTAAGCAGTTGTTGAATGTCACAGTCTGTCTTATAAATGAAGCCATATAATCAAGGTTCTAGTATTTACCCTTGGCTACCTCTTTAACCTGGAAGATAACATGAGAAGGTATCATGGTACAAGGGGAAAAAAACCAAACTAGCTCTGTATCTGACTTCAAATCTCACCTCTGAGGATTACTACCTGTCTGACTTTGAACAAATTACTTAATCTCTGTGGATTTCAGTTCCCTCATCTGTAAAATGAATGAGGTTGGAATAGAAGACCTCAGAAGTTCCATCTAGCTTTAGACCTCTTAATATCCTCAGTCTCCTTGTCTATAAAATAAGAATAATGTTATTCTCTCTCCATATCATAGAAAGATAGAAAAAACGCATGTGGAATGATGTTATTTACTTAAAGTTAAGATTTTAAGCCAGGTAAAGTAATGAGGATGAGCAAAACTGACAAATATAATGACTGAAATACCTTCCATTCTTTTTTCTTGGTGTTTTAGAATTCAGAATTTGGTTGAATGATGCTTGGTTGTGGGCAACACTTTAAGCTAGCCATTGAAGAGAATACTTATAGCTATTGAACTGAAACTAAAGGATATAAAGGACAAGGACTTTTTCTCATTTAGCCAAAGAAAAGAAATTTAGGCTCAAATCAGGTGACTTGCTCAAGGTCACACAGGTACTAAGTAACTGAATCACACAGTAAATCAGATTTAATTTCAATCAAATGAGGTATACATCTGCTTTCAGTGTTGTTTCCTAGGCACTCATCATATAAACTACAATCTCCTTAAGAAGGGAATCTAGGTCTTTCCTGTATGTTCTTTATTTATACAACATGCATGTTCATTGGACAACATTAGGCAGTGACAGAATTCTGATGTTAGCTCATAGTTCTCTACATCACTACAAATGTGAACAGGTCTTCAACATTTTGCCTTTTAGATTAACCATTGATAGTGGAATATGAGGTGAAAGGGATGAGAGTTTTTAAGATGAAAATGCCTCTCTCTCTCTCTCTCTCTCTCTCTCTCTATATATATATATATATACATATATATATATATATATGTATATATATATATATATACACATACTTATAAGCATATGATACATTATACAGAGTCTTTTCAAAGAAGCACTATCATATTTTATCAAACTGATGACTTTTTGCTAGAGTTCTGGACCTGGACTCAGGAAGACCTCAGTTCAAATCCAATCTCAGACATGTACGACCCGGAGCAAGCCACTTAATCCTTTTTGCCTCAGTTTCTTTATCTGCTAAGTGAGAATATAACAGTCCTTACTCCTTAGGGTTGTTTTGAAGATAAAAATGAAATTATATTATTAAAGTACTTTGCAAACCTTTAAGTACTATATAAATGCTATTTTATTATTATACTATTATTACTAATAAGAACAAACCCTTTGAATTACCCATGTCTTGTTCATTTCATTTTCCACTGGACAAAATATTTTATTCAATTCACTAATCAAATATCAATGTTCTTTTCATTATTTAATTTTAAAAATGTAGTCTCATTTGCAACCAAAAATTTCTTCTCCCCAAACCACTTTTATTTATTGGGGAAAATACAACAAAACCAAAATGTTTTAGCAGTTTTGTTTGAAAGGTGTCGGGCTCAAACTTCATTCAGATCAGTTGTAGACTCAAAGTTAAGAAAGTAAAGAATTATTCTCCCATACTTAGCAAGAAAGTGAATGGACCACACCAGCAAAAATTTAATGTATTCCATTATGTCAAGAGACGTGTGGTGCTCCTATCATTTAGGAAACCAACCAGTGAAGAATGAATTTTTTTTAACTGGATAAATGTAAAGATGAATACTCTATGGTGAGCAATGCTTACTAGCATCAGTTATCAGATCTAAAGCTTTCTCTTTGTGGGACTGATAACATGCTTAGAACCTTTATCAGTGAACACTGATATTATCTGCAACAACAACAAAAGGAAGTGCAGGGTAATATACTGCATACAGGAATAAAATAATGTAAGTCTATCTTGAAAATGGTGAAGATGAACACCTTTCTATGTATTTCTATATAAACCATATATTTTTTTTAAAATTTTATCATTATTAATTATTAGAAATAAAACACTGGATAGTGAGTCAGGAAATGTGGATTCAAGTTTCTGATCAGGTACTGGCATGACACATTTTTAGAAAGTTCACTGACAGCCCCACTCATACTCCTTCTTCAGTTTATAGAATTCAACTTGCTGACAATTGTATTTCATCCACAGACAGTCATGTTGTATTCCATTCTTTTATATGCCAAGACATTCTGTCTCTTTATGGGGTTATTCAACCCATTCATGTTAAGTGCAAAGAAGTTAACACCTTCCATTAGGGATCAGTGAGTGAAATGTGATGAGTGAGCACTGTGATAAGTGTTTGGCATTAGGAAGCAAAAATAAAACCTCTGTGAAAAAAGATGTGGAAAAGACAGCAAGACACCAAGGAGAGTTGTGTGTGAATACAAATACAAACATTTAACATACCAACCTACCAGGAAGCAAGAGTTATGATTGTATTATATTTCATATGATAAGCAATGCCAGGAGAGATCAGGAAACTCCCCTGTAACTTCAATCTTTATGACATTAAAACACTTGATAGTTACCACGGAAAAAAATTAAAAGTCATCCTGGCATCTTTGTGATAGGGACTCCAAGCCCACTTCTCATCTGGTTTAATAACCCATGGAGTTCGTCCAACTACAGAGTTCCTCTCTGAAATCAACAGGAGCCTAGCTCTTATATCTCTTGCAAAAAGCAAGATGAAATGAGTCTGGTATAAATATTCAATTGGAAAATTACAGCCAATCTACTCACACTGTGTATTGAGTGCAATTCAAAACTCTCCCACCTGGTACTGACTGGCTCCCTCCTGTCTCCCAGGAACTGGCAGGTGGAAGGCAGGCTGAAGCTTAGGGAATCTTTTCATCTACTATGGCAAAAGAGGGGCAGGTAGGAGTGGTGCACAAACATCCAAGGATGTAATTATGATAGTGTCTTTTTTCCCAGACGGAAAGCACCATTTAGAGTCAGTAATCCATTTGCAGCATCCCTCAAGAAATGAAATGTTTGGAAAAAATATAATATTTTATATTTAATATTTTTATTTTAATGAGATTATGCATACACATATGTATATGTGTATATTTTTTCCATGACTTAAGCCACAAGATGAAGCTGTTATTTTTATACTCAGGGTTTCTCTCTACCTTTTGTCTGGAAAATATAGATCCTGACCTGAAGGACTGATAAAGTTTATTGATTTGCACTGTAGGATGCAAGGTGAGAAGATTCTTTGGCTAATCATCCCTTTAACTCCACTGTCAATAAAATTTTAAAAAATTGTATAAATGAATATGTTTTCCAACAGTTAACATTATTGAGGAGGTGCAGAATGTTCTAAAGTGAAAGAATTCAAGCAGATGTATAAGTCTGATACTTAATATAAGCCTTCTTGAAGAATAAAACTTTGTTAACTTGCATCAAAATAATTCAGAAATGTTGGTAGTTTAACTGTGTCTGTGTTTATGTTCATAGAAGAAACATTTGCCAATGTAATGAAAAAGTAAAATATTTTCATGAGAGAGATAGAAAGAGAAAGAGACAGAGAGAGAGAGAGAGAGAGAGAGAGAGAGAGAGAGAGAGAGAGCGAGAGAGAGATTTTGTTTTGCTAGGCAATCATATGGAAAATCTAAGAAAAATGATGCAATGCAAATCTTCCTACAAATAATTCCTATGTTCACAAATGAGACATCTCTTAAGTAGAGCTTTTGACTAGCAATATGTTGGTAGTGACTGATCTGAATTAGGATATTTTGTTGTTGCTCAGTTGTTTCAGTCATGTCAGACTCTTCATGATCCCTTTTGGTGGTGGTGGTGGATTTCTTGACAGAGATACTGGAGTAGTTGCCATTTTGTTCTCCAACTCATTTGACAGATGAGAAATTGAAGCAAACAGTGTTAAGTAACTTGCTCAGGGCTATACAGTTAACAAATGTTTGAGACAGGATTGAACTCATCAGGAGGAGTCCTGATTCCAAGACCAGTACTCAACTCACTGAGCCATCCAGTTATGCAAAATAGATATAGAAAAGTAATAAAACTGCATTTGTCAAACTAGTCTTCAATTACGTTAATAGAAGACTTTTGAAGTGTTGTTGGATTTTCAAATTTACCACAACCTGTCCCCCTATTGTTGTTGTTTTTCTTTAAAAACCATATATTGCTACCCTGGCATGTATTTATTTTATTATTAACCAGAGTTTTTAGAGCACTCTAAAGCTTTAAAAGTGTTTTTAAAAATATTATCTCATTTTGTTCTTCCAACAACAATGGGAAGTGTGTACCATTATTGTTGTCATTTTAGAAATGGGGAAAATGAGGCAATTGCCTCATTTGTTGTGAACTGCCTAAGGCATTTTCCACTTTTCTTTTTTATTGAAATCATCATTGTTTGGTTTCTAAAACCAGAAATACAATATATGAAGCAATGTCTCATTTTTATTATATTCAAGTGAAAACTGTCTTACTTGAAATTGAACATTTTCCACTATTTGCCTTTCAAAATGGACTAGGCCAAGCTAGGAACCAGAAAATGAAGATAGTTTCTATTTTATCTCTCAAATAAACAGTGTTGATTGATTGATAAAATTTACATTACATATTCAAATTATCTTTCAAAATAAAGTTAAAAATTTCAAATCCTAACAATTTTAAGGTAGTTAAACAAACATGTTTTTGAAGTGATTTCACAGCAGCTATGGTTTGATGTGAAGAGAACTGAATTTAGAGCCATGTGGGTTATTGGGATGGTGAACAAAGTCAAAACCAATGCCAAAATTGGAGTCACTAAAGGTACTAGGGATGTTTAGTATGGACAATCTTGAGAGGGCCTTAAAGATATCTTCTAGAAGTATAATATCTGTCACACAAATATGAAGATGTCTTTTGCTTCACTTCAGAGGGTAGAAAGAGAGTTTATAAAGAGGTAGATTTTTGTTGAACATAGAAGGAAACTTAATAATTAAAACTGTCAAAGTGTCAGGGGGTGAAATCAAGATGACTGAGTAAAACAAATATTTGCTATTGCTCTCCCCCAATTCCCAACCAAATACCTGTAAAAATGACTCTAAAGAAATTTTGTAGCTGCAGAATCCACAGAATGGTGGAGTAAAGCAAATTTCCATCCTAAGCAGCCTGGAAGGTTGATGGGAAGCCTCTATTGCACCAGAGTGGGAGCAGAGTGCAATTCAGTGTGCTGCACCTGCAGAGAGGGGACCTGAGCAGGCCTAGCAGGTGGGGGAATTGAATCATTGGCACTTGTGGTGGTTTTCAGACTTCACAAAAATTTATCCCCAAAACAGTGAAGATAAATTGGAAGGTTAGTGGAAGAAAAACTATCTGATATGTGTGAGAGAGTAGAGTGGTCTAATCCCAGGCCCAGAGTGGCAAAGGGGGTGGAGGAGGCTGTTGGAACCATAACAGCCGCAGGAGTAGTAGCAGAGGCTGCTTCTGAGGCTCTGGGGTTACAGATTGTGGGACCATGCAGCAGCTGGCAGGATACCACCCCACATCCATTGGAAACAGAGAACTACCTTGACAAAGAGCTTAGAAGTCAAGCAATTGGCTGGGGAGAAAAGCAAAAACAGGGGAAAAAATCAGACTATAGAATCTTACGTTGGTTACAAGTTAAGATCAAAACATACAACCAGAAAGAGACAACAAAGTCAAAACTCCTACATCCAAAGACTCCAAGAAAAATTTAAATTGGTCATAGGCCATGGAAGAGCTCAAAAAGCATTCTGAAAATCAAGAAAGAGAGGTAGAAGAAAAATTTGGAAGGGAAATGAGAGTGATGCAAGAAAATCATGAAAAACAAGCCAATAGCTTGCTAAAGGAGATCCCCCCAAAATGCTGAAGACAGTAACACTTTAAAAAATAGATGAACCCAAATAGCAAAAGAGATCCAAAAAGCCAATGAGGAGAAGAATGCCTTAAAAAGCAGAATTGGCTAAATGGAAAGGGAGGTCCAAAAGCTCAGTGAAGAAAATAGTTCTCTAAAAATTAGGATAGAGAAGATGGAAGTTAATGACATTATGAGAAAACAAGAAATTCTAAAACAATACCAAAAGAATGAAAAAATAGAAGACAGTAAAATATATCATTGGAAAAACAACTGACCTAGAAAATAGATTCAGGAGAGATGATTTTAAAATTATTCTTCTACCTAAAAACCACAACCAAAAAAAGAGCCTCAACATCCTCTTCCATTATCAAGGAAATCTGAACTGACATTCTAGAACCAGAGGTTAAAATAGAAATGGAAAGAATTCACTAATCACCTCCTGAGAGAGACTTAAAAAGGAAAACTCCTAGGAATATTGTAGTCAAATTCCAGAGTTCCAAGGTCAAGGAGAAAATATTACAAGCAGCCAGAAAGAAACAATTCAAGTATTGTGGAAATACACTCAGAATAACACAAGATTTAGCAGCTTCTACACTAAGGGATCTGGGGCTTGGAATATGATACTTCAGAAGTCAAAGGAAATAGGATTAAAACCAAGAATCATTTACCCAGAAAAACTGACTATAATACTTCAGGAAAAAAAAATGGTTGTTCAACAAAATGGAGGACTTCCAAGCATTCTTGTTCAAAAGACCAGACCTGAAAAGAAAATTTGACTTTCAAATCTAAGAATCAAGAGAAACATGAAAAACAAAGCAGTAAAGAGAAGCCATAAGCAACTCATTAAAGTTGAACTTTTTTACATTCACACATGAAAAGATTATCCTTTTAGCTCATGAGAACTTTTTCAGTATTAGGCTAGCTAGAACATGTGCATGTGTGTATGTATGTATGTGTGATACACACATACACCGAAGGCACAGGGAGAATTGAACATGAAGGAAAAATACCTAAAAAGCAAAATTTACTGTTGAGAAGAATGTACTGAGAGAAAGAGAAAGGGAGAGGTAGAATGTAGCAAATCATCTCACATAAAAGAGACAATTATCAGCCTTTACAATAGAGGGGAAGAGAGGGAGATCAAAGGGAATAAATGAACCTTACTCTCATGGGATTTGGCTTAAGGAGGGAATAACATACACTCAATTGGGTATGGAAATCTATTTTACCCTGCAGGAAGGCAGGGAAGAAGGGGACAGGAGAGGGAAGATAATAGAAGGGACAGCAAATTGGGGAAAGGAATAATCAGAAGCAAACACTATTGTGAAGGGACAGATCAAGGGAGAGAATGGAATAAGTGGAGGGCAGGACAGGACAGAGTGAAATGTGGTTAGTTTTTCACCACATGACTGCTATGGAAGTGTTTTGAATGGCTACAAATGTAGGACATATATGGAATTGTTTGCTTTCTCAGTGAGGGTAGGAAGGGAGAGAATATGAAACTCAAAGCTTTAAAATGAATATTAAAAATTATTTTTGCATGCAACAGGGAAATAAGATGTATAGGTAACAGGGTATAGAAATCTATTTTGCCTTATAGAAAAATAGAGGGAAGGAGAATGGGAGAAGCAGGGTTGATAGAATGGAAGACATAATGGAGTAAGGGGCTGATGGGGTGCATGCTGTCACTTGGGGTGAGGAATGGTGAGAGATGTGGAAAAACTTTGGAATTAAAATTCTTGTGGAAGTAAACATCAAAAACTGAAAAATAAAAAAAATTATATATTTTTTTCAAAAAGCAGAATTAGCCAAATGGAAAAGGAGGTCCAAATGCTCATTGAGGAATATAATTCCTTCAAAATTAGAATAAAGATGGAAGATAATGACTTCACAAAAAATTATAAAGAAATTATAAAGCAAAACTAAAAGAATGAAAAAAGTAACAGACAATGTGAACTATGTCATTGGAAAAATAACTGACCTGGAAAATAGATCCAGGAGAGAAAATTTAAAAACTATTGAACTACCTGAAAATCATGATCAGAAAAAGAGGCTACACATAATCTTTCAAAAAATTACCAAGGAAAACTGCTCTAATATTCTAGAATAAGAGAGTCAAATGGATATTGAAAGAATCCCCATATAGCCTCCTGAAAGAGGTGCCAAAAGAAAAACTCCTAGGAATGTCGGAGCCAAATTTCATACCACCTAGGTCAAGGGGAAAACATTCCAAATAGATAGAAAGAAACAATTCAAGTATTGTGGAAATTCAATCAGGATAACACAAAGTCTAGCAGCTTCTATATTAAGGAATCAGAGGGCTTGGAGTATGATATTTCAGAGGTCAAAGGAGCAAGGATTAAAACCAAGAATCACCTATGCAGCAAAACTGAGTATAGTACTTAAGGGGGAAAATGGTCATTCAATGCATTAGGGGACTTTCAAGCATTCTTGATGAAAATAGCAGAGTTGAATAGGAAAAAAAACCCAAAACTTTCAAACACAAGAACCAAGAGAAGCATGAAAAGATAAACAGGAAAGAGAAATCATAAGGGACTTACTAAAGTTGAACTGTTTACATTCCTATATGAAAAGATCATCTTTTTAACTCTTGAGGCTTTTCTCAGTATTAGAGTAGTTGGAGGGACTATATGCATAAAGACAGAGAGTACAGGGTGAGTTTCATAGGAAGGGATGATATCTAAAAAAATACAATTAAGGAGTGAGAGAGGAATATATTGGGAGAAGGAGAAAGGCAGAAATAGAATGGGGTAAATGATCTCTCATATAAAAGAGGTAAGAAAAATCTTTTAATGGAGGGGAAGAGAAGGGGTGAGAGGCAGTGAATCTTACTCTCATCATATTTGGCTTAAGGAGGGCATTACATGCAAACTCAATTTGGTATGAAAATATTTCTTACATTATAGGAATGTAGAGGGGAAGGGGATAAGCAGGGGTTGAGGGGATCACAGAAAGGAGGGCAAATGGGAGTAAGAGATAATTAGAAGTAAACACTTTTGAGGAGAGACAGGGTCAAAAGAAAGAATAGAATAAATGGGGGGCAGAACAGAATGGAGGAAAATATAGATAATCTTTCACAACATGATTGGATTTGACTGTGTAACATGACACTGGCACAGGACTGCTCAGCAAGGCGTGCCCACATCAGAAAAGGCGCTGTGCTCTTTGAGCGAAGCAGAGTTAAACTAAACACAGGATGTTCAAATTTGGAGTATCCATCTGAAATATTCACACAGACGATCTGTGCCCAACCTGTGGCAGAGCTTTCTGAGCTCGTCCTGTCTGATCAGCCACTCTTTATGGTGGTGATGTCATTTTGGACCTCTTCGAAGATGAAGGACAACAACCAACCCTTCCCTCTTCCTTAAATTATCTTTGACATCCATTTCTTTTATTATAAATCTTATTGATCAACTAATTCTTTTCTTTATAATATATAAAAGTAAAAGAAACAAGCATTTACTAAGAGCCAGGAGGCACGTAAGCCAAGCTAAGCCCTATTTTCTCTCATTTCATCCTCACAATTACTCAAGAAGGGACACATTATTATCTCCATTTTGTAACTGAGAAAACCGAGGCAGCCAGAGGTTAAATGACCTGTTCAAAGTCTTCGTTGTAAGAGTCTTCAATGAGGTCTTTCTGGTGCCAGGCCCAATTGTGAATAATACTCTGTTCACTTTACCATCAAATTAATATCTGTCTCTTCTTCATTTGCTTTGCGTCATTATTCTAGTTTATTTTGTTCCTTAGTTCATACATGGATAACAGTGAGACAGAGAAAGGGATGGAGGAAGGGAGAGAGAAAGGGAGGGAGGGGGAGAGAGAGAGAGACAGAGACACAGAGACAGAGAGATAGAGAGAGAAAGAGAGAGATAGAGATAGAGACAGAGAGAGAAAGAGAGACAGAGAGAGACAGAAAGAGAGATAGAGAGACAGACAGAGAGAGAGATAGACAGAGAGAGACAGAGACAGAGAGAGAGACAGAGAGAAAGAGAGAGACAGAGAGACAGAGACAGAGAGAGAGGCAGAGAGAGAGACAGAGAAAGAGAGACAGAGACAGAGACACAGAGACACACAGAGAGAGACAGAGAGACAGAGAGAGAGAAAGAGAGACAGAGACAGAGAGAAAGAGAGAGACAGAGAGACAGAGAGAGAAAGAGACGGAGAGACAGAGAGAGAAAGAGAGACAGAGAGAGAGAGATAGAGAGAGAGAAAGAGAGACAGAGATAGAGATAGAGACAGAGAGAGAGACAGAGAGAGAGAAAGAGAGATAGAGAGAGACAGAGAGAGAGACAGAGACAGAGAGAGAGAGAGAAAGAGAGACAGAGAGAGAAAGAGAGAGACAGAGAGAGAGACAGAAACAGAGAGAGAGAGGAGAGAGAGGGAGAGAGAATGAGTATTTTTTGCTGACCAGTCATATATAAAGTCTAACCAAAAACAATGCAAAGATATCATTTACATGACTATATTACTTTGTTACTCTTTTAGTTGACTTTTCTTAAAGATTTGAGTTCCATGCTTTCCTCATAGTATTCTCTCCTTCCCTTCAATTCATCTTGCACAACACTGAAAAACTGATCTGAGCACTGCTTTACTATGTCCATTCCATAATTTTATCAACTGCCACACAAATGCTTAGCTTGGGCTCTATCTTAAGAAGATGAGGTTTAGGGTAGAAAAGTACAGGTGTAGCCCATTCAAAACATGGTTATTAACACCTTATCCTAATTAGCAAAATGAGATCCAAAAGGATACATGAATCAAATATCAAAGGACATCTTATAAACAAATTAGAGTATTTTTTTATCTAAATTTGTAAGAGGAAGTGGAAAATTATCTTTGCATTGTTTCTCTGGATAAAAAGGAAATATCTACTTTAAAATACGTAAGAATAAAAGCCCAACCTTAATTGAAAAATGGTAGAGAGATGTGAATAGGCAATTTTCTAAGAAAGAAATCGATATCCTTCTGAAAAATGCTTCAGGTTGCTAATAATTAGATGAATGCAAATTAAAATAATTCCAAGGTTTTATCTCAAAACAGTTAAATGGCCTAGTGGATAGAGTTCTGGACCTGGGGTCAGGAAGCCTCATCTTCCTGAGTGCAAATCCTGCCTTAGACACTTACTAGATGTGTTACTCTGGGAAATGGCAATCTTTCTATGTGAGCTAATTTGGCAAATCACTTTTCCTTTGTTCTGGGCCCACCTTAACTGTCCTGACCTCTGATTCCTATATAGCATTACCCTTCAGTTATGATGCCTGATCAATTGGGTTCGCAGTTTGTCTCAGCTGAATCCTACTTCTGTTTCATTCTGATCACAAGCTCACAGATCTTAGGTCATCTATTCCAACTTCCTCATCTTACTAAAACCCAGATATGTCAAGTCTTTGGCCTCAGGATCACACATATAGCATCAAAAATGAGATTTGAACACTAAAGTCAGCATTCTTACCACTATATTTATTGATTTTTAATGAGGAACATTGCAGCTAGATGGCACAGTGGATAGAGTTCAGAGCCTGAAGTCAGGCAGACTCCTCTTCAGAAATTCAAATCTGGCCTCAGACACTTACTATTTGTATGACCCTGTGCAAGCCCTGTCTGCCTCAGTTCCTTGATCTTTAAAATGAACTGGAGAAGGAAATGGAAAATCACTCCAGTATCTTTGCCAAGAAAATGCCAGATGGAGTCATGAAGATTCAGACACAACTGAAAAATGACTGAACAACAATAAAGGTTTTACAGAAAAGGGAAATTACAAATATTTGAGGAGGTGTATAAAAATGAAAAATTAGTACAATAATGATGGAACTGTCAACTTTTCAAGCTGTTCTGGAAATTGATTCATGATTCTAACCTAAAAGTTGTAAAACAGTGAATACTTTTTGAACCACTGTACTAGGACTAGGTCTGTACTCCCCCAAAAGATCAAAGTGAGAAGAAAAGAACACACATACAAAAATATTTATAGTAACAAGTTCTTCCTAAGGAAGAAAAAAACTGGACCCTAAGATATTGCCCATAGAGTGGGGAATGATTGCAAAATGAAGGTACATTAGAACATGAAAGTATTATAAGATAAAATGAACAGTTTTAGTCAAACCTGAGAGGAGTTGTATATTTAATGCAGAGTGAATTAAATGGACCCAGGAGTACAAAAAATTGTATAATAATATCACTGCAAAACATAGAGCATTGAAAGATCTAAGAATCTGGATTAACACAATGAATAACTATAATTCCAGAGGACCACTAGAGAAAAGAAAAGATACATCCTGAAAGAAAGATGATAGATTAAATGTTCAGACAGAGACATATTTCATGACATAACAAATATGGGATTTAAAAAAAAAATCTGGCTATACACATGTTTTTAAGCTTCTCTTTTTATTTTTTGAGAGAAGGTGAGCAAGAAAAAGGGCTAACTTTTCAATTGAATCACAAATTTTAATTGTTAAAGTATCTACTAAGTGCCTTTTATGTTCTAGTCACAGTGTTAAATAATTTACATGGATTATCTTGGTACTTTAGGGGATATAGCCATGATAGTAAAATAGAGGAACACTCAGTTGAGCTCTTCCAACATTCCCAACAACTTTAAAATAATGCCTTGGGGGAGGAGCCAAGATGGTGGAGTAGAAAGACACACATGCACTAGCTCCCGAACCCACAGCCTATAAAATACCTATAAGGAGGAACTCCTGACAAGTTCTGGAGCAGAGGAAGCCATGGAACAATGAAGTGGAGGAGATTTCTATTCCAGAGAGGCCTGAAAAACTGACACCAAAGGTACATCAAGCACCGGACCTGGAGCAGAGCCCAGCCGTGCCCTGGACATGTGGATCCGGGAGGAGCAGATCTGGGCGAGCTTTGGGACGGAATTTCCAGCAGCCGCGTGGTTCCCTCCACCCACAGGCGCAAAGGTCAGTGAGAGGGCCAGTTTGGCTGGCCAAGAGGGGAGCAGGGTGTCTCCACAATTCAGGCCCCCTTGGGAGGCAGCGGCTAACGGGGGCTCCCAGAGCAGGCAGTAGAAGGTCTCAGCATAAACCCCCGAGGGAACTGAGCCCTGTGCCGCAGCCCTGCCCCTACCTGAGCACCTGAATTTAATCTTACATTGAATAGCAGCCCCACCCCAGCTGAAAGCCGTGAGACTGGGAAGCAGCATTTGAATGTCAGCCCCCAAGCACTAGCTGGGTGGATCTGGAGGGTGTGGTAAGGAATCTCAGAAGTCAAATAACTGGCTGGGAAAATGCCCAGAAAAGGGGAAAAAAAGGTAAGACCAAAGAAGGTTACTTTCTTGGTGACCAGATGTTTCCTCATTTCCTTTCTGATGAGGAAGAACAATGCTTACCAGCAAGGAAAGACATAGAAGTCAAGGCCTCTGTATCCCAAACATCTGAAGTAGATATACAATGGGCTCAGGCCATGGAAGGGCTCAAAAGGGATTTTGAAAATCAAGTTAGACAGGTGGAGGAAAAACTGGGAAGACAAATGAGAGAGATGCAAGAAAAGAATGAAAAACAGGACAATACCTTGCAAAAGGAGACCCAAAAAAATGCTGAAGAAAATAACACCTTGAAAAATAGGCTTACTCAATTGGCAAAAGAGGTTCAAAAAGCCAATGAGGAGAAGAATGCTTTAAAAAGCAGAATTAGCCACATGGAAAATGAGGTTCAAAAGCTCACTGAAGAAAATAGTTCTCTCAAAATTAGAATGGAACAGATGGGGAGGCTAATGACTTTATGAGAAACCAAGACATCACAAAACAAAACCAAAAGATGCAAAAATGGAAGAGAATGTGAAATATCTCATTGGAAAAACAACTGACCTGGAAAATAGATCCAGGAGAAACAATTTAAAAATTTATGGGGCTACCTGAAAGCCATGATCAAAAAAGGAGCCTAGACATCATCTTTCATGAAATTATCAAGGAAAACTGCTCTGATATTCTACAACCAGAGGGCAAAATAAATAATGAAAGAATCCACCAATCACCACTTGAAAGAGATCCAAAAAGAGAAACTCCTAGGAACATTGTGGCCAAATTCCAGAGTTCCCTGGTAAAGGAAAAAATATTACAAGCAGCTGGAAAGAAACAATTCCAGTACTGTGGAAATACAATCAGGATAACACAAGATCTGGCACCTTCTACATTAAGGGATCAAAGGGCGTGGAATAGGATATTCCAGAAGTCAAAGAATCTAGGACTAAAACCAAGAATCACCTAGCCAGTCAAACTGAGTATAATACTTCAGGGGAAAAAATGGTCTTTCAATGAAATCATGGACTTTCAAGCATTCTTGATGAAAAGACCAGAGCTGAAAAGAAAATTTGACTTTCAAACACAAGAATGAGAAGAAGCATGAAAAAGTAAACAGCAAAGAGAAGTCATAAAGGACTTACCAAAGCTGAACTGTTTACATTGCTACATGGAAGACAATATTTGTAACTTGACACTTTTCAGTATCTGGGTAGTTGGTGGGATTACACACACACACACACACTCACACACGCACATGCACATGCACACACACACATACACACATGCATGCACACAGAGAAAGAGAGTACAGAGCAAATTGAATAGGATGGGATCATATCTTAAAATAAAGTTAAGCTGTGAGAGAGAAATGTATTGGGAGGAGAGAGGATGAATTGGAATGGGGCAAATTATCTCTTATAGAAGAGGCAGGCAAGAGAGTTTTTAGTGGAGGGAAAAAGAGGAGAGCTGAGAGAAAAACATGAAGTTTACTGTCATCACATTCGACTAAAGGAAGGAATAAAATGCACACCCATTTTGGTATGAAAACCTATCTTACAATATAGGAAAGTGGATGAGAAGGAGATAAACAGGGTGGGGGGGAT
>CM053770.1:413599478-413648767 GCA_028658325.1 Potorous gilbertii | reverse complement strand
CAAATGGGGAGAAAATTTGGACCCCAAAATTTTGTGAAAATGAATGTAAAAAGTTAAATAAATAAATTTATTAATAAAAAAATTATGCCTCAAATAAAATTCTAGCGTGGCAGAACCAACAAAAGGTGAAACATTCTAATCCAAAATAACATAGGAGATTGGAAGGAGAGAACAGTGACATAGGGGAGGGCAGAGGCTAGTCTTAAGTCCACATGGATGAAAATCAGTGTTGGGAAGATAAAAGAAGCAGAATTGGTCAAATGGAAAAGGAGGTACATAAACTCATTGAAGAAAATAATTCCTTAAAATTTAGAGTTGGGAAACTAGAAGGCAACAATACTATGAGGCATCAAGAAACAATAAAATGAAGTTAAAAAAATCTGAAAAAAATATAGAATAAAATATGAAACATTTCATCAGAAAAAACAACTGACCTGAAAAATAGATCAAGGAGAGATAATTTAATAATTATTGTTACCTGAAGTGATGATCAAAGAAACCATCCATACATCATCTTTCAAGACATTATCGAGGAAAACTGCCCTAATATTCCAGAACTAGAGAGTAAAATAGAAAATGAAAAGATCTATTGATCTCCTCTTGAAAGAGAATCCAAAATAAAAACTTCAAGACCAGAGCTCCCAGTTCAGATAGAAAATCCTTCAAATAAGAAGAATAAAACCATCTGAATACTGTGGAGTCACAGTCAGACTCACACAAGATTTAGCAGCTACCATATTAAAGAAGCAGATGGCTTGTATATGATATTGCAGAAGGAAAAAAAAACAGCTGGAATTACAACTAAGAATAACTTATCCAGCAAAACTGAGCATAATATTTCATGGGAAAAAGGATATTTAATGAAATATAGAATTTTCAAGATGAAAAGAACACAGCTGGCTAGCCATGTAAAAATTTTAAATGAATATTAGCAAGGAGATTACAGTAGTTTATCATGAAGATCATACACTATGACCAGGAGAAATTTATTCCAGGAATGCAAGCCTTGGTCAATACTAGGAAGCTTAATTGGCTATTTAAATATCAATAACACAAAAATGTTATTATATCAACAGATTTAGAAAAAAAGTCTTTGTCAAAATTCAACCCTTATTCCCTTTAAAAACACTAGAAAGTATAAGAATCAATTTTTTTTTGAATAAGTAGTATCTACCTAAAATCAAGAGCAAGCATTATTTATGATGGGGAGAAACCTGAAGCCTTCTCAATAAGATTAGGAGTGAAACAGGCATGTTCACTATCACCATTATTATTCAATATAGTACTAGAAAATCATAGCAATAAGAAAGAAAAATCGAAGGAATAGAAATAGACAATGAGGCGATAAAACTATCACTCTTTGCAGATGATATAATGGTATACTTAGAGAACAATAGAGAGTCAACTGAGAAACTTGTTAAAACAAATAACTTCAGCAAAGCTGTTGGATATAAAATTAACCAACATAAGTTTCTCTGATTGAAGTCTCATTTCTGAAATACATAGGGAACTAAGTCAAATTTATAAAAAAAAAAATGCCATTCCCCAGTTGATAAATGATCAAAGGATAGGAATAGGTAGTTTTCAGAAGAAGAAGTCAAAGCTATCAATAGTCACACAAAAAATGCTGTAAATCACTACTGGGTAGAAGAATGCAAATTAAAATAATGCTGAAATACCATTGAACACTTATAAGTTTGACTAACAAGACAGAAAAAATATTTTCAAGAGCTGCAAGGGATGTGAAAAAATTTGGATGCTATTGCATGCATGGTAAAGCTGTAAATTGGAGTCTAATAATTCTGGGGAACAATTTGCAACTATGCCACAAAGGCTATAAAACTCTGCATAACCTTTGACCCATTAATATCACTACTGGGTCTGTATCCCAAAAAGATAAAAGAAAAGGGAAAAAGGACCATTTTTGTAGAAAAAATATTTATAACAACTCTTTTTGTGACAGCAAAGCATTGAAAATTAAGGAGATGCCCATCCATTGGGGAATGACTGGACAAACTGTGGTTTATGATTGTGATGGCATATTCTTGCGATATAAGAAATGATGAGCAGGATGGTTTCCGAAATGGTTGCCAGAAAAAGTTGGGAAGATTTATATAAACTTATGCAAATTAAATGGAAGCAGTATAACATTTTACACAGTAACAGCAAAGTGTAAGGATGATTCATTGTGAAAGACAATTACCTCTGATCAAGAAAATGATCCAAGACAATTCCAAAGGATCCATGATGAAAAATATTATCCACCTCCAAAGAGAGAATTGATGGACTCTGAATGCAAATTGAAGCATACTTTTTGATTCTTTATTTTTTATTATTTTATCACTTTTTTGCCACATAGGTAATATGGAAAAATTTTTTGCATGTCCCTATATGTGCAATAAAAATTAATGTGATTGTCTTTTTAAGGAAGATTAAAATGTGAGAAGGAAAGAATTTGAAGTTCCAAAATAAAAAAAAAAGATTTAAAAAATTTTACACATAATCGGGAAATATTCCATGAAATCAGTTAAAGAAATAAAGCAACAAACAACAATAAACAAACAACAATCACCTCCTTTGATACATCAGCCCTTTGAGAAAAGTGGTGCTATTCTCATTTTATAGATCAGGAAAGTGAGGCAGACAGAGGTTACTATGTAACCTGTATAGTGTTACACATCTAGCAAGTGTCTGAGGGCTGAATTTGAATTCAGATCTTCCTGGCTTCATACCCACTGCTCTCTTATTGTGAAATGTTCCAAATTATTCATTATTCATTCATATTCAATTTCTCTAACTCTTTCAATGGTACCACTATTCTTTCTCCCTCTCTTATGTTCAATTCTGGACAAAATAGGCTAGAAAATGTATTGATAAATTGTAGTGTATGGAGAGAGGAGTAATCAAAACAGTGAAGAAACTGAAGTCTATATCAGGATCAGCTGAAGGAATTAGGGTTTTGAGGGTGGAGAACAGAAGATCTAATTGTTGGGAATTGTTGAAAGGCTATAAAGATTAGAATTGCTCTTGTTGACACCAGAGGGCAGAACTTCCTAATTTTTTCCACAGTGGTGGAAGTTGCAGAGAAATAGGTTTAGATCTGTAAGAACAAATCTCCTAAATATCCATATATCTATCATCAGTCTTCAAAATGGGCTCCTTCAGAAGGGAATAAATTGACTGTTGGTCTTTGATCAGAATATAGGTGAGCACTGGTTCTAGATGTTGTAAAGGAGATTCTTGTCCAATACAAATTAAAACAGCTTGAGGTCAGGGACCATCTTTTTGTTTGCATGTTTTTTTTTTGTCATGAATATTCAACATATGCTGAATGTTATTAGACTAGATGACCTCTGAGGTCCCTTCCAGTTCTCGAGATTCTCTTGGTTCCCTTGTCTCCATACCCTCCTCACTTTATTCAGTTATACTGTCTGGATACTGAGTTTCCACCTCATAACTCATTCAAGCCATTGTGTTTCTTCCATCTATCTTCTTAACTCCTTAGATTAAAAGATGCCATTGCAGTGGAATCTTTTTTGTTGTTTTGCAAACACTCACACTCTGTCTCTCTCTTCCTCTTCTCTCTTTCTGTGTGTGTGTCTCCCCAGTTCTAAAGCCTTCAGATTCTCTGTCTCCTATCTTACCACATCTTGACTCACTCTTTTTTCTGTCCTTTAGGCCAGCTCTAATGTCTTAATTTTCCCCAGAGATCTGTGACATTGAATCAAGCTTGCCTTACATTGTCCTATGATTATGTCATTTTCATATTTTCCTTTGCCTTTACTCATGTCATTTCCTTGGAAATAGAATGTCTATGCCTCCTCCCACTCTGCTCATCCAGATCCTATTCACTTTTTATGACTCATTTCAAGTTTCCCAACTTATGCCAGTCCTCATTCAGCTATCTTTCCAATGAACTCCTTCCTGTAGAACTTAGCAACGGACCCCTTCCTATACAATATGCAATTTAGCAACAAATTATAGATTGTCTTACAAAGAGTTCAGACTTCTGTTAATTTTATTCAGAGACCATTGTAAAATTTCAGTGAGTGACAAAACCATGAAATTTCAGGTAGACATGACTTTTAATATGTTTTTGAGTATACAGATACAGGATTATGAACATTTAGGTCTAGATGAGAATTTAGAGATTGTCTAAGCCAACCCTATTATTTTATATATAAGGAAACTAAAACCCAAATGATTTTCACAGTCACAAAGCTAATCAGTGGCAAAACCATGACCATAATTCCATTTTTCCAGTTTTCCAGATTTCCAGTTTAATGTCTTTTTTTCACCACATAATTCTGCTTTTCAGTGCTGGTTTTATGTTATAAATCATCAGATCAATACATCACCGAGCTGCCTTCACAGTGGTACCTAAATTAACTTTAGGTATGTATTTGAGGCAGCTTTGTAGAGTCTATTCTGTACCATCCACAATTATTTCATGGATTTTGTCTTTATCTACCAGATTTTTAAACTCCATTGGGTAGAAACTAGACTGTATACCTTTTCTTAGTTTTCCAGTACCTACCACTTGAACAATAGAGGGAGTTTCTCTTTAATAGACAGAACTAGAGAATCTTAGGATTGTAGAACTAGGTGGAAAATGAGAGATCACTTAATGGAAACTTTTCATTTTACAGATAAAGAAATTTAGCTTCAGAGAAGTCGTGCAGCAAGCTAGCAGCATATTCAGAAGAAGAATAAAGCCCTAGCCTAGTGTTCTTTCCATTACATCCAAATTAACATAATGCTCTGATTATAAGAAAATGTATATCTACAGATGGATTTTTAATTAAAATATAAATATTAGCAACTGTTATACTTCCTTATCCAAATTTTATTCAGCATATTTTTTTTAGAAAATATGAAACAATTTCAATAGCAAAGGCAACATGTTGAATTTTCTGAGTTGGTTAACCATAAATTTTTTAAATTCTTGTAGACAGGGACACAGGATACATAAAATATACCTGTAGTTACTATGTTAGAGTGATTATAATGATGATATTTAGTATTTTTAAAGTATTTTTTTAAGGTTTGTAAAATACTTTACAAACATTACCTCATTTAACGTCACAACAATAACGGGAGGTAGGTGTTATTATTTCCATTAACAAATGAGGAAACTGAAGCAGAGAAGTTTATGCAGGTAGCAAGTGTCTAATGTTGGAATTGAACTTAGATCTTTGTAACTCAAGCTCTAGCATCCTACCCACTGAAATTCCTAGGAAAAGAGAACCTAACTACATTTGTGGATATACAAAGGAAGGATATTAAAACCACAATTTAGCTTTGATTTTCTTTTGTTTTAAAATGAATATATTGGAAATGTATGAATTTCTCTTCCAAAAGCAACAACACATACAATAATATATCTACGTGTATGTTTTCTGTCAAGAATACAAAATAAAATGAGGGCAAAAATAAAGTCTTGCTATAGAGAAATAGAACAATTATTCAAAATCTCATTTACATTACAAAACCATCTTCCATCTCTGCTCCTGACTCTCTGGACATCCCCTCCAGGTCCCTTCTCATTCTAGAAGATGCTTCCACTCCAGGAATTTTCTCACCTTGGAAGATCCCTTTGTCCCTGTACCCCATCTCCTGTGGTTGGTAAATTCCTGTTGAAACCTCCATTCTGAAGTGCCCAGGCCAGCCCCATGCTTAATTCCTTTATTTCTCTTGTGGCTCAACTCTAGACTCTTTAAATGATACCACCATCTCTATTCAACTCTCCTAATGTACTGTCTTCCTCCATTAGAAGGTAAGCTTCCTGAGGGCAAGGGATTATCTTTTTTTTTTTTAACTTTTTTGTTCTTTTTGCTAATATTTGCATTCACTTAACTCAGTGCCTGCCATATAGTAACCACGTATATGCTTATTAACTTGATTTGTTAACTTTAAATGGTCAAGTTAATGGGGCACAATTAAGGTTAATTTTCTTTCTTTTTCACTCAAAGCTCCCAATTATGCATTGGTGAACCCCTAGAGTAAGGTTAAATTAGCCCCAGTTGTATCCTGATTACTAATTGTAATTAGCTCATCCTTTGGTAATTTGGACTGTCTTTATAGACATTTAATAGCTGAGTTGCTGTCCTTACTCAGTAGAAAAACAAAAATTAAAACATTATTATATGAAAATAATTTCAATACCATTCAATATTACTTCACGATACTGTGAAGTCTACATTTCACCTATATTGTATTTCATCATAAAAAGTGAAGACCTGATAGACTTCTACAAAAGAATTTTGAAATAAAAAAAAAATCAAACAAATTTTTCCTGCAAGTCTCCATACTAAGTAAAATATAATACAAATATATTTTATAGATGTGAGCCAGATGGAAAACATCATGTTTTGTCACATTTTCCCAAGCTGGATCACATTTGATGCATTTAGGTTCCTAAATTTGAATTAATATCCTACTTTTGTAATTAAGTCATTTCCAATACTTTATGACCTCTTTTGGGTTTTTCTTAACAGACATATTAGAGTGGGATACCATTTCTTTCTCCAGTTAATTCTAAACATGAAGTACCTAAGGCAAATAGGTTTTAAATGACTTGCTCAGGTCACACAGCTAGTAAGTATCTGAGGTCAGATTTGAACTCAAGAGGAATCTTCCTGACTCCAGTCTCACCACTCTGTGCACTGTGCTGCTTAGCTTCTCAGTATACTACTAGCCTTAGGTGTAATGGGTAGAGTAGGAAGCAGCATGGTATACTATGAAGAGAACTGCCTTTGGAATCAGAGAATTGGGAGTTGAATCCTGCCTCTGAGGCTTACTACCTGTGTAGGTACAAAATTTAGTTTATCTCAGCCTCTTTTCTCATCTGCAAATGGATAATATTGAAGAATATGGTCATTATCTGTAGTCTCTCTTAGCTCCAGATTTATGATCCTTTTGTGATAACTTCAAGGAACCAGTTTCAAGAGTATGCATAGATATTTCCTGCCTTGGTTTGTCCCATACTTCTATGTGGTCACTTGAACTGGACCCAGCCAGGAAAATATTCACTTATCCTGCAAGGATTTGTCTCAATATGTCAGTCCAGCTGTCCTCTTCCTCACCCTTCCACTATTATACTATGATCCCTGTGATACTATGTGAATCTTAATTAACACGTTTAATCACTGAGTAACTTTGGAGAAGTCATCCAACCTGCATGAGCTTCCATTTCCTTTTTCTTTAAAAAAAAGAATAATACAATTACCAAAAGTAATATTAGTAATTGTATCATTGCTATGAGGGTCACATGAGATAATGCATGTAAGGAACTTTGTAAATGTCAGCCATCCTTTAAACATTATCATCTCCCTGACCTCTACACGTCCCTGGATGCAGGTTTGGAAAATGCACATCTGTGTGTGTGCATGCATGTGTGTGTACATACATATACATATATACACACAAATGCATTACATATATACACATATATGTATTTGAATTTTAATATATAAAGAAACTGAAAGTGAAGAACCTAGAATCAGGAAGACAAGTTCAACCTCAGATTCTAGCTCTGTGACCTTGGGGAAGTCACCTCACCTTTGTCTGCCCTAGTTTCTTCATCTGCAAAATGGAGATAAAAATATCAACTACTTCCCTGGGTTGTTATGAGGATTAAATCTGATAATCTTATCAAGCACCTTGTAAACCTTAAAATATTATATAAATTTTTGCTGGCTAGCTATTTCAGAGGTGAGATCCAAATAGTATAGATAGACTGAATAGATAGATGGAGAGATAGATGATATAGATAGGTACATTGGTAGGACAGATGGCAGATTGCTATAGAATGATGATGATAGATAGATACATATATACATACGTACATACATACATAAATGTCAGAGGTTGTACTTAAAGCCAAGTCTCCTTAGATACTGTCTCATAAAGAAAGGCCCAAGAACATGGCTACTTGAGACAGCATTGGGCAGTGTTATGTGAGGGGAGTAGGTAAAGAACTTCCTTGGAAAAGGTTTCTCTGACATAATAATTCTATGAACCTTGGCAAGCAATTTAACTTCTCCACACACTAGGCAATTCTCTAAGATAGTGTTACAGAACAAATGCTGATCTGCATTATTTGAGGAAATTGTGCTATCAGGAGCTCCATATATTAATGAAATCACAGATTTGAAGCAAATACATATAGCAGGAATGCATCAATACAATTATAATAAATCTGAAAAGGTGATGCCCAAGTAACAACAGGAACCCTTTGTGCAAGATAAATACATCTACAGCATCTGCCTACTCACTAAAAATTATACAAATCAGCCATGATTCCCCCAAGGCTGCTTTATTTTATGCAAAGGCCACAAGGAAGCACAAAGAAAGAGAATAAAACTAGAATGAAATAATATGATGTGGAAAATTATACTTTTAAAGGTACTTACTTCTTACTAGAAAATTATACTTTTAAAGGTACTTACCTTCTTACTAGAATGATAAATATATAGGCCAGGATAGGTAAAGCACAGCAGTAGTAATAGTATTAGTAAGTGAGAATAACTAGGAGCCAAATGATGGGCTGTTATATATTGGCACAGTCTGCATACAGTGCACAGCTGCTTCTTGGACTATACCAGGGGCCTACTCATCTTGCATTAAATTGTCAGTGTCAGATTGTTAGAGAGCTGGTTGTCAGATTCCACGGGCTTGCACCTTGATTAACCCTACCTCTTACAGTTTGTGCACATGGATAGGGTTGCATTGGTGGCTTATAGCTCAAAATTCAGACATGCCACAGGGCTTATATTTTTAGCTAACAATCACATCGCAGGCTTGGCACAGTGTGCTCTGTGTTTATCTATTGTCCTCAATTTTTTTCCCTTTCGTTTCTAGTCATGTTTTAACTAAAAAAATTGAGAAAAAGACATATTGCTTTTTAATGTCTTTAAACCCCTCCCCAAACCTTTCTTTTCATGTTACTCATCTCACATATATGAGTACACCTAGCATTACAGTCAGTCAGTCAATCAACTAACATTTACTGAGCATTTTCTAGGTATTAGGCATTGTGCTAAGAATTGGGTATGTGAAGAAAAGCAAAACAAGTAAAAAAACCCCAGCAATTTCTTTTCCCAAGAAGCTCCCAACCTAATGGGAGAGAATATTTAACCATCTGTGTATAAATAAAATACATAAAAGATAAATTAGGGCAGCTAGGTGGCACAGTGAATAAAATGCCCAACCTGGAGTCAGGAAGACTCCTTTTCCTGAGTTCAGATATGGCCTTAGACTTATTACTTGAGGAGCTTCAGGCAAGTCATTTCACCGTTTGCCTTAGTTTCCTCATCTGTGAAATGAACTGGAGAAGAAAATGGTAATCCATTCCAGTATTGTTGCCAGGAAAACCTTAAAAGGAGTCATGAAGAGCTGGACATGACTGAACAACAACAGGATAAACTGGTTAATTTCAGAGGAAAGGCACTAAGGATTAAGTCCAACTGGGAAAGCTTTTTGCAGGAAATGGAACTTTAGCTGAGACTTGAAGGAGGTATTCAAGAAATGTTTGTTGAATAAAAGAATATACATGAATGCTTCAATTATTTCTCTAAACTTATGGTTCTCAAAGGAGGGTTAAACCTTCAGTAGCAAATCATAAGGAGTTGTGATGAAGTAGGAAATATTAGCACTCTGTACCTTTATACAGTGGCTTGTTGGGGGGCAATCTCTTTTTTTCTGTTTCATATTATTAGCATTATTTTCAGGTATCTCCACAGCCTCTGCCTTTAAATTATTTTTAACAAAATAATTTATTTTTAGTTTTCAACATTCACTTCCATAAATTTTAAATTTTCTTCACCTTTTCCCCTTCTTGCCTCTCCAAGATGGCATGCAATCTGATATAGGCTCAACATATACATTCTTATTAAACATATTTTAACATTAGTCATATTGTATAGAAGAATTAGAACAAATGGGGGAACTATGAAAAAGAAAAAACTAGACAAAACATAAAAAGGGAGCAAATAGTATGCTTCAATCTACAATCAGATTCTTTGTTTGTTTTTGTGGATGTGAATTGCATTTTCCATCATGGGTCTTTTGTAATTGCTTTAGGTCCTTGTATCACTGAGAAGAGCTAAGTCTATCAAAGTCACTCATTGAAGACTGGATGTTACTGTGTATAATGTTCCTCTGGTTCTGCTCACTTCACTCAGCATCAGTTCACATATATGTCTTTCCATATTTTTCTGAAGTTCTTCTGCTCATCATTTCTTTTAGTACACCGGTATTCCATTACACTTACATACCACAGTTTGTTTAACCATTCCCCAATTGATAGGCATCCCCTCAATTTTGAATTCTTGACCACCACCAAAAGAAATTTTATAAATATTTTTGTATGTGTGAGTCCTTTTCCCATTTTTGTGATCACTTTGAGATACAGTCCTAGAAGTAGCTTTGCTGGGTCAAAGGGTATGCATATATTTATAGTTTTGGGGCATAGTTCCAAATTGTCCTCCAGAATGTTTGGATCAGTTCACCACTCCATCAATGAAGAATTGTGTTTCATTTTTCCCTCATCTTCTCCAGCATTTATAATTTTCCTGTTCTGTCATGTTAGCCAATCTGATTTGGTATCTCAGAGTTATTTTGATTTGAATTTCTATAATAGATAGTGATTTGAAGCATTTTTTCATGACTATATATAGCTTTAATATCTTCCTCTGAAAACTGCTTGTTCATATCCTTTGACTATTTATCAATTGGGGAATGACTTGTATTCTTATAAATTTGACTCAGTTCTCTGTATGTTTTAGAAATGAAGTCGTTTTCAGAGACATTGTTTGGAAAAATTATTTCCCAATTTTGTTTCCCTCCTAAATTTGGTTGCATTGGCTTTGTTTGTGCAAAAACTTTTAAATTTAATGTAATATAAAATTATCAGTTTTGCATTACATAATGTTCCTGTCTCCTGTTTGGTCATAAATTCCTCCATTCTCCATAAATCTGTTCTTCTAATTTGCTTATAGTATCAGTCTTTATATCTAAATCATATACCCATTTGTACTTGATTTTGGTATACAGTATAAAACATTGGTCTTTGATCTGTTTCTGCCATACAATTTTCCAGTTTTCCCAACAGTTTTTGTCAAATAAATGAGTTCTTCTCCCAGAAGCTGGGGTCTTTGGATTTATCAAATAGCAAACAGTAGATTACTGTAGTCTTTGACTACTGTATCTTGTATACCTAACCTATTCCATTGACCCACCACTCTATTTCTTAGCCAGTAACGGAATTTTGATTGGTGTTTTATCATACAATTTAAGATCTGCCATGGTTAGGCCACCTTTGCTAGCATTTCTTTTCATTAGTCCCTTTGATATTCTTGATTTTTTTGTTCTTCCAGAAGAATTATGTTATTATATTTTCTAGCTCTACAAAATGATTTTTGGTAGTTTGATTGGTATGGCACTGAATAAGTAAAGTAATTTAGGTAGAATTGTCATTTTTATTCTATTACTTCAGCCTACCCATGAACAACTAATGTTTTTTCCAATTATTTTGATCTGGCTTTATTTGTGTGAAAAAAGTTTTGCAATTGTATTCACATAGTTCCTAGCTTTGTTTTGGCAGGTAGATTCCCAAATGTTGTATAGTGTCTATTGCAACTTTAAATGGGATTTGTCTTTTTATCTCTTGCTGCTTGACTTGTTAGTAATATATAAGAATTCTGAGGATTTGTGTGGGCTTATTGCCACTTTGCTAATGTTTATTATTTCAGGAGGGTTTTTTTTTTGAATCTAGCATTCTTTATGCATATCATCATATCATCTATAAAGAGGGATATCTAATTTCTTTGCCTATTCTAATTCCTTCAGTTTCTTTTTCTTCCCTTATTGCTAAAGTTAACATTTCTAGCACCATATTAAATAACAGTGGTGATAATGGATATCCTGGAAATGCTCCTAGCCTATGCCCATTACATATAATACTTGCTGATGGTTTTAGGTAGACACTACCTGTCACTTTAAGGAAGACTTCATTTAGTCCTATGCTCTCCAGTGTTTTTAATAGGAATGGGTATTGCATTTTGTCAAAAGTTTTTTCTGCATGATAATCAAATGGTTTCTATTTATTTTGTTGTTGATATTATCAATTGTACTGATAGTTTTCCTAATATTGAACCAGCTCTGCATTCTTGGTACAAATCCTACCTGATCATAGTGTATCAGTCTCATGATAAGCTGCAGTAATCTTTTAGTTAACATTTTATTTAAAAATTTTCATCTACATTCATTAGGGAAATTGGTCTATAATTTTCTTTATCTGTTTCAACTCTTTCTGGCTTAGCTAACAGTATCATATTTGTATCATAAAAAGAATTTGGCAGTATTTCTTCATTTATTTTCCCAAATCGTCTATAAAGTATTGGAATTAATGTATCTTTAAATGTTTGATAGAAATCGCTGGTAAATCCATCCATCCCTGGAGAATTTTTCTTAGGGAATTCATTAATGGCTTGTTCAATTGCTTTTTCTGAGATGGGGCTATTTATTCCCTTCTATTAATCTGGGTAATTCATATGTATTTTTAAATATTCATCCATTGCACTAATATTGTTCAATATATTAGCAGACAGTTGGGAAAAATAGATTCTAAATATTGTTTTAATTTCCTCTTCATTGGTGGTGAATTCACTCTTCCTTTTGATACTGGTAATGTGGTTTTCTTCTTTATTTTTTAAATCAAATTAACCAAAAGCTTACCAATTTTATTTTTTTTTACAAAACTAGCTCTTGGTTTGATTTATTTATTTCTAATTATTTTATTTGTTTTCATTGCTCTACAATCACTTACATATATCTTAGATATTTTCCCCTTTCCTTCCCCTTCTTCTCCCCTCCCTTCCCACTCCTGACCAAAGATGGCAGGCCTCTTGGTTTTATTTATTAGTTCAATAGTTTTCTTAATTTCAGTTTTGCTGATCTTGCCCTTGATTTTCAGTATTTTTAATTTGGTATTTAATTGGGAATTTTTAATTTGTTCTTTTTCTAGCTTTCTAGTTGCATTCCCAATTCACTGATATCTTTATTTTATTCATGTAAGAACTTTAAAAATTTTTATCACTTTTTCACTCATTATTGACATAATTACTGCATTTCCAAACAATCCTTCCCTGCAGTACCTCTCTTTTCCTAGACTAAACAATACATCTTCATCCCTGTCCATCTAACATTGTTTTGAATAGATAATTTTGCTATGCCATCTAGCTCATACAAGGGGTTATCTCTTGCTCCTCCATTAGACTAGTGTTGGCCATCCTTCAATTGAGTTTGGGATGAAGGGATAAAAACATTTCATCATGCTTAGGAAGAACACCTTCCCAAAGTACTCTTCAGGGGGAAAAAGGGAGGATGAGAGAAGTCTGGACTATCTCATCTGATTGCTCACATTTTCATAATACGTCTCCTAATGCTAACAGACTGTCTGACACATACATACTTAACTCTTCAGTTGTCTAGGACTCTAAGACTATCAATTGCAGAAAAATAACAATCCACATTGATAGGGGAGCTTCTTCCACTGTGAGTTCCCTATACCAATAAAAACACAGGTTTTGGCACTATCCTTATCCCTTTCCTTAAGTTCAGATTATTCCAAAGGTCTCAAAAATCTGTTACATTTCTTTCAGTCATAATATCACCAACTACAGATTCAAACTTTGGTCTTCTTGTCTTCAGTCCAAATACTCTATTTACTGTGATATTTACCTGAAGAGAATGAAAAGAATGATCTAAGAAGGATTCAGGTTCAAAAAGGAAATACATCAGGGTCTGTCTCTTGGTTTAGGGAACAAAAGGCTACATAGTGACTATATACAGCTTAACCAACTGTAGTTGTGATTTCAACAAGTCTCTACTTAATACAAAAGGAAGAGAAGAAGACATGATCCAGTAGAGGTAATGGAGACCAAGGCCTTAAATAATTGAAAATAGACAAGGTATATCAGTGTGATAAGGGAAAGAACATCAGATTTGCCTGCAAGATATTTAACAAGGGCTAAAAATATAAGGAATATAAAAAGTTAAAAGTTTTAAGTACCAAAAAAGTAGTTTGCCACAGTAATTTTCCATAGCAGCTACTAGAAAGAAAGAGAAACACTGGGAATCTCATTTCAAAAAAAAAAAAGAAAGCATTGAGAGCAGGGAAAAATTTTGCAGTGGCCTACATTGAGTGTTTGAAATGTGCTTATTTACTTTGACCAAGTGACTGCTACCCATATTCAAAGAATAAGTTGTTCTTTTTCTTAGAAGAGTAAGTAAAGAGGCTCAAGTTGGAGAAGGCTACTTTCTGGGGTAGAAGGAAGAATGCAGTGTTCCTTTCAAAAAAAGGAAGAAAGGGTTGCAATGTGAAAATAAAGAACAAACATTATTCAAAGGCAAAAGAAAACCTTCACCTGTGTTCAGGAGGTGTGAGTGCGATAAATCCCACACAGAGAAGAAAGAGAAGAAGATACTAGACATTTGGAGCCAAGAAACGAATATGAAATTCTTCCAGAAATGGGAGTCCTGAACTCTCTGAAATGAAAGAAAAATGTTTTCTTTCAAGAAATTATGATGTGATTCACAGGTGTTTTTAAGTTAGATATCATTCAGTAAAATCATAGAGTCATAGAAGGAACGTTGGAAAGAACCTGAGAAGCCGTAAGATCCAACTCCTTCATTTTTACAAATGAGGAAACTGAGATCCAGAATGGGCCAATGATGTGATAAAGGGCAATTAGAAAGTTGCTGAGCTGGGGTCTGAACTCAAAGGAAGAAAAAAACAATTGATGGTAGTTGATGATTTCCTGGTAAGGGGTACTTTAGGATTCTAAGAGGTGAAAAAGACGAGAAAGGGCAATTCAGGTTTGAGGGATACCTGGACTGGGTGGCATGGTCAATAATTGATGAGAGACAGAAGACAGAGATGTTCAACTCTTATTTTGTTTCTGTTTTCCTAGCCTTGGAAAATGGTCATTGGAGTGAAAATACAGAACAAAAATTACCCAGGTAGTGAAAAATCAATGTCACCAAGGTGAGAGAGACTATAGCTATCCTTAATGAGTTCAAATCTCCTAAGGAGTAGTGCATAAAAGTAGAAAATATCAGTGATTTTGAAAAATTATGGTGAAAAAGGAAAAATTCTGTAAGGTTGGAGAAGGGAAAACATTGTCTGAATTTTCAAAAAACACAAATTATAAATTAAAGGTCATAAGATTGACTTTTATTACAAGCAATATTCTGAAATTTATTATTAAAACCATGTCTGGTGAACATCAAGAAAAAATATGCAGTAATTTCAGAGAGCCATGATGGTTTTACCAGAAGCAGACTTATAAAATCAATAGGTCAGCAGAATTCTATAGAGTTATAGTGTACCTAGATTTTAGCAAAGCCTTTGACAAAGCTACTCTTCTGGGAAAATGAAGAGCTATGAACTAAACAATATTACTGTTGGGTAGATTTGAAAATGGACAAATAGCTGTCTTCAAAGAATCTGATAATGGTTCATTATCAAGTTAGAGTGATGTCTCCAGTGGTGTGCCCCAGAGATCTATGTTAATCTGTTGCTTTTTTAATATGTTTATCAATGACTTAAATGAAAGAAATAATAGCACACTAACAAATTTTTAGAGAACCCAAATTAGGAGATATAGCCAATACCCTAGATGACAGAATTGAAGATATGTCTAGGCAGTAGTTTGTCTCGAAAAGATCGGAGGGTTTTGATGGAATGCAAGCTCAATTTGAGTCCACAATGTGACATGTAAGATTCAGTTATTAGAGGGCAGATGTCCTCTAACAAAAAAATAACCTTACAGTTAATTTTAATGGCATACTCTTATTTTTCCTTTGATTCCATTTTAAATTTGGAGAATGTTCCTATAAGAAAAAAAACAATAATCCAGTTTACACAAAGTAATCTTAGGTTTCATCAAGAGAGGCACAACACTGAGAAAAAAGGGAAATTAGGGTCCCACTGTATGGTACCTTGGTCAAACTACAGCTAGAATGTAATTTTTGGTTTTATGTTCTACATTTTCTAAAGGACATTGTTAAATTCTGAACCCTCCAGAGATGGACAATGAGAATGATGAAGGATTTCAAATTCATACCAGCGGAGGATGACCTAGAGAGTTCATGAATATATAGCCTGGAGAAGACTTCTAGGTAGGTTGAAGCTTTTTTCAATAACTTGAAGGCTTATAATATAGAAGTGGGATTACCCTTTTGTTCTTTTCAGCCTCAGAAGGCATAACTAAGAAAAATTGAAGAAAGTTGCAAAGAGGCAGATGTAGGCTTAATGTAAGGAAAAAAAAACCTTCCAAATTATTACAGCCAAGGGAAATTGCAAATGAATCTTGCTTCATAGGACAGATGTCCTCTAACAAAAATTACTTTAATGTTAATTTTAACAGTATGTTATTATTTCTCCTTTGATTCCATTTTAAATTTGGAAAAATGTTCCTATAAGAAAAAACTCATTCAGTTGACAAGATTTTGATGAGCATTAATTTAAAAAGAGTTTCAAAATCTGCATCATGCTGGGAATCATGATACTCGAAGCACTTTTGGCAGGGCTGTTCCAGCTCCGGGCATTCTCCTGTTGTTGCATCTACTTTCCACTCTTGGAATTTTCCCCATTCAGACCAATTCAGCAAATATTTATTAAATTCCTACCATGTGTAAGGAACTGTACTGTGGCTGATACAAAGGAAACAGAACATAGTTCTTGCCTTTGATGAGTTTTCAATGTTGGGGAGAGAAGATAATTATATTGTCACTTCTATTATCTAAGTGGCAAATAAATGTCACAAATTCGCAAAGAGCAATTTATTAACAGCATAAAAATTTTCAAATTACATTGATAGACAGAGTAGTCATCTACATGGACAAAAATCACAGTGCCTTGAAGTATTGAAGATATAATAAGCACTGAAAGACGCTAGAGATAAAAGAAAATCCAATCCCTCAGGGTGCTTACAATTTAGGTATATAAAACAGAGTTGAATTACAGTATCCTGTTTCACTCATAAAATAAGTACTTTGGCTCGAAAATTACTTTAGTTGAAAGCTTCAAGTTCAATGAAATGAACTTTGAAATGAAATTTGAAATTCTTAAAGCTGAATTTCTGTAGTACAAGTTTACAGAAAATAAAAGTACTCATTAGCAGGGAACATATATCAGTAAGGACCACATAACTACTGATGGAGTAATAAATTAATTAGAATTAAGGGAATAATTCCTTATTTCACACAAATTGATGCAAATATTATTTCATTTAAAAACACAGGGTAGTCATCTGTCAAGAATCAATGATACTTTCAAATGTGCAGGTGATCCTAATCCATCCCTTTTAATTCAAGGAAAACTCTTTGGAAATATAGCAATTTCTTAAAACTGCTAACGGTTTTTAATTCAAAAGATGCATAGGTACATTAATGCCTGTTGGCGAGATTGTAAACTAGCCTAATCATTCTAGACAGCAAATTAGACTCCATCAAATATGTGACTCTAATATTTGTACTTTTTGATCTAGACATCACTTTATTAAGGATATCCAAGACTATGCCAGACTGGACCCACATCAACTCATGAAAGTTAAATACCAGATTTTTAGGGTGAATATTTCTGCCTTATATATTGACAGATGCTACAAATTAGGGCTTGGTCTATTGTTTTGTTGATTGTCTAGACGTAAGAAAGTGATGGAGAAATGTTAATAAAGAAGACTAACTTAAAAGTTTGTTTTGCCTTTTCAAAAAGTTAGGCACTAAAAATTTACCAGCACATCTCTGGATATATCCTCCCCAAGATTTCAAAGACAAACAAAAAAGATCCCATATACACCAAAATATTCACAGCACATATTTTATAATGGAAATTAACTGGAAATAAAGTAGGTGATTATTCATTGAGGAATGACTAGAAAACCATGAAGGTAATGAAATATTACTAGGCTGTTAGACATGAAGAATTCAGAAGGATACAGGAAGACATATAAATTGATGCAGATCAAAGTAACTAAAGCCAGGCTAACAATACACAAAATGGTTACAACAATATAAACAGAAAGGATAATAAAATGAAACAGAACGCTGTAAAATTATAACGATCAAACATAGTCCAGAGAAGAGAGAAGAAAATGCATCTCACTCACACTGGGGAAGATACGGTAGAATATGAACATGAAATGTTATCAAGTGCATCTGATGTGTTTATTTTGGCTGAATGTTTTTCCTTCTTTTTTTTAATCTTGTGGATAAAGAAAAGTTCCCTGATTAGAGAAAGAGGAACTATATAAGGGAAGCAAATATAAATAAAAAATAAAAGCCATCCTTAAAAATAATGTTAAAAGAAATTAAAAAAGGTATAGTTGCATACTAATGAGTAAGTTTTGGGAAATGGCACAAGGAAAGATGGATTTATAAACTAAGTTGTAACTTAAAAGTGCCATGTGGTTGTGTTAATAATTGTATGGCTTCCCTGCAATGTGACATATATAGCAGACTTTTCTACTTAGTGTCTCCATGTGTTTTTATACAACACTGTCAGCAGTGCTATCTGAAGAAAAAGACTGAAACAGAATGAGTGAGGTGGTGAAAACTGGAATTTTGGAAGGGTTCTAAGGCAATAGAAGTTGGAAAAGACATGAGCAATAGGAAAAAATAAGGACTGGGGGGGATTTTAAGAGAAATGTATTTACTGGTTTCCTTACTATACTTTTCTAATCTTTTTTCTTCTTTGCAGCCTTCCCTCTCTACTTTTTTTTAACATTGAATCACAGATTTCACTCTGAAACTTGCCAGCATTTGAGATTACTAATACCTATTGTGTTAAATAAGTAAGGTATACATTCTAATGTCTTTCTTTAAAATAATTATCAGAATATGTTATAAATGCAACACAAACACTCTGACTAAATTAGAAGGTGCAATAAAATGTTCAATCTTTATTGTTTCATGGAGAAATTATTAGGAAACAACTATGCATAAGGGACTGTGCTAAATGGTGACCTTGGAGTCAGAAAAACCTTAGTTCTGCTGCCAATAGCTGTGTGAATCACTTAAATAAAAAACATAGTGAAGATGTGTGTAGCTGTAGAGAAGTTCACTAAAATGAGTAGCAATTTCCTCTGTTGGCCTGTTTACCAATCTAAAAAATGAAGGATCATCTTAATGTGTCTTCTAGTTGTAAGATTCTGTGACAGTATATAAGGTTCTCCCAATATCCAAGCATGCTTTTGTGCTGCTAATGCTTAGACTTTGGGGACACTCTGATGCCACTTTTGGCAAAATCGAAGTAATTTCCATGACTTCTAAGATCCATTCAGCCTCCATCTTTTGGTATAACATTTGTGAGGTTCCCTGTAGACTTTGACCTCACTAATCTCTTGCAAAGCACAAGCTCTTCTTGAGTATTTCCTGTAGGAGTGAAGGGCTTTGGGAAATTTCTATTTATTTCTGTGCATCTGTGGCATCATAGGAGTAAGATAAGAGTTTGGAACAGACTATGGGGAAGGCCTATGAGGAAACTCAAGCCGAAGCTCTTTTAGCTAGTGCATACCTGAAAGCATTTCTTTCACCTCAGATCAGTAGCAGAGGGAAGAGCATAAACTATGATTCCTATTCATAGATTTATTGACCAGGTTAATTAGAGGTTCTGACCTTGTTAGGAGTCTTGCACTTCAAATCATTTCACAACACATCTTACCGGAATGCTTAAGTCAAGACAATGGAGGTTCTGTCATTTCGATGCCCCAAAGCTTTCAGTGACTCCCTCTGATTTAATAAGTGTTTTCCATTGACAGCTGTACTTGGCTTCTAGTTCTGACCCCAAAGACATCATGCCTCCCTCAGGCTAAACTGATCACTTGAAATTTCATCACATATAGAGTGTCTTAGTTTTTCATACCCGACACCTTCTCAGCTTCTTACATTGTCTCTTCCCTTGATTGAAGGGATGCACAGCAGAACAATAAACTTGCAAAATCTGCCTTTATAGAGGACTTGGAGCTTTCTTTTTCTTTTTTTTTCAAGAGAAAATAGTGTGCTTCATTCTGCAATCCAATTCCACAGTTTTTTTCTCTGGATGTGGATGGCATTTTGCCTTGAGTCCATTGGGAATTTTTCAGGTCCTTGCATTGCTCTGAAGGGCTAAGTCTACCAGAAACAGTCCTCCCACATTGTGGTTGTTACTGTGTACAAAGTTCTCCTGGTTCTGCTCCTTTCTCTCAGCATCAGTTCATATAAGTCCTTCCAGGTCTCTCTGAAGTCTTCCAGTTCATTATTGCTTAGAGCACTATGGTATCCCATCATGTTCATATATTACAACCTCTTCAGCCATTTCCCAATTGTTGGGCATCCCCTCAATTTCCAATTCTCAGCCACCACAAAAAGAGCTGCTATAAATATTTTTGTACACGTGGGACCCTTTCCCATGTTTATGACTTCTTTGGGATACAGTCCTAGAAGTGATATTGCTGGATCAAAGGGTATGCATATCTTTGTAGCCCTTTTAGCATAGTTCCAAATTGTTCTCCAGAATGGTTGGATCAGCTCACAGCTCCACCAACAATGAATTAGTGTTCCAACTCTCTCATATCTTCTCCAACATCTATCTATCATCTTCCTGTTTTGTCATGATAGCCAATCTGATAGGTGCGATGTGGTGCTTAAGAGTTGTTCTGATTTACTTGCAACTCAGAACTTTCTAGGTAATTCTTCAATTTCCTTCAGCTGCAGGCTTGGTTTCTGCTCCATGAAACATAATCCTCCCCTTCCCCCATCAACTTCTCAACGTATTTTTAGTTTCCTTTTGTATAATCTCTTCCACTAAAGATTGTAAGCTCCTCAAGGGCAGGGAGTCTTTCCTTTTTAAAAAAAATGTATTTCAGCACTTAGCACAGTGCCTGGCACATAGTAGGTACTTAATAAATGGTGATTGAATTAGTGAATTACTAATATCCAAACTCTGCACATCAGTATTAAAGGAATCATATAAAGCAGACACACTCTAAATGTCCAATATCTCCTCATGTCATTCCCCTTTATGTTCTTTAGGCCACAGTCATATTGCACTATTTATAAGTTTAAAATGTTATCACAGTGTCTAGAAAAGTGCCTGGCACATAGTAGGTACTCAAGAAATGCTTATTGAGTGATTGATTTATTATTTCTATACTTTTCGTCCCTTATTCCCTGTATGTGAAATGCCCTTCCTCTGCTGAAATCTCTCTCATCCTTCAGTATTTTAATCAGCTCAGTCCTTTTCTTTTTCACAGAGGTGTCTGGCATGGAAGGTAAGACTCATTGGAGAGAAGGAAAATATTTGTTTGTTTTTACTGTCATGAATTCTTCCAAGTCCTTTGTATTACTGTACAATATTTTCAGGTGGTGTTCTTGGTGATTGGGAGAGTTCATCTTACTTTTGATGTTGTGCTAATGACTGCATAGTCCTTTAACTCATAGCTCTAGATATCTAATCATGTAACACTTTCTGTAGTTTCCAGGGAAATTAGACAGGGATAAAATAACCCAGAAAGAATGATTTTAAAGAAGACCTCTTAATGTTGAGACCAGTCCACAGTAACTCAAAACAATCTACCTTGTTACATTTGTTCACCTATTGTATGTGAGTACTTGAGCAGGAATTATACTTATTAATATTACATATATTCTAACTTATTAATATATATTTATTCTGTTATCTAGCTGTCTATGTATCTATACATACAAACACACATATATTTGGAAGCTATAAAGCATCAGAAAATGTAAGGTAGTATAATTGTTTTCACTTCAAAAATTTTTAATGTCAAGGATAATGCAAAGCATATGTGTATCATTACTATACGGCTTTTAATTATGGTGAGAGACACAATCTAACAGCGTATCCAGACACTATGACTACAGCCACTTCTGTGGCTGGAGTTTTATCCCTGTATTTGGTGACCAGCAATAAAAAGTGGATGCAGAAAATTTAAAATAATCCAGAAATATTATTTGCAAATAATCTATAACTACTCAAATGAGCAGCTAGCTAGCATAGTAGATAAAGTACCAGACATGGAGTCAGGAGCATCTGGGTTCAAATTCAGCCTCAGAAACTTAATGATTTTATGACCTTGGACAAGTCACTTAACCCTGTTTGTGTCAATTTCCCCACCAGTAAAAAAATGATCTGGAGAAGGAAATGGCAGCCCACTCTAGTATCTTTGCTAAGAAAACCACAAATGGGGTCACAAAGAGTTGAATACAACTAATAAACTAATCAGTAGTGATTACCTAAAATATCTGAAGCTGTCTTGCAGAAGAGAGACAAAGATAAAATACTGACATGTCTGTAAGAGATGAAAAGCTTTTTTCCCCATATAATATTCACTTATTTGTATTACCTGTCAAATTATCTCTCAAAACACTGAGGTACTAAAATGTCCCAAGCTGCCACTAACTGGTATGAGATATGTAGAAAACATTTCAATTTGTCTATGCATCTAAAGTGGCCATTAAAGAAACCCATAAAGTCTACAGGAGTCATTAAAAATCATTAAGAATAAAGTTTGTGTCTCATGCTGCTGCAACTGTGTACCAAGGAGGCCACTGTTCATTAGGAGTCAATGTAGTGAGCCAAGACAGAAAAGGGACTAAGGCTAACAGTCCAATCTCCATGGAACTTCCCTTCCTGCCTCCTTTATCCATAGCTCTTGTTGGCATGATGCCTTATGGTGGCTGCTGGCAACTCAACAGGAAAATTAAATACCAAGGTGGCTAAGTTTTAATGAGATTATAGTATCAGGATGGCTTCTCCAGTAGTTGTTTTCTGCTATCAGTCTCAAAATTCTAGAATCTAAGCCTGTCCTCTCTGCCTCTCCTTAATAGCATTCACTGATCCTGCTTACCCTTTGCCAAGTAGATACAAGAGTCTCTTTTTCATAGATAGTCACCCGAAATAAAATATCATGCAACATGCTTTCTCTGGCAAGGGCTAAACTGACTGTACAAAATGGTAATTAGCAAAACTTATTTTTTTCATTCTTCACCTTGATTATAAATTGAAGTTGTCCAATATGATAAAATACACATTGGTTTTTTTGGGTAAAAAAATCATCAAGTTAATTTACGGCACCATTTCTACTACAAGCTATACATTTTCTTGAGGTTAGTCACTCCAAAAAAATCTGCTCTTACAATCAAAATTTTACTACATCAAGAGCTTAGTTATATAAGAACAGAGGATATGTTTTAAAATTTTCTGTCCCCTGAGCCATCTTTTTTTCCCATTCAATCCAAGAAAGGTTGCCAATCTTGGACATTTTTTTCCAGGTTTCCACGCTTCAGTTAATGTCAATTTCAACACAACTAAAATTTCCCAGATATTTATAGTCCAAACACTTATGCAAGGGATGACTCTTTCTTTTCCTGAATTGACTCAATGTGTATGTGTGTGTAGTTAGATAGTGAATGATGAGTAAAAAGATACATAGATGTACTAAAATTTGAGAGTTGAAGTACTTTAAAGCTAGAAGGGGTCATCGATATTATCTGGTCCAACTGTCTCATTTAACTAAAGAGGAAAATGAGATTCAGAGAGAATAAGTAACTTGTTGAACATCAGACAGTTGGTAAGCAAAAGGTTTGGGACTAAAACCATGTCCCCCATCCAGTGTTCTTTCTGCTATGCTACTCTTTCCATTATGCCATCCTTCTTTATGTTACTATACTTTTCAGATACTATAAATTATATTATGCTTTGATGACTAAATTCAGTTAGAACATAAACACAGAAATTTTATTCTTTGACTTTTCACAAAAAGTTATTACACAAAATTTATGCACACGTAGTCACAGTGTGTGCTCCTTATTGTCACTTTTCAAAGGCAATAATAGTGTCTGGTTTACCCTTTGACTAAGGGTAAGGATAGAGGTGGGAGCAGAAATCTGGAAAAGGGACCTATAGTAGGTAGCAGGGGATTCATTCCAGTCCTCTGGCTGTAACACTTACTTTGATCTTCTTCCAACCTCCCCCCGCCTCCACCTGCCCCACAATTACACATGGGTTGGAGAAAGAAGCAGTGTAACAGTGATCCGCAGGATTCAACAACTGGGGCCAATGATTTAGTTGGCCCACTAGGGGACTAGAGCCATGTTTGAAGTAGAATGTAGGGGAGACCATGGGAGGTAAGCAAAACTAGGGTCAAATAAAAATGGAACTAAAGTTTCATGCGAACTTCTAAGCAAAAAGAAGAACATTCATGACTGATGGGAGAAATTAGTATTTCAGTTGAAAAAGAAATCATGGAAAAAATTCTTCAAAGAAGAACTCATCTGAAGCTAAAATATGATCATCTCATTTAAAAAAAATACATTACCTATGACTGATGCTTTGCAAAATAAATATCCTTTTTTTAAAGTCTGCTAAATGAGCCCTTCTTTATACACCCTTCATATTCAAGCATAAATATCCTTCCAATTATTTTAACTTCAGTAGCATTCCTTAGTACTATAAGCTTTCTATTTTCTCCTAATCTCCAGACTAGACAAACGTATATTTTCATTCCATTTAAAATGCCAAAATCAAATGTGGAGAAATCTTAGCATACAGGTTTAGCTGAGAAAGAACATTAACACAACTCTCTTTTAAATAATGTTTAACAAAAAATGCCAGCTCTGAAATTAGACTTGGCAACCAATGGATAACATTCAATTGGGATAGCTTTCATTGACGTCAATTATACTTGGCCAAATTATTTAATTCTCTCAGGGAAATTATAGCTATTACCTCCACAGTCTTATAAAAATGAGAAAATATACTTCACTGTGTTAGTGTCTTTAAAAAATAGTTTTAAAATGTCTTAATGGATTGTTTGCTTTACCAAATGGTAAGTTTGAAATTTGTAACTAGAAGATCAAGTTTGAGATCCTACGCTCTGATACTTAACTACCTGAGGGACCACAAGAAAGTAAGTTTACCTCTCAGAGAGCCTCATTTCTAGATCTGTAAAATGCAGAGGTTAAACTAGATTCCCTCTAACATTACAAGTCTATAGTCTTATTGGATAATTTCTTTTCAGTCAGTCAAAAATTGGGAAAATCTACAAGTTTGGTGGAACAAATCTTAATCCAGTCAAAAAGAAACAAAATTATGAAACATTTTTTTCTGCCACGAGTTTCTATTGTCTGTTCCTAGGACAGATAGGATTTAAGGTTTAAACCTTAGATGTAAAAGACATGAAAATTTAGGACTTCAGTGAATATGGATTTTGATATATTGTATATGTGTTTTAAAGTTTGAGTAGTGTCAAAACTTGTTAAAATTAAAAATTGATTATCAACACAAATATCTACTTGGACAAATGAAAATTGGATGTAAATAATTTTTGCTTGAGTTTTAGTTAGATATGCTTCTGAAAAATTTAGCTTGCGTATCTTAAGTTTAGACCCTTGCCAGTTGAGATCTAGAGCTTTCCTTTACAATGTGGCAACATTCTCTAAGAGCAAGATTAATACCACCAAAACCATTTTCATTTGTAATAAATTCCAGATATGAAGTGTGGTTTTGAACAGGTAAGAGCCCAGTCCACCAAAAGTAAGTCCATTTTTTATCATTTAAAGGTGAAGGGAAATAATTCAGTACTAAAACTGACCATACATCACTGAAATTCCCAAAGAAATTTGTCAAACTTTCTGACTTAAGTAAACAACATTATATCCTTTAGCAGTTAAGGCTGAACTTACTACAAAACGACATGTCGAGAAGTGAGCATGCATATCCAATGTCCTCTATATATGAAGAGCTTTCTGATTTCTTCTAAAATTATGAAGCTTTTGAGACACACACATATGTGCACACAAAACTTATCAATGAGTAAAAATGTGTTCATATATTCAAAAGTTAACATATACAAGGCATTAAAAAATACAAGCCTCTAAATAAAGTCCATCTGTAATTTAACCACATAAAAGACTTATGGGCAAATATAAACCCATTAATAAAAGTCCTTAAGGAAACTGCCAAGGAGCCTAATGTTGCCAATGGAAGGATATCTTCCACAGCTTGTCATCTGTATCTTAAAATTGCCTTTCATAGAAGAGGATGCAGAGGAGTGATGAACTGATTACTATGTGAAGATAGTCCAAATGGGAAACACATTATGTGTTAAATCTGTACTCTTGAAGATATAGAAAAAATTTCTGTTTAATAAAAGATGAAACATATCCACACACAACGGAAATGTTTGGGGATTATATTCCTTTATATGACTAGTTTTCATTGTTCAATTGGTGAATCAGGGTTTGCTCTGACCTTTTAGCTCTATATTTCTTCCATTTTCAGAGGCCTCCAAAGAATGCAACAGAAAACCAGGAAATAAAAATAATCCATATTTAATTTCTGACTTAGTCATTTAGTAAATAAACTGCAATGTATGGTAAAAAAAGTGCAGAAATTAAAAACAAATTAGGGTCAGCTTAATGTGCAACAAAGAACTGGGAACATGAAAAAATAGAAAGCATTAACAAACTTTGTTTACCCCTAAAAAGAAAACACAATTCAAACATGCAAAACATAAAGTTGGATTTGTTTTTATTTACTTATAGCTCTTAATCTTATATGCAAATTCGGATAAGGCTCAGGTCAATTGGATCTGGCAATATAAAACGGTTTAAGCTAAATAAATTATTGTACTTTATCTTTAGCACAAGGAGGGTCTCTTCAGATTATACAGGAATGTTAGGAAAGGTGGTTCAGAGCATGAATTTCTTTTCTTATGCTTCAATGAAATGTGATGAGACAGAGAAAGAAAGATTTTTTTCAGAAGCAAGGATGGGAATGGACAAGAATTCCTTGCCAGGACGGTATGCATCTGTGAAGAATGTCTTTCTTTCTCCATCTCTTCTTCCCTCCCCTCCCCCTTTCCTCCCTCTGTCTCTTCCTCCCTCCTCTCCTCCCTTTCTCCCTTCTCTTCCCCATGCCTCCCTTCTTTCCTATCTTCTTTATCTGTTTTGACATTAACTACAATTTAAGAAACACAAAATTACAAAGTATAAAGGCAAGATTGATCCCACTTGGATGTATTGCATAACAATGCCTATGTTTTGACCTAATAATGCTTTGCAAGGTTCACAGGACTATATTATCAAACAGAAGAAAATCACTTATATGACACTTTTGCTTCTAATTTCCCTTCAGTCCACAAATCACAATCTAAAGTTAGCTATAAGAAGCTACATAAAGTAGAGGATAAGAGCGCTGGACTTGGAGTCAGAAACACCTGAAATTCTGTCTCAAGAGACTTAAGGAGCTCTGTTACTCTGGGCAAATCACTTAACCTGGCTCTCAGCCTTGGCTTCCTCATCTATAAAGTGGTATCAGACTATGACTATCCTAACTGGCTAGAAAATTTTTCAAGAATCTAAAGAAAATATTATTGTCTTATTATAAAAGTTCATCTGAGATGCAAACAAAAAAACCATGTAAAATCATTAGCATAATAAATATAGATATACATGCATATGTATAGAAAGTTATATTATTGTATATATGTATATGCATTCATCTCTGCTTTTGAGGAGTGTATATTCTGCTAAGAGATATAATTGGCAGATGGATATGCAAATGTAGCCTAATATATTATGAGAAAGAGCATTAAGGACTCAGTGCAATCAGAAAACCTTCATGGAGGTGATACTTTAGCTGAACCTTGAAGGAATATAAGAATTTATATAAACACAGGTGAGGATGGGGTATATTTCAGGCATGGGGAAATATGCCTGTGTGAACTCATGATGGTAGGAGATGTAAAGAGGAGTTTAGGGAAAACAAGTCAAGTCCATGAGGTATTAAAGTACCTGCTAAGCACCAGATATTGGCATTGAAAGACACAAAGAAAAGCAACAAGAACATAAGACAAACCAAAATATCACATTCCCTGGTCTCAAGAAGCTCATGATATAATGAGGGTGACCATATGCAAACAAACTATGCAGAAACAATTTGTACATGGGATAAACTGGGATTAAGTTCAGAGGGAAGGCACTAGCATTTAGAAGGACCAGGAAAGACCTCTTGCAAAGGTGGAGCCAAGCGGTAGATATGAAGAGGGAGAGAAGTCCAGGTGTGGAGGCCATCAAGTGAAAATATTCGAAATCAGAAGATAGAATTTCTTGTTCTAGGGATTTTAAGAAGGCCATTGTCACTGGATCAGAATCAAGGGAAGTAAGGGATTAAGAAAGGGGACCCATAATGAAGGATTTTAAAAGTCATACAGAGTATTTTGTGTTTATTTTGGAGGTAATATGCAGTCATTTTTTTTTTGCCTGAAACATAGGCTTCTTAAAGGAGATTCATTTTAAATAGGCTAGAAAGGTTGAGACCACATTGTGATATAATAAATATTAGGATAAGGAGTATAATTTTTTTCTTAGAAGTGATTACACTAAATTTTTGTAAGTGAAGAAATGATAGAGCTACACGTCTTGGGCAATTTATTTTGGTAACTGTGTGGATGATAGATTTGGGAAGGAAGAGAATGGGAAGAAGACTACAAAGATATTTTAATAGTTTAGATGAGAGGTGATCAGAGTTTGAAATATGTTAGGAGCCTTGTGGCTAGAGATGAGAGGATAGAGTTGAGAGACATGGAAGTAAATTAGACAATGTGAGTAGATTAGGTCACTGAAGGAAAACATGAATGATTTTTCCCAGGTTACAAACTTGGTTAACTGGAAGGATACTGGTGCCTTTGCCCCAAACAGGGAAGTCTGAGTGAGAGGGATTGAAAAAAAATCAGTTCTGTTCTGAACATGCTGAATTGAAAATGCTGATAAGGCACTGAGGTGCAGATGTCCAGTTGGTGATATAGTGAACTGGAGTTCACATTGGAGTTTAGGGTTAGACTAGAGAGTCATTCGCAAGGGGATGATTATTGTACTCATGAAATTGGATGAGATCAATGAGGGAAAAATTATATAGAGGCAAGTGAATATGACCAAGGACAAAATCTTTGATGACACCCACATGAGAAGGGTGGGAGGTATATGATGCCAAAAGAGATAGAAAAAGAGAAGTCAGGCAGAAGCTAAAGAAGGAGAAAATATTTCAAGGGAGGGTATGGTCAATAGTGTTAAAAGTTGGAGTTACAGAGGGCAATGTACCTCTGTACATTTCTGAAAATGCCCAGAGAGTTAGCATTTAAGAGATCATCATAACCTTGGATAAAATAATTTCTTTGTAATACTGGTGTTGGAAGACCTACTGTAAGGGATTTAGAAGTAAGTATGTGGTAAAAAAAGTGGATACAATGAGTAAAAGTAATTCTCAGTAGAAACGTGGAAGTAAAAGAAAGTGAGATAAAGGTCAATAACTTGAAAGTATGTCAGAGTCAAGCAAAGGTTATTTAAGGATGGATAAGATCTAAGAATGCTAATCAAAGGAGCCAGGTGACAGAGAATATGAGAATAATTGAACAATATGAGAATTATTGAACAATGGTGCAAGTTCCCAGTTAAAATAGGAAAAAAGTGGAGTTGAGGTCTTTAAGAGATGGATTGGTCTTGGCAAGGAGAAAGGACTACTCTGAGGTTACAAATTTGAGTGACTACTTCCTGGTAGAATTGAGTAATTGAGATGAGAATGGGTGAAGATGGAGAGAGATTTGAAGGTGTGCAATAGAGATTAGGAAACTCATGAAGCATAGGCTTAAATTCTCATTAAAGTTCCAGACAAGGTCATGTACTAAGAGATAGAGGACTGTCAGGACAATGCAAGGCTGAGAGTGGGAGAACAAGGAGCAGAGAGATTAGAGGACTAGAAGCCACAGTCAAGAATGAAGAAGAGTGGAAGTTAGAAAAAGGGAGAGATGAGAAACTACAAAATGAATGATGATTTGAGAATGAAATTTTAGAGTTCAGGATTATAGAGGTATTACAGTTATGTGTCATAGAGAGATAAAGTGTACGTATGACAATATGAGTGGCTGAAGAACATGTTGGTCATAAGAGTAGAAGAGATTCATGTAATGGAATTCCAAGGGTTTTTGAGAAAGTATCAACACATATATTGAAGACCTCAACTCTGAAAGCAGGTAGTTAGAAATGGAAAGGATTACTGTTAGCAGGTACTGAGCTTTTGGAGAAGGATAGACTTGCAGATAAACAATAAGTATAGACAAAAGGCTAAGACAATTCAGATGGACAGTGTGGGTCCAGGACTTTATCTTTGTAAAAGAGTTGTCAAACATGTGATTTGCAGATTGCGTGGAGCCCACCATATCCATGGTTGTATCTCAAACAAGATTAAAATGTAATTGGGAAATATTCAACAAATTAATTAATAAAAATATATAATAATATTTAGTTTACTAAGTAAGTCAATATGTGACAATCAGGGATTCTTATTTATGGTTTAGGGGCCCCTGTTCCTATTTAAGTTTGACAGTACCATTGTAAATCACAGAAAGAAAAGTTAATAGTAGGCTTTCATTGAATAGTCATATTCAAAGGAGAATGTGACATAGTTACTTGCCCTAACAGATTAAAACCTCCACTTGACTACGCTGCACTATAATAGCATCAAGTTCATTGACTCCTTTCAACATCAGAAAAATAGCACTCATATCTAATAAATGCCTAATAAATTTCATGTCTAATATTTATATAATATCACATATGTTGTTAAAATTCATCTAAAATTACTAAAATTGAAGAATATATTCTGAAAATAACTGATAAAAAATCTAGAAACAGGGTGGAGCCAAGATGGTGGAGTAAAAGCAGGGTTCTTCTTGAGCTCTCCTCCAAAGCTCTCCAAATACCTGTAAAAATGACTCTAAACAAATTCTAGAGCTACAGAGCCCACAAAAAGACAGAGTAAAACAAAGCCCAGCCCAAGACAACCTGGACAGTTGACAGGAAGGGTCTTTCATACCAGGCCGGGCATGGAGCACAGTCTGGCATGGGCCACACCTGCATAGATAGGCCAGAGCATGCTGCAGGGCATTGAATCATTGGCAGCTGTGCCAGTTTCCAAACTTCTCAACCTACAAATGCCAAAGACAGCATAGAAGGTCAGTGGGAAAACTCTGACCTGAGCTGGGGAGGGGCATGGTCCTTTTGGGACCTGGTCCCAGCTCTGGGGGAGAGAAGGAGACAGGGTCAGCAGCAACAGTAGCTTCCAAGGGGCTCTGGGCACACAGAAGGTGGGGGATGGGATACAAAACCCCCTGAAGCCTGGGACAATACACCAACTTCCACCCTCACTCACCACCTCCACTGGAAGCAGAGTCCTACATTGACAAACAGAAAGTTAAGTATTTGTCTGGGAAGATGAACAGACAGAGGGGAAAAAAAGTCAGACTATAGAATTTTACTTTGGTGACGAAGAATATCAAAACATACAACCAGAAGACAACAAAGTCAAAGCTCCTACATCAAAAGCCTCCAAGAAAAATATGAATTGGCAATGGAAGAGCTGAAAAAGAATTTTGTAAATCAAGTAAGAGAAGTAGAGGAAAAAATGGGAAGAGAAACTAGAGTGATGCAAGTGATTTCTTGATCATGAAATGAGTCAACTTCTTGCTAAAAAGGATACCCAAAAGATATTGAAGAAAATAACACAGTTAAAAAAGACTAACCCAAATGGAAAAAGAGGTGCAAAAAAGTCAATGAGGAGAAGAATGCCATAAAAATAAGGATTGGTGGGATGGAAAATGAGGTCCAAAAGGTCACTGAAGAAAATAATTCCTTCAAAATTAGAATGGAGCAAATTGAACCTAATGACTTTATGAGAAATCAAGAAATTGTCAAACAAAACCAAAAGAATGAAAGAATAGAAGACAATGTGAAATATCTCATTGGAAAAACCACTGACTTGAAAAATAGATCCACAAGAGAATACCTTAAAGCCATGATAAAAAAAGTGCCTAGATATCATTTTTCAAGAAATTATCAAGGAGGCGGAGCCAAGATGGTAGAGTAGAAAGATGTATATATACTCTAGCGCTTCCCCTACAGCCCATAAAATGCCTGTAAAAAATGACTCTCAAAAAATTCTAGAGCAGCAGAAGTCACAGAACAGAGTGAAAGAGGTTTTCCAGACAAAGGCAACCTGGAAGGCTGACAGGAAAGTTCTACCTCAAAGGACACTGAGCTGGCCACACAGCACTGGGAGGAACAGGACCTGAACAGACCTCTGGGGCAGAGTTTCCAGCAGGGAGGGTCCCAGATACCTTAACCCAGAAGCAACAAATAAAACTCCAAAGCTCAGTGTGGGAAGGCTTTCCCAGGAAAATGGGTCTCCTCCAGCAATAGCCCCAGGTGATATCATGTTGTTGGCAGCAACAGTGCCCGGGAAGCGACCAGGGGCCACTGTCCAGGCAGTTCAGCTTAGAGCCTAAACCTCAACCCTCAGTGACAGCCCTGGTCCCACCCAAAGCCCCAGGGAATCGAGCAGCTGGGTTGAATCTCAGCCTTGAACACAATACAGGGGAGAGGAGGGGCAATAGGATCATCCTCTTGACAAAGGATTCAGAAGTCAAGTAACTGCCTGGGAAAAGTCCAAAGAAGGGGAAAAAATAAGACCACAGAAGGTTACTTTCTTGGTGAACAGGTGTCTCCTCTCATTCTTTCATATGGGGAAGAGCATGGCCTACTGTCACAAGGAGTCAAGGCCTCTGCTTCCAGGGCCTCCAAAGTGAACTTAAATTGAACTCAGGCAATAGAAGAGCTTGAAAAGCTAGTTAGAAGTTTGCTAAATGAGAACCAAAAAATGGTGAGGAAAATAGCACCTTTAAAAAGAGAATAAATCATCTGGAAAAAGAAGTCCAAAAAGTCAATGAGGAGAAGAAGATTTTAAAAAGCAGAATTAGTCAAATAGAGGGGAGGGTTCAAAAGCTCACTGAACAACATGGTTCTTTGAAAGAGGGAATTAAGTACAGGGAAATGAATGACTATGAGATAAACCAAGCAGTCAAAAACCAAAACCAAAAGTTTGAAAAAAGTAGAAGATAATGTGAAATACCTTATTGGAAGAACAACTGACCTGGAAAATGGATCCAGGAAAGACAATTTAAAAATTATAGGACTACCTGAAAACCATGATCAAAAAAGAGCCTAGACATTATCTTCCATGAAATTATCAAGGAAAACCTTCCTGATATTCTAGAACCAGAGGTCAAAATAAATATTGAAAGAATCTATCAATCACCTCCTGAAAGATACTCAAAAATAGAAACTCCTAGGAATATTGTGGTCAAATTTTAGAGTTCCAAGGTCAAGGAGAAAATACTGCAAGGAGCTAGAAAGAAACAATTCCAGTATTGTGGAAATACAATCAGGATAACATAGGATCTGGCAGCTTCAATATTAAAGGAATGAAGGGCTTGGAATAGGATATTCCAGAAGTTAAAAGAACTAGGATTTAAAGCAAGCATCACCTACTCAGCAAAACTGAGTATAATACTTCAAAGGAATAAATGGTCATACAATGATATAGAGAACTTTCAAGTATTCATGATGAAAAGACCAAAACTAAAGAGAAAATTTTACTTTCAAACACAAGAATCAAGAGAAGCATGAAAAGATAAAAAGGAAAGAGAAATCATAAAAGACTTTCAAAAGCTGAACTGTTCACGTTCCTAAACGGAAAGAAAATATTTGTAACTCTTGAGACTTTTCTCAGTATTTGGGTAGGTGGAGGGATTGTATACACACACACACACAGAGTATAAATTGTGTTGAATCAGAAGAGATGATATTCACACACAAAAATAAAATAAAAATTAAGGGGTGAGGGAGCAAAATACTAGGAGGAGAAAGGGAGAAATGGAATGGGACAGGCTGTAACTCATAAAAGAGATAAGAAAAATCTTGTTAAATGGAGGAGGAAAGGGAGAATGGGAGAGGGGAAAAGTGAAGATATTCTCTCCACATATGGCTTAAGGAGGAAATAACATGCTCACTAAATTTGGTATGAAAATCTATCATACACTACAGGAAAATAGGGGAGGAGGTACCAAGTGAGGTGAGGGGAATGAAAGAAGGGAAGGCAAATGGGAGAAGGAAGTAACTGGAAATAAATACTTTTGGGAAGGGACAAGGTCAAAAGAGGGAATAAAAAAATAAGGGAGGATGAAACAGAAAGGAGGGTACATTGAGGGAAGGGGTAATCAGAATGCAAGGTATTATAGGGTGGGGGAGGGGAGAGATGAGGAGAAAAATTGGATGTTACAAAGTGATGTAATAGCAATTAGTATTAAAACAATTGACTGAATTAATTACTGAGACTAAATCAGAGACATCTTTGGTTTGGGGAAAAGAATTTTAGTCTAAGTTTCCTAGGGGCAGGTAACTTGGGGCTAAATTTGGCATTGATAGAAAAGTTAAGGTTTACTGTTTTAATAAAAGTTAAGGTTTAAATTTGATTTTATGATTGTTAGTTAATCAGTAACTAGAACATGTATAGAAAGGCATGTAAGCCATTTAAGACTTGCCTCAAAAGATGTTCCTTAGTCAATGAGAAATTATAGTCATATCCGAAACCTGGTTATTGGAACTTGCTATTTTAAGATTCTATGGGACTATTAATTGACTGTTCTTCTGAGTCTAACTTCAGGCATGGATAGCAAGAAAGGCGGTCTGAGCTTCCAATCCATGATGCCAGTAAGCCTGTGAGATGCTGGTATGAACTGCAAAAGGTGATCTCAAGGAAAGGGTGGGAGAGCGGCTGTTCAGCCTGAGTTGAGGTAGGATTCTCCTGACTCAATTTTCCCACTGACACCTGGCAGACTTTAAGCCTGACTGAATGCAAGTGGACAATCTGCTCCTGCCTGGAACTCACTTGAAGTTGGGGAAATATTTTCCCTCAATATCCCTACTCTTAGTGGCAATTTCCTACAGTCAAAAGGTTTGTAAGCTTAATATCAGATCCATTAAATTATAAATTGTTGGGAGTGGAACTTCTGTGGTCAAGTCTAAAATTAAGCTATTAGGCTTAGGACTTTAGACCAACAATAAGTTAGGGTCCTTTAATTGTTAGTAATAGTGTGAAGACAATTAGGTCAAGAGCTTGTGAAGTTAGCACACATAGTTATTATTTGTGTCTCAGTTGGTTAATGTAAAAAAAAAAATTGTTTGTGCTCTATATTGTAAATGCTTTAAAAGAAGTATCACCTGACCAAAAGCTGGAATTGTTTTATGTGATATGAACTGTGTTGGAAATGAAAAAGAAAAAAACAAATTATCAAGGAAAGTTGCTCTGGTATTCTGGAATCAGAGGGCAAAATAGAAATTGAAAGAATTCACCAACCACCTCCGGAAAAAGATCCCAAAACGAAAACTCTTCGGAATGTACACATACATAAACATAGACACAGAAGTGTCTATGTTTAATTCAATTCTTAATTACAGCATCCAGAGAGAGGGAGTAGGTTTTATTTGACAATTAATAACCACTATAATCTAGCCCCAAGCTACCTTTAAACATCCCTTAACCTCAGCTACTCTTAGTTGACCTATTCATTGTCCCCCAAAATGCTGAGCTCATTCCCTCCTCCACAGCTTTGCTTATGGTCTTTTCCCTTCTGTTCACTAAGCCAAATCTACTTTTTCTGCAATGTTACATCAAGGTTGTCCTCCATGAAGTTTTCTAACACTGTGTCACCCCTCAGTGATTTTTCCATCTTCTGAAATGGCATCACTTGTGTAGTCTATGCCACTTGTATGAAACACAATTGTGCTTTAAAAAATTCCTCATCTACCGTATATTTCAAACTTTTAGACTCTATTTATTGAGGATAAGGAATGTATGTTATTTAAATCTCCCATTATGCTCAGAATAAGTGAGGCTAGATCTTGTGGCTCAACACAGTAGGAACTATTTAATGAATGAATGAATGTGATGGTCAAATGGTATTTAGTGAATCATATTACATATAGTGTGTGCTATTTCCATGCATACTGGACACAGGGCACATCCAAACTGTGACTCTGAGAATATTCCTAGAATGTAGACAGAGAATATAGTAAGTCCCGGGAAGTCCTTCCCTATCCAGTGCCGTGCCAGAGGTCCAGGAATATGACTTCTAAAATAGACAAACCACGAATAGCAGGAGGTCTGAGATGAAATGAATCTCTAATGAAAAGAGTTGCTTATAACAAATATCAATACTTTTAAATTTAACCAATGAGTTACTACTATTTTCAGTCATAATTGCATAACTAGTTTTATAATAATAGCTATTATTCTCTTTACTGAAAATCTATTACACATTCCATCTTTTTAACTTATTAGTTAATATTTTGTTTTCAACTTTCACTTTTATAAGATTTTGAGTTTAAAATTTCCCCTCTCCCTCCACTCCTCCCTCCCCAAAAAGAATATGCAATCTGATATAGGCTATAGATGTATAATCACATTAAATATATTTCCATGTTATGGTTGGGATGGGTGTTGTCCTTCATTCTCCAAGAGGACCAAAATGACATTACCATGATAAAGTAAAATTTCAGTGTGTCCGACTGTGACTGATCAGACCAACACGAGCTCGGAATGCTCTACCACAGGTTGCGCACAGATAGTCCGTATGAATATTTGGGGTGGATATCCCAAATTTGTGCATCCTGTGTTTATTTTGTGCTGTCTCAATTCTGCTTTGCTCAAAGAGCACAGCACCCTTTCTGATGTGGGCACATCATGCTCAGTGGTGCTGTGCCAATGTCTCCCATATTGCACAGTCAAATCCAGAGTTCCTGAGAGTGTCCTTGTATCGCTTTTTCTGGCCATGATGTGATCACCTGCCCCCTGCAAGTTCTCCATAAAATAGTCTTTTTGGGCAAGTATACATTTTGCATTTGAACAGTGTGGCCAGCTCATCAGAGTTGTGCTCTCTGAAGCATAGTTTGAATACTTGGCAGTGCAGCTGGAGCAAGGACTTCAGAGTCTGGTACTTTATCCTGCCAGGTGATCTTCAGAATCTTCCTAAGACAGTTCAAATGGAAGGCATGGCACTGGTAGACTCTCCGTGTTTCACAAGCATATAACAAAGAGGTCAGCACAACAGCTCTGTAGACCTTCAGTTTGGTAGTCAGTCTAATACCTCTTCTCTCCCCAACTTTTCTTCGGAGCCTCCCAAACCCTCAACTAGCTCTGGCAATGCATCATCAACCTCATTGCCAATGTGTACATCTCTGGAAAGAACACTACCAAGGTAAGTGAACTTATCTGTAGCATTCAAAACTTCTCCATTTGTTGTAACCAAAGTTTCACATATGGATGGTATGGTGGTGGCTGATAGTGCACCTGTGTTGTTTTGGTGTTAATTATTAGACCAAAATTAGCACAGGCAGCAGAGAATTGATCCATACTTTGTTGCCTCTCAGCTTCAGAGGTTGCATTGAGTGCACAATTATCTGCAAACAGAAAATCATGCCCCAACACTCCCTCCACTTTAGTGTTGGCTTGTAGCCTTTTCAAAACTAAAAAACTTGCCATCAGTATGGTATTTGACCTTGATGCCGTATTCATCCTCAGTGAACGCATTTGTCAACAAGGCTGAAAATATCATGCTGAAAAACATGGGAGCAAGCACATAGTCTTGTTTTACTCCATTGGTGACTGGAAAGGCACGAGAGTTTTTTTCCATTATCCAGAACCTGGGCAAACATGCCATCATGAAATTGATGTACAATATCGATGAACTGTGTATTGATTCAACATTCCCTCCAAGTCAGCAACAAACTGCTCACCTAAGAGAAGAGCTCTAATTTGTTGACATTAATTTTTCTGGTAGTCATTTTGCCTTGGGGGGCCACACTTTTGATGAATGGGAATATTTAGCTTGGAAAGGATAGGTCTATGACCAGTTTAGCCCTCTGCACCACACATTGCCTTAATCACTCTCACATATTATCTATCTCTTCTCCTTACAATCACATAGTCTACTAGATGCCAATGTTTGCTGCAAGGGTGCATCCATGAAGTTTTATTGCATTTAGGTAAATGGAAAACAGTGTTGGCGATGGGAAGGTCATGCAACACACAAATCTTCAGCAGTAAATGGCCATTGCTGTTGCTGTTTCCAACTCCATTCCTCTCTAGAACTCCCTGCCAAGTCTGGTAGCCTGCGCCTACTCTAGCATTAAAGTCACCCAGAATTATAAGCTTGTCCTCTTTTGGCACATTGATGATAAGGGTCTCTAGGTCTTCATAAAATTTTTCTTTGACTTCCTCAAGGTTTGTCATGGTGAGAGCATAGGCACTGATGATGGGGGCATGGCATTTTCTTATGAGTGGCAATCACATTGTCATGAGCCTGTCATTCACTCCTTTTGGCAGGCATGCCAGCTTGCTGGTTAGGTTAGTTTTGGTTGCACATTATTTCCATGTTAGTCATATTGTGAAAGAAGATTCAGAACAAAAGGGAAAAACCGTGAGAAAAAACAACAACAAAAAGAGAAAATTGTATGCTTTTATCTGCATTCAAACTCCATAGTTCTTTCTCTAGATGTGGACAGCATTTTCTATCAAGAGTCTTTTGGAATGCATGTCATCTTTAATCTAACAGCTAGAGGTCACAGTAGATAGAGAATTGTACCTAGAGTCAGGCATACCTGAGTTCAAATCTGGTCTCAGACCCTTTCCTGTTGTATAACTTTGACCTGTCACTTAACCTCTGTCTCCTGAGTTTCTTCATCTATCAAACTGAGATAATATAGAACCTATATCCCAAGGTTATTGTAAGGAAAAAATGAGATATTTATAAAGAACCTTACAAACCTTAAAACACTTATATAAATGCTAACTTCTATTATTGTTATTTATCATGATTTTTATAATGATGCAACAAAAATGTAATTGACTTTTGACAGGAATAAATTAGCTTTTGTGATGATGGGGCCTCAGTTGGGCTAGTTTGTCCTTGTATCAACACATGAGGAAAGTCAATTTAAAGTGTAACAATGGTTCGTTAATTTGTTTACTCAGTGAGGAGAACAGACTTTTAAGGAACTTTAGTACACCATGGGAAAGGTGCTTATAAATAGAAATAGTATGTACATCTAAGCACATCCCTATTCATTGCAGATGGCCCTGCAAGTCTCCAAACTGAAAATACTTTGTTGGTATTTAAAAAACGTTTCACTTTAGAAAAAGCGTGACTATAGTGAGTTAACTTTGAAAAATATTTTCTTTTTTATGTTCTATACATAAAACATTGAGAGTTGAAAAGATCTTCAGTCTCAGAGGCAATCTAGCACAACCCTGATCCAAAACATGGAATTTCTCTACAATATACCAATCATGGAGTCATGTAGCTTCTATCTGATGACCTCAAGCTATGGGAAACTCACTAGCCTGATGTAAGTTACTATAGATTACTTTAAAAGAATAAAACCAAATTTCTCATAAAAAGGCTCTAAAATCCAGGCTCTCTATAATTTCAAACAGTTGTACCTCTCTTCACTCAACTTCCAATAACCCCTTAATCTCGAGAGATTTTTAAAATTTATTTTCAAAAGTACTGATTTCATTGTTCATCTCTATTCAAAATTTTTATCTTTCTCCCCCAAAATTTAGGCAGCCTGGCTCCTGTGGCATTTAACATTTATGAGTTGGATAATGCATAATAGGCATTCTCAGCAATTCCTCAGATGACTGCAGGTTTAAACTCTTTGGCATAGTCAAAATTTCCTTTGCCCGCCAAAGGTGTGTTTCTTCACTCTCATTTACAAGTAATCCCCCTAGACAAATTGTTACTCTTACCCCTCTTTCTACCATTAGACATAAGTTTTAGAATAAAAATCCCAGTTACTCAATGGAAATAAAAAGACTTAAATCCCAGGAATACCCATTTAGAATATAGCTGAAGGGAAAGTCAGAGTCTAATAAGTTGTTGTTACATGCTGCACTCTGTCAATTGTGCTGCAAGGAACCAATTAGTTTGCACTTCCGTGAGCCTTGAAATAGTTAACAACCTTCTCACTCTAGGGTGCGTAGGTATATAGGTGTGCGTGTGTGTGTGTGTGTGTGTGTGTGTGTGTGTGTGTGTGTGTGTGTGTGTATGCCTGTGTTTGTGAGCACACTAAGAACAAAAGATTGGAAAATGTAGTTCATTTCAACCATTTTTTTACTAAAGGAAAGATGAACTTTTGGAAGGACACTACAAGTAGCATATGAAAATATGAAAAATACCCAAGACAAAACAATATTAGAACAGCATATCATGTAGTGAAATGACTGTTGGACTACTGTATACAGAGGAGGGATAAGACATGTTTACAAATATTCTTCCTAACAAGATCTAATTTTTCGCATCCATTCTCTGGGGAGAAAATTCCAAGTGTGTCCCAATATTCTTAACCCTGAAGTGGGAGAATGATCAGAACTCTACTTATATATACAAGAAAAAAAGTATACAGTTTCTGCTGGTCCTTGCATATTTCTACCTGTATCATTATCTCAGACAATAGGTTGTCTCTAGGGACTGGCTCACTTGAGATCTGTAAATCTCTATTTAAAACACACACAAAATTGGTATACTACCATGAAAAAAAGGGAAAATGGTGAAAAGAAACCCTCAGTGGTCTTCACACGAGAAACCAGAGATTTGGAAAATCCTGGTATGCCATAAGTAATGGTAGATGGAAACCTGAAGGAGGCAGCAGTGAACCAAGACTGGCAAGAGCACAAGAGAAGAGACCTGTCACACCTGTGGCGTCACAAACCAGCTAGAAGATGGAAATTATTGTTATTTTAAGAGCTACTTAGCAATTATCGACTAAAATATGTTCATATTAGAAAGAGCATGACTATAGCAAATTATCTTTGAAAACCATTCTACATATAAAACACTGAGAGTTGAAAGGGTCTACAGCCTCAAAGACTGTTTGAGACAACCCTTACCCAAATTGTGAACTCTTTTTACAATATAACAATCATGAAGTCATATGGCTTCTATCTGAACACTTCAAACTATGGAGAACTCACTGCCCTGGCGTAATCCTTTCCTTTTTAAAAAAATTACAATTATTGAGAGAGCTAGGTCATACAGTAGATAGAGCACTGGTCCTGGAATAAAGACGACCTGATTTCAATTCCATCTTTTGATAAATACTACTAATTACTTTGAGATGCTAGGCAAGTCAAAACCTCAATTGCCTTCAAAAAGGAAAGAAAATTGTGATTATTTCAAAGTTTTCTCTTATGTATTTAGACAAAATCTTCCTCTCTATAACATCCACACCTTTGTTCTAGTTCTACCATCTGGGGACTAAGCAAAATCAATTTAATCCCTCTTCTGCAGGACAATACTAAAAATTTTTGAAAACAGTTATCATGTCATCCAAGGCTTTTTCCAGAACAAACATTCTTCAATCAACCAAAAGGAACAGTTCTCAGCTCCTTTATCTTTGCAGTCACACAAGAAAAATTCATAATTTTCAGTGAATCAGAATCAAGATAGATCACTAAACATACTACTGGACAGAATTAGAATAATTACAAATCCTGGAGCCACAAAAATATGCTTAAATAAGCAGCAATAAAACATTTTACTGAATTATCAAGATATTCACTTGAAATGTTCTCCCCATTAAATATTCCCTCTACCCAATCAGTCCTAAAACTAGAGGTCAAACTTTAATAGACAGTAAATAGAGTTAACTCAAAAGTATTTACTGAGATGATCTTGTAAGAAATTCTTTACAACTTCCATTGGGGTAACAACGTGTGAACTTTTCTTCACGCTTCAATTAAGACTATAAGAACTAACTGTCTTTGTTACCTACCCCTTTCTTTCTTTGATTCATCAACTGTATTGGGAGGAAATGAATTGATCATGGGTATCTTGATAAACTCCCTTACCCTAATCCCCACTATATAAGTAAAAGATGATTTTGGTGCTTATTACTACTTTCTCAACTCAAATGCTGATTTCTTGATGTGAAAGTGACCCTGATCTTTCAAAGACCATGCTCTAGTAGATCCTAAAGGTTCAGCGGACTCTGTATCTTTCATTTAAGGTCAAATCCTTCTATTTTCAGAAAGACTTCTTATTTCCAGTAACACCCAAATGCTAATTCTTATTATATCAGCTACAGTAATTCCTAAAATTCTTATGGCATAGAGATCTTGATACCTATATTGGTGCAGGGATAATCAACATAAAAAGCAAGCAAACAAAAAATACAGTTATTTCAAATATTGATACACAGATTCAATTGGGGCTTTGTCCAGGCATTCAAATTTGAAGGATGCCATTTAATCTTATAGCTCTCATTCACAGACAATTTAGAAACAAGATTCAGGTGTAAAAATAAACAAATATGCAAAACAACCTAGACTACCCATAGCATTGGTTTTCAGTTTAACAAAACTCTTTCATAAGGTGGAAAGGGTTTCCTCTTAATCAACCTAATTCTGTACTGAATAGCCTTATTTCATTCCTAAGTTCTAACACAGCATTAAAAAAATATCTCATGGACACACACATTTCACAGAACAGAATTGTTGTAGGCATATTCGGCAAACTTGGGTTCACATATACTACTTAAGGATTTTACTCTAGAGTATAAGCTCCATTCAGCAGAGTTGTATAAGATGGAGATACAATTATCATTGTTTGGCTTTCTTTCTTTGGCTCCTCCAACTATTGCACCATGACAGTGAATAAGGCATAGCTATTATGCACTTTGTTTCATGCATTATTTTCATTGTATTTTCAAGTTTTGTTAATGTGTTTACATAAAAATATCATATATTCTTAATTTTACTTAGAATTCAATATGATTTAAGAATATCATTTGTTCTGTGGGTAATGTGACTGGTATGTCACTACATAAAGTCTGAGAACCACTAATCTATAACTGGTGGTAAAAGGAAGGCTCCCCACAAGTCACCCAGAAGGAATACACGGGTTCAGGTAATGTGGAACAGATGCCCTACACTGGCAATTTGCTCTGTTGGATTAACGTTTCTTTTCTCTTAGTTTGCTATCATTAATGAATCTGCTAAGATAGGTAAGGCTGTACTACAGTATTAATAAGTTTGCTCAATAAGAAAAAAAAATCCTACCTCCTAATATGGAGATTTCTGAAACAGCTTCAATATCAGTATTTTTCCCAAGACATGATAGTAGGAAAGGGGTTCCCATAGCAATTTGTAAAGGAGGGCTGTCAGAGTCTGGAATATAGGGAGGGAAAAACAAGGGGTTGAGGAATTAGTCCACAAATTGAGGAACTGATTTTGTTGGATACCATGAAGTTGACATCTACAACTTCTGCCTTGTCTAGGCCCAGACACCTCCAATCTCCTGCCCTTCTTCATAGTACACTGCCTTTCCCCTCTCCAGCCCAGGAATCTTTGGATGTATCCAAGCATTAAGGAAGACAACTTTTCCCTCTTCTCCCTGCCTACATCTCTGGAATCTTAGTTGATTCTCTAGATTCCTTTAAGACTCAACTAAAATCCCTTCTACAGGAATTTTTCCAATGCTTCCTTATTTCTTCATTCTGTCAATTATTTTCTTTTTTATTCTGTTTATAAAGTGTTAGTACATATGTGTTTGCTTATCGTCTCTGCTATTAGATTGTAAGCTCCTTGAAGTCAGGGAACACTTAGCACATTGTCTGACCTACAGCAGATGCTTAACTAACACTTAATAGCTAATTGATTTTGATAGTGAATGAAGCACAGCTATTATTCACTTTATTTCATGCATCACTAGTAATATTTTGTGTTTCTACAAAAATGTTAATGTTAGTTTTAGTTGAAATTAAATGACCTAAGAAAATTATTGTACAGTTTTATAAAAAGAATGTATGTTGGAAGAACTTCTTTATATGTAAGAAAATCAGTGCCACCACAGGAAGGGTCCAAGATTTGAAGCAAAAAGAAAACTTCCCACAAATCAATAAGAAGGAACACATGTCATTCAGGTAACAAAGAGCAAATCTCCTAACCTGCTAATTTGCTAATTGACTACTTGGTTGGATTTCTATTTCTCTCCTCATAATTTACTACTTCCATTGTATCTGCCAAGAGAGGAAAAATGAACCACAACACTGGCAAATTCTTTTGTCTCTCCTCTGGATATCCTATAACATTGCTAAGTTGTGGAATTAGAGGTTGGAAGAGAAGACTTCCTAAAAACAATGTTGTTCATTTTAATTTGCTCTTCACCCTCTTCCAAGCTCATGACCCTCCAGGGTCAAATATTATTGTTGCAACAAGACTTGGTCATATATCCAATGACCGTTCCAAAAGACAATCCCAAATGTCTCTGTATATCCACATTGCTTCAGCTGTGTCTGGTCTAAACTATTTATTGGTTGTACCTACCTCTGCAAGTTAAAGGCTTAATCTGTCCCAATATATACTCTATAAATCCCCTTTTCTGGGTTCCTTAGAGAGCATTTATACCTAAGAACAAAGGAAAAATACCAAAACTAACATAAAAGAGGAAGGTAAAATCAGAATTTTGATTTAACCAAAACAAAAATTAGGACCACACTACTTCATTTTAGGAAAAATAGAAACAATATAAATAAAAACAATAATTTGTGCAGCTGTCTGTGGTTTGCAAAGCACCTTTATATGCATACGATAACCTCATTTGATTTTGAAAGTGTCAAGTAAGAAAAAAGCACAAATAGTGTCAATGCCCTTAAGTATGACACAGTCCTTCATTACAAAGTGTTATGGCTACTTGAGATTTAAGTATCTTCATTAGATTAATATGAAATTGTCCTGAGGTAAGGAAGTTTTAATATAGTTTGCAGCTTTTGTTTTCAAGTGCATATAATCTATATGTTTTGGTAATTAAAGTAGTATGCACTTTATATATATAATATGCATATTATATATATATATTTTGCTTATATGCTACCTTATATAAGTTGGGGTAGATGGCTATGTTCTTTTTTTTTAATAACCTCATATCCCTTATCAGCTGATACTTTATAAACTCATCGGTCTCAATAAATCCATGCAGATAGGCAGGTCGATAATGGCATCATAGTGATTTTTAAGTGAGAAACATGGATATGCAAAGGTGAAACACCCTAACAGGAATTCCCAGTTAAGTAGAGAAGCAAAGCAGCTATGTGATTTGGCCCCATGGTGTTCTAACTGTTCAATACGTTCCCATTTAGATTGAATAGTAATCATCAGAGAAAAATGTTTTCTATTTCATTCTCTTCTCAGTGAAGCATTAAAGATTTGGTTGAATTGTATGCCTTGATGTTGAGTGACCATCACCCCATCAGAAATACTTTGAGAAAAAAAATTGTTTGTGAAAAACTTCTCAGACATACTGCTTGCTTTGGTCTTGTAGTAAGGAGGAAACAAACACAGAGAGGGAAAACACTTAATACATAGAAAGGAATCACTAAAGTTTTTATAGCCAGAAAATACCATAGATATCATCAGTTAGCAGGAACTGTATTTCACAGCATGATGTTTACACATGCCAACATTCAATGCTGCATTACTATTGAGATTTTGGTTTTCAGCAGATGTAGTAAGAGTATGAAAAACTGACATTCTTTTGTGACTCATTAGAAAATAATTTCACAGCAAACACATCCTTGATTTAAAACACAAGATCTTCTGTGGATTTTTTAACAGCTTGTATCAACTTGTTTTAACCGTCTAACTTTTACCAACTTTTCACATCATGTATCAGCATCTCAATCCAGTAAAATACTTGATGAAAAGAATATATTCTATATATAATAATAGGATGTTAATAAAGTAATGAACAGGATGTAAGCTTCCCATTGTTAATGTTCCATTCAAAAGGAGGTAATAAAACATTAATTATCAATAGTTTAACATAATTATTTAATTCTGTTACTACAACTTCACTGGAATAATTTATTCATATGCAAAATTAAATAATTTCCTACAAAGAGAGTACATTTTAACTTTAAAAATGGTCATGATCTGCAAGTAACAAAAATAGATCTCATTAAAAGAGATATATCAGGAAAACAACCCTACATTTTACAGAAAGAGAATGATAGCCAATGAAATAAAATCAATACTCAACATACCAAGTAGAGTGGCATCCAAATTCTCAAAGGAAAAGTTAAATAAGTTAATAGTTTTACTAACTACACTAGTTATGGACTTCAACTTTCCTCTCTCAGAAATAGATATATCTAACCATAAAATAAATAAGAAATAAGGTAAGGAGATGAATAGAATTTTAGAAAAGTAAGATGGGAAAGACCTCTGGAGAAAACTGAATAGAAATAGAAAAGGAGAACACCTTTTTTGCAGATATATATGGTACCTTCACAAAAGTTGACTATGTGTTAAGGCATAAAAACTGCACAACCAAAAATAAAGAAATATTAACTGCATGCATTTCAGGTTAAAACAAAGTAAGTATTGCATTTAATAAGGGGCCAGGGAACAAGGATAAAAATTAATTGGAAATGAAATAATCATATCCCAAATAATAAGTGAGTTAAAAGACAAACCAGACAAACAATCAATAATTTCATGAAAGGGAATGATAACAATGAAACAATATACAAAAATTTGTGGGAAAATTTATACCTCTTAACTGCTATATCAATAAAAAAGAGATAGAGCAGATAGATAAATTGGGCATGCAATTAAGAGGAAAACTAGAAAAAGAATAAATTAACACCCCCAAAATGGAAATGGTGAAAATCCAGAGAGAGCTTAATAAAATTTAAAGTTAAAAATATTGAACTAATAAATAAAACCAGGAGGTGGTTCCCCCCCAAATGTTAAATAAATAAATCACAGGTCAATAGAAAACTAACCTATAAACATCAAAAAATGGAAAGGGTGAATGAAACACCATTGAAAATGACATTAAAGCAATTATTAGCAGCCATTTTGCTAAATTATAAGCCAATAAACCTGATAATCCAAGTGAAATGGATGAATATTTGCAAAAATATAAATAACTCAGATTAACAGAAGAGAAAATAGGACACTTAAATAACCTTATCTTAGGAAAAGAAATTGAACAAATTATAAATGAACTGCCAAGAAAATATCCTGAGGATCAGATGGATTCATGAATACATTCTATTAAACATTTAAATAACAATTTATTACAATACTATTTAACTATGTGAAGAAACAGACAAAGAAAGAGCTCTACCAACTTCCTTTTATGACAGAAATAGAATTCTGATGCCTGAAACATCGAGTAATCATATCTTAAATGACAAATGAGTTAAAGGACAAACCATAGAAACAGGGAGAGCAGAAACAGAAAAAGAAAACTATAAACTAATTTTCCTAATAAATGTTGATGGAAAAATTTTAAATAAAATTCTAGCAAAGATATTAGAGCAATATATCACAAAGATAGTACACTATGACCAGGTGGAATTTGCACCAGGGATGTTTCAATAGTAAGAAAATCATCAGCATAACTGACCATAACAATTACAAAAAAACCATGAAAATATTTTATTTAAATAGATACAGGAAAAGCTTTTGTACAAAATACAACTTCTATTCCCATTAAAAACACTGGAAAACAAAGGAATCAATGGAACCTTTTTTAAAATGAGAAGTATTATCTATCTAAAACCAAGAGCATGCATTATCTGTAATGGTGATAAACTAGAATCTTTCCCAATAGGATGGTGTGAAGTGGAGCAAGGATGTCCATTTTTACCACCATTATTCAATATCATACTAAAATGCTAACAATAAGACAAGAAAAAAAATTGAAGGAATACAAATAGACAATGAGGAAACAAAATTCTCAGTTGTTGGAGATGAAATGATGGTATATCTAGAGGACCCAAGAGGATCAATTAAAAACTAGTTGAAATAATTAACAATTTTAGTAAATTGTAGGATATAAAACAAAACCACTTAATCATCAGACTTTCTATGCACTATCAACAGAACCCAGCAGGAAGAGAAATTCCATTTAAAATAACTACAGACAACATACAATGCTTGGCAGTCTACCCACAAAGACAAACCAGGGGCAATACGTACACAATTACAAATGTCTTTTCACACAAATAAAGACAGTTCTAAACAACTGGAGAAATATTTGCTCATGGGCAGACCAAGCCAATATAATAAAAAATGGCAGTTCTGCCCAAGTAAATCTATCTATTCAGTCCATGGTAATTGATCTACCAAAGATTCATTCATTGTTAGAAAAAATAACAACAAAATTCATCTGGAAGAACAAGAGGTCAAGACTATAAAAGGAATCTATGAAAAAAATGAGAAGGAAAGTGACCTAGCATTACCAGATTTCAAACTATATTGCAAAGCAGTAATTGTTGAAACAACTATGTCCTGGCTAAGAAGTACAGTAATGGATAAATGGAATAGATGAGGTAGATGATATGCATAGTAGTAAATGGCCATAATAACCTAATGTGTGATAAACCTCATAATCTAAGGTTTTGGGTTTTGTCACCATTTGACAAAAATTGCTGAGAAAAATGGAAAGTGGTTAGGTGGAAACTAGGTATATACCAACGTCTCACACCATATATGAAGATACGATCAAAATGGATTAATGATTTAAACATAAAGAATAATATCATGAGTAAATTGAGGAAGCATAGACAAAAGTAGCTGTCATATTTATGGATAAAAACAAGTGTTTACAATCAAACAAGAGACAGAGAAGATCATGGGAAATGAAATGGATAATTTTGATTACATGAAATTAAAAAAAAAATAAGCCTTTAGCAGAAACAAAGCTATCTAGAGGGAAAATAGGAAAGAGATTATTTTTAAAGCAAATGTCTCAGATAAAAGTCTCATTTTTCTTTTTTTTTAATTTAACTTTTTACATTCATTTTCACAAGATTTTGGTTTCCAAAATTTTCTCCCCATTTGTCCCCTCCCCCCTCCCCGATACACTGGACATTCTAATTACCCATATCACCAATCTGCCCTCTCTTCTATCATCCCTCCCTTCCCTTACCCCATCTTCTCTTTTGTCCTGTAGGGCCAGATAACTTTCTATTCCCCATTACCTGTATTTCTTATTTCCTAGTAGCAAGAATAATACTCAACAGTTGGTCCTAAAAACTTTAAGTTCCAGCTACTCCCCATCCCTCCCTCCTGACCCATTCCCTTTGGGAAGGCTGGCAATTCAATATAGGCTATATCTGTGTAGTTTTGCGAATGACTTCCATAATAGTCGTGTTGTGTAAGACTAACTATATTTCCCTCCATCCTATCCTGCCCCCTATTGTTTCTATTCTCTCTTTTGATGCTGTCCCTCCCCAAGAGTGTAGACTTCAAATTGCTC
>CM053770.1:413526758-413598978 GCA_028658325.1 Potorous gilbertii | reverse complement strand
CTCAGTCTGTATGATCTATACTCTTTTTAGGGAGTTCATGCAAAAAAACCTAACCAAAGCACTTTTAGTTATAATTGTAAGTCAGTGAAGAATGAAAAGATACATACATATATACATATATATGTGTGTGCATGTATGATTATCAACTATTTAGAATTTTGAGAAAAAAAGCTGATCATTCTGTATAGCCAAATTCTCAGTGGTATTTTTTTTCTCTTAAGCACAGATATTTTTTAAACAATTAAATTATTTCAAGTGGTGATTTTTTTGGTCTTTTAAGCAATGCAGGTAGTATATTGGAAAGATTGCTACACCTGTTATTTGGAGATTTGTGTTCAAATTATGTTTCCAACACTGTTTACAAATCAAGAAAGATCATTCTATCAATTAGATGGGATAACTGAAGTTTAATAATCAAGTAGCAATAAAAACCTTGTGTACATCTTGTGAAATCAAATGTCTGTAATGTCTTTTTATGAATCATTTTTCCCCCATTTGATCACAAGCTTCTTGAGGGAAAGGGATGTCTTTCTTTTTATTAATTCTATCCCCAGTGCTTATGTTTATTGTGTTGGCTTAGATATTTTTTTCTGGGAGTAACTATATTGTTTTCTGGAAGTGACTAAATTATTTTCACCTTGAAGACTAAGTGAAGTTTCCAATCAGTCAAGAAAAAAACCATAAATATTTATTAAGCAGTTACTATGTGCCAGGCACACTGAGGATACAAAGCTGGACAAAAAACAGGCTCTTTGACTTTAAGAAACTCATATTCTAAAGTGACAAAATACACAAATCACCATGAACAAGATACAGACAGTATAAAAGGAAGACCCTCTCAGAGGAAAGGCATTACCAGTGTGGGACAGGGAAAGTACTCTTGCAGAAGGCAAGATTTAAGTTGAGTCTAGAAAGAAGCCAGAAATGTAGACAGGGATGAGAAGGTAGAGCATTCCAGTCAGGGGAATAGTCAGTAAAAAGATAAGCACCCTCAATAATGAACTGCACAATCAGACATAGGAAGAATCCTGTAGAGAGAGCTATTTCCAGAGGGCTGTGGAGATGAAAGCCAGATGGCAAGGAGTGAGTGACTGACTGTCTTCCAAAGCTGTCTACAATTTATTTTGCTTCTTGCCTTACTAGATGAGAAACTCCTCGCTGTTTAACTAGGGCTGTTCATACTTGCAAAAGATATTAAATGACTACTGCTTTGAGGACTATGCAGATCAAAGTCTATTATTAAACAACTTTCATCTTGGGTAGTTTCCACCTTTGTCCATAAGCATGCTTTTGTTCTCTTGAAATTACTTCTTATTTACTTATCTAAGCATATCTTTTATCACCCTATCACTGTAGAATGTAAGCTTTTTAAGAGTGCAGACCGTTTTTCTTTTCTTTCTTTCTCTTTTTTATCCAGTCCTGTAGTACACTTTTGTGTATACAATAAGTGCTTAATAAATGCTTCTGTAATATCTTAAGACTACACAAAATGAAAAAGAGCAAAATGGAACAGAGATGATTTTGACAGTTTTTAATGGTTCCCAAAGTTAAAAACACATTATGATGACTATTTTAACTATTTAGGCAGTACAAATACATTCATGCAGAGCAGACAATTATCAAGAAAAGAATTGTCTTATGCTATGCTCCCGAAGATATAACAATTGTTGGTTCATCATAGGAGACACTGGCTGGTTTTTGGATGAGAACCATAACTGTTTGCAGACATGTGAATTGGGACCAACCATTTTCATGAGAGGAAATCCTGAAATTTTCTTATACCTGAGAAGCAGCACAAATTGGCAGGAAATAGGTATCCAGTCTGCTAATAAGCAGGAAATAACAACTTGAGATTTAGAGAGAGAGATGTACAGTTTTTCAGAGTGAGAAGTTTTCATAGGTGGGGAATTTTTATTATAGGAAATATATTTATTATTTAAGAAGGAAAAAGGAACTTCTAATAATTGATCTCACTCCCTCATACAAACTCCATGTAGCCAAAATCTGTACTGACATTGGAATTAATAACAGATGAGGTAGGTATATAAGGCTAAGGAAAATGAGATTTTTACAGTTCTTCAACACTAAGTGGCAACCATGTAATACCACAGAAGTACATCCTGGACCAGAGAATATAGAGTTGCGATTAGAATAATTCCCTAACTCATTCTGTAGACCAGTTTTAAGAATGAGAGGCATCACTGACTCTTCTTTTTCAAGTCTTCATGTCCAAACAACCATTCCCCAAAGCCTGCCAATTTTTCCTAATATCTCTAGAATTTTCCATGGTCTTTCCATTCACTTTAGTTAAAACTCATCATTTTACACCTAGATGATTATGATTTCACTTTCACTCCAGACTCTTTAATTAATCTGTTCACACATATAAATTTATGGATGCCTTTTCTTTTGGCATCACTTAATAATCATATATATGTCTTAATATCCTCGTCTGTAAGAAAAGGATAGCAATAGTACCTATCTCCCATGATTGCTATGAGAATCTAATGAGACAGTAGGTAAAATGCTCAACACAGTGCCTGGCACAGAGTGACCACTATATTAATGTTAAGCATGATTATTTTTAATTAACAATATAAGCGACACACTACTCCTCACTTGTTTACCCAAGAGATCCCCATCTCTTTTCAGGGACAAGATTGGTCATTACAATTCGGTGTTCGACTTTGGATTAAATGTTCTTTCCTTTGTATTCCTGTGGTCTTTGTGTACATCATCCACATAATTCTTACTTAACTGTTTTCCCATTCTTCCCAGAATCGCTATTTGTCATTTCTTCTGGCACAAATAACATTTGATCACATTCACATACTACAATTTTTAAACTTAATTTGTCAACTTTTACCATCTAGCTCTAAGCTGAATTTCTAACATTGTCCAGCAAGGTATTTCCACTTCAAAGGTATTTACTCTACTTATTTTCCCCCAAACACACCTGGTTCATTCTACCTGAACCTTTGGTCTTTTCTTATTCCCTTTCCTTAGAATGACTTTTTATCTTTTTCCTGTTAAAGCCCTGGTCATCCTCCAAAGCCAAGGTCAAGTTTCAGTCACTATGCAGTTTTGAATGATTATTCCAACCCACAGCCTACATGACTACTTTCTCTGAATTCCTGAGACAAATCATTCCCTTCTATTTGAAACACCTACTTAACTGACTTAAGCTGTTGACCCTGGTCTTAAAATTGGAAGGCTCCATCACTTCAGTGTATGTAAATTTTCTGTCCGTCTAAAAATGAGTGTATTAATAATATATTATACAGCATTTTCTATTTGTTCAGTAACTTTTATATTCATCACCTTATTTGATCCTTATAATAACATTATGATGATGAACAATTATGAGCAAATGGAAGGTCAGAGCAGTTAAGGGACTGGCTTAAGGTGACTCAGGTAGGAAGTGTGAGAGCTGGGATTTAACCCTATGCCTCCTGATTCTCTATTCAGAACTCTTTTTTATATCATGCTGTGTGTAGGGGTCGGGGAGAGAGATGGGTACAACAGAAAGGACAGGATAACGGATGTCTAGTAATTTTTTAGGAGCAGTATTATGTTAGTTCATATTATTGACTCTATTTATTTCATTAAGTAAATAAGCATCTAGAGTTTACTGTGTGTAGAACACAGTTTGGATTAGAAATACACAGAATTTAGAGCACATTTTTCAATAAGGCACAAAGGACGGATGGCACATGGCATGTACAAGGAACAGAGAGTAGATTTAGTTGGAATGGAGTGAAGAGCGAAAATATGAGATAAAACAAGAACAGAGATTATTAACCTGGGGTTCATGGATAGATTTCAGAGGGATCTGTGAACCTGGATAAGGAAAAAAAAATGTATCTTTGTTTTCATTAATCTCTAACTGAAATTTAATACTTTCTTCAATTATTTAAATATATATACATATATGCACACATATGTACACACACACACACACACACACACACACACACACACACACACATATATATATATATCCATAGGCTTTAGTAGACTGCCAAAGTGCTTCATGAAAAAAAGGGTTAAGAACCTCAGGAAGAAACATAATTTTGAAACAATTTGTGGAGTGCCTTGAATGTTGGGCAAATTAATATGAACTTTAATCAGGAGGCCACAGTCACTGAAGATTTTTGAACAGCTGAGTGACACAATTAGATCTATTTCTAAGATAGATTATTCTGGTGGGAGGGAGATAGGCTCATGAATCCAAAGACTATTAAAATATTTCGGGCAAGTGGCAAGGGACCTGTACTAGAACGGGGCCAGGAAAAATAGGATGGCAAAATGTGAGAGATCTTGTGGAAATGTAATTGTCAGTATTTGGCAGCTTATTATATGTGAGGATAAAAAAGTCAAAGATATGAACATGGTAGATTGGGAAATGGTGGCACTATGGACAGAAATTGTGAAATCCAAAAGGAGAGCAGTTTTAGGGGTAAAGAGAAGCTTGGTTTTGTACATATTGAGTTTAAAGTGTCAACAGGATATCTTGTCAAGGATGCCTGGAAAGGAAATGAAAATGTGCAGTCTAGCAGTTCAATATGAGGTCAGCACTAGAGATATATTTAGGAGCATGCTGAATTAAGATGATGACTGAATTATTGGGACAGACTGATACTTCGATGGATGTTAATCTAGTAGGAGAACACGGTTAATTGTCAAAAACAACAGAGAAAGGAAGGTAAGGGCTTGTAAAAATGTCATTGAATTTGGCAAGAAAATCATCAGTGACTTTTAAGAAAATAATGAGAAGGGAAAATCATTCTTTCCTCCAGGTAAATGTGTAATGGTGTTAACTTGTGAGAGAAGAATGGATGGGAAATGGGGAAGGAAAATGAGAGAAACCAAAAAGTATAAATAATCCAAAAAATAGGCATCACCTCTGATGTGTGTGTGTGTGTATGTGTGTGTGTGTGTACACACACATATATACAAAGATAGGGTTCCATTAATTATCCCACCCATTTAAGAGTAATTTCTTTTATTAAGTATGAACATATCATGATTAATTCAGTCTATCAAAATTTAATGTCACTAGGGTTTGCACATGTCCTTGAATGAATCAAAGCCATTTGTGTGATAAACTTGGTCAAGCCACAAAGAATTTGTGTAAAGAGCAGGAGTTATCTTAGGACACAGAGAAAATGAAAGAGGTTAAAGCAAGTATGTTATTCCAGTACATGTCTGAAGAACAAAGGTAATATAGTTATGGCAGAAAAGGAATATATCAAGGATAGTCATTGGCTCTATATATAACTTCAAGCAGAAAACTCGCACTGGGCGGGGGTGGGGGAGAGTTCTGTGAAAACGCTGCATTTCTCCTTACTTTCTCCTCATAGTATTTGTGTGTGTGTATGTGTGTACACACATGTTTGAATTCATGTGTATGTGTGTTGAGTGCATATATATATGTATGTGTAATAAAATCTACTATTTTGTTACTAAACCATTTCCAAAAGACTACATTTAGGTTTAAACCACAGTAAGCCAAGGATGAACTAAAGATAGATAAAAATGTAAAGTTAGTCAGAAAGCCCAACTTTTGCCTGATGTTAGGAATTTTCCTAGCTGGAAGCCTGAACAATTTGTGACTGAACCTATAACTTTTTACCTAAAATAAACTCCATGAAGCACAAAAGGAAGTAACTATGTGGATTTTGGATGTCATTATGCTGTTTCAGGGCTTTAAATGAACTAAATATTATAATAGGGTGTTACATATAAATTTTAGTAATAGGTACAAATAGTTAGTGGATGAATTATTTACATTTGTTACCTACACCTTTCAGACTTCTGCCTCAGTTGGAAGTTCTAGGGAATGAATTGAACAGCAAAATACTACATAAAAGGGCATGTGGGACACATATAGATATAGATATAAAATATATATATGTAAATATATAGATGTAGATATATATTATCTATAATATAGGTATAAATATATAGATATAAATTGAGATTCCTACTGTCAATTAACTAATAGATTATTTTGAGAGAGACATTAACATTCACAGAAACAGCAATCATTTTAAGATAGCCTATGGTTAAATTGCATAGAAAAGACTCAAAGTACTTTCCAGGTTTAGAGAAAAGAATCAAAACTGCCAGTGATGGCTTCATGGAAGATGTAGAACATGAGTTGAGTCCTGAATTTGAGTCTTGTCACAAGTTGGACTAAGTGGAAGTCCATTCCATTTCAGATATTTTGTGGTTCTATGGTTGTAACCTTGGACAACAGAAGCAAAATAGTGGTTTGATTGGTAATTTTAGTTTACAAGGTAAATACAATGTCTTGCATGTAACAAGATCAAGTGTATCAATAAATAAAGGGAAGTTTTCACGAGAAGTTTGTTTGATGATTGAGGAGAAGCCATTGAAATAATTTAGACAAGATATGATGAGCATCCAAACTAATCTGGAGGCAGTGAGTAAAGAAAGAGGACCATAGGGAAAAGATGTAGTGGAGGTAGAAATGATAAGATTCGGCAAATGACTCCCAAATGAGGAGTTTGAAGAATGAAGAATTGAGAATGACTTCAAGGTTACACACCTAGGAGACTAAGAGAATTGTGTTACCTTTGTTTGTAATAGAGAGATTTGAAAAATGAGTAGATTTAGAACTAGAGATAATGATAACTGGCAAGATGGGGTGGAAATGTCTCTGGCATATACTATGTCCTATAAGTAGCTACTAATGTGGGATTGACTATCAAGAGAAAACCTCCAACTTGATTTACAGATCTGAGAATCATCTAAATGAAGATAATTAAAACAGTGGTACCAGATGATGTCAGCAAGAGATGATCTGTAGAAAGATAAGAGGACTCAAGACAACATTGCAGAATGTTAGCAGTAAGGGCAAATTGTGTGTATGATGAGCCAACAAAGAAGACTAAGGAAGAACAGGGGGAAAAGATTGTGTGTCCATTTGGGAAAACAACAAGTAGAGCAGTTTGGATGGAATGTAGAGTGGGCAGCAAGCCTGGAAAGCTCGGCTGGAGCCAGATTGTGAAGTGATTTTAATGCCAAGCTGAGGACTTTGAATTTTATTCTAAATGCAACAGAGATCCACTCAAATTTCATTGTGTGGGTGAGTGGGGGGAGCAGGGTGACATAATAAGACCTGTGCTGTGAGGACTATTTGAGTGACTAAGTAGAGGACAAACTGGAGAAACTGGAAGCTAAAAGGCTAATTAGAAAACTGTTGGAATAGTTTAGGCACAAAGTTACAAGGGTCTGACCTTGAGTTCTAATTACATAAGTGGAGAGAAGGGGACAGCTGTAAGAGATGTACAAAGGAACAATAATTTAATTTCTGCATATTTATACAGATAATATGACTAACATGTTCTCTACTCACCGAGAAAACACATGCATATGCTACCTCAATCTTAACGCCTAACAACTAAAATGAGGGGATTTAGTTGTATGATTTTTCTGGCCTTGCATAGAAATTGGCTAGTTAAATTTCCTGTGCCTGACTTTAAAATTAACTGGTAAATCAAAATTAGTTCCAAGTGTCTGCTAAAATAGTTGGAATATGTAGTGTGGGGAACCCATCCTACTCATTTAGTCGTTCTCCTGATAATAGCCAAGTAACTGGAGAATAGAGCCAGGAGACCTATGATCTATTTCTAGTTCGGCTACTAGCACCATGTGTGATCTCAGACAAACCATTAGAATTCTCGTGGAACAAAAAATGGGGTATAGGCAACCCTCCGTCATCCAGGCTAATGGAGAATGGGGACAGAATTGATAAAGTTTTCCTTCCAGCTTATAAAAACTGCAACTATTTCAAATATTTTCTTAATATTTTATCTTTTTTCTTATGTCATTCTATCCATAGTTCTGTCTATATGTAATTGTTGGTAGTCTTAGTTTTAAGGCACTATAGGGCAAGGACCATGATTCATATGGTTCTATGTCCAAAAGTCACTCAACACATGTTTTTGATGATGAAATCCACAGAGAAATTCAAATCATCATCTCAGCCAATGCTTTTGACTTTCTGCTTCACCAAACCATTGCTAATGGTCCAAACATGCAGCAAAATTGATTGATTTGAGTTTCATTTCCTTTCTATGTCCCTGATCACCCTCTGGTAAAAGTGCTGAAAGGGAATGGACTGAAAAACAGGAAGCAGGCAAAAAGTCTTGCAAATGTCACCTGAATAATCGATAGTTAAAATTTTTAAAAAATCAACCTTTTTATATTTTGGGGGAAGATTTCAACAGAATGAAATAAAATTGAGAACAATACCATCAAAATATGACAAAATCAGTTCCATCTCCTCTAGCCCAACGAGATAAGAAAGGCTTTGACATCCATAAAATGGATTTTTAAAAAAAAATAAGAATTACTGATTCTTTTGCTAAAGATTAATAGTCATAGAGCTATCATGTATAGGCTGATGAAACTGTCTTTTATTTTTAAATTTTCATTCAGTCTATCCCTTAAAGTTAAGCACTGATCAGGAAATAACATAAATCTCAGTTTTCTTTATGGTTAGTTGTTTAGCACTAATTGCAGTGATAAAGACAAATACGCTGTTCACTCTGTGTGTTTGAGTATGTGTGTGTGTGTGTGTGTGTGTGTGTGTGTGCATGTGTGTTGGACAAGGGAATACCACAGGAGAATAAGTAACACAGAAGACTTTTTTGAAGAATGACAATTCTTTAATGAAGCACAATGTATCCCTTAATGTTAATCATCCATCAAGATAAATATAGTTTTCTGTAACTGAAAAAGTATTGCCACTAATGTCTGGCTTTCAATGCATAAACAAAAAAATATTTCTGGTAAGAAATTCTTGGCCTTGGTTATATTGCATAGGTTTCTAAATTACCCTTATCCCAATGTGCCAGTCACATCTGTAGCCCAAGTGTTTCTTTCCAAAAGGAGAAAGAAGGCCAAGCTAGACAAAGAATTTGCTGATACACATATGTCACTCCAAGAATTCTCCTAACAAAGTTCCCACACCCAATTTAATTACTTCCCTACTGTAAAAACACTTTCCATCTGCATGTATTCTAATAGTTTCAAATCCAAAACCAACACACTATAAAGCTAGCTAAATAAATGCATTAGATTAGCCTTAGGTTCCAATCCAAGCGCTACTTTGCAGTCTATCTACAGTATTCATTTTATGCTGATATGTCATTTTGTGTTCAATGTTTTCACTTAAGATTTGTTTAGAAAAGAATTACTTGCTTCAGACTGTGTTAGTATCTCTGAATTTGTGTGTATTTGTGTATGTGTGTGTGGAACATGATTCATTTTCATTCCTGTATGAAAGACATTGTACCTGGACACTCACATACTAACGTCATCCCTCCATGCTGTCATGCCTTTGTTTTTGATCTTAAATTCACAGGTTTCTGAATTAATAGATTTTCTCTATACCTAAGGTTAGCTACATATTCAGAAATTACATAATGTTAATTTTGTTCCTTGCTTGGTTGAAGTGATATTTATTTAAACAATTATTGCTTGATTTTTAAAATCATCAAGGTTTTGATTCAGAATGACAAATCAATAGAGTAGATTATCAAATTATTAAATACTACCATCATCATCATCATCATCATCATCATCAATCATCAAGATATGTTCCCCCACTTTCCCAAATCCATCTCCTTTAAGGCTTAATTCAGATACTGCCACCTGTGAATATCCTGCCCTGATCTTCACGCCTTAAGGTATTTTCTCCTTCTTCAAAATTCCTAGAATAATGCATGAATTGTATCTTTGCTATTACCTTGTCTATTACTATAACTTGGATACATATCTAGGCAATTAGATAGAATATTAGAGATGTAGTCAGGAAGAACTGTGTTTGGTTCTTCTTCAGACTTACTAGCTTTATGAGCTTGGGTAAGTAATTTAATCTCTGAAAAATGGGCATAAAAATAGCACTTACTTTGCTGATTTGTTGGGCACTTAGGTGGTGCAGTGGACAGGCACCAGGCCCGAAGTCAGGAAGTTCAAATTCCTGAGTTCAATCTGACTTCAGATGCTTATTAGCTCTGTCACCCTGGACAAGTCACTACACTCTGTTTGCCTCAGTTTCCTTATCTATCAATGAATTGGAGAAGGAAATGACAAACCACATCATTGCCAAGAAAACCACCATTGGGGTCACAAAGAGTCAAACTCAATTCAAAAATGACTGCACGACAATAGCAAAACAGTGTTGTTGTGAGGATCAAATCAGATAAGGTATATAAAACAAAGTGTTGTATAAAGTGTATGTTGTTATAATTGGCCTAAATTCTCTTACCTTCACCCAACTTATCCTGAAGTAAAATGTAAACTTCAGCCAGGAACTGTGCTGTATTTTACATTTTAATCCCCAGTGCCTTGAATACAGTAATAAATGGACTTGCCTAATACATAATTGTTGTCCCAAATATTCAATATATAGTACAGTGGAAAGAGCAACTGAGTAGCAGTATGGACAACGAGGTTTCGATACTGGCCCTGTTCCTTAATGAGCTTTGTGTTTAGGCAGCCCACATTCTGGCTCTTGGTTTTCTCATCTCTAAAACGAGAGGATTAGGAGATTCTCAAAGCTGTTAGCAGCTGTAACATTTAGGTGATTTTAAACACTAATTTAGCTAATTACGCTGTTTGCAAAATATTTGAAGAAGAGATTACACTCATTCTACTGACCACTGTAGGCAAAATAATAAGGGGCAAGGGTAGATGCAGCTGGTTCCAAGTAAGTAAAACCTTTCAAATAATTAGAGCCATCCCCAAATGGAAAGGGTTCTTCCTCACTAGAGGTTTTTCAATAGCAGGGTTTCCTGTTCAGGTATTAGTTAGTCTAGATGACCTCTAAGTGTCCTTCATTTCTGTGATTCAGCAAAACACTCCCATGCTTGCCAAGAACTTGGGAATGATCTGCCCAAGTCAATGTTTTGAACCCAGAGAGTCAAAATTAAGTCTCATCAATCTGAATGGGATCTAAGTTAGTGTGAGGACGCAGGATCACTCTCCTAACTCACAAATTTTTTGTTTAACCCACTGTCTCATACTGCCTTTTAGAACTTAATAAAAGGATCTCAGGACTCCAGAATCTGGGAACGTAACAGGCATTCAAGAAGTCAAAGTTCTTTGTTTATTATCTCTAATACGCAGAATACATGAAGGTCAAAATTTTCACAATTTTGATAATTTGAAGCAATGGATCTAACATTTCACTCCAATCACCATTCTATTGCCTCTAGGATCAAATAGAAGTCTTTTTTTAACTTCTAAAACTCTTGACAATCTAGCCCTAAGTTACCTTTCCACTTTTGTTAGATAATGCTTCCCTTACTGCACTCAACAATCATGGCAGTCTTGTTACTCTTCTCATATGATACTCCATATGCCATTTCCATTCCTTTGCACTAATTATCCTTGATTCCTGAAATGTGCTCCCCCAATCATCTCCATCAGTCTCATTGAATTCCTTACTTCCTTAAAATTTTGCTTATGATAGCTTCTTTAGAAGTCTTTTCTAATATCTCCACTGCTAGTGCCTTCTCTTCTTCAATTAACCTTACATTTATTTTGAATATTCTAATTTATATATGTATCTCCTTTGTTTCAATGCAAGATGCATAGGACAAGGACTGCCTCATTTTCATCTTTGTATGCCCAGCAGTTAACAAAATGCTTGCTGATTGATTGACTGAGTGCAGTCATACTGATGTATCTAATTCTATCAAGGGCATTTTAAAATGAGGAAGTTCAAATTAAATTAAGTAGGTGATTAATGTTCTATAAATGCAGAATTCTATTTACATTAGATTAGCTAATACCAAGAGATATTTGCTTGTCTCTTAAAAGTAAGTGCATGGTCATTAAAAAAAAGTAGCTAGTATATATCTAGATGTCTTAGATCCTTTGTGTGCCAAGGTAGGATAGTTTCAATAATTAGGCTGCAATATTGTATCTCCTAATGTGCTAGAGTCCTAAATTAGGAAATAGTCAAGTATATTTATCAGTTATGAAGCTGATCTTGGAGCCAGACTGATCTGGCTTCAAGTTTAGCTGTGATACAAACTACTTGTGTAAATAAAAAAAAAAAAAACTACTCGAGCAAATAAATCTGTCCCTTCTTTATGGTTCTAGGTCACAGAACAGCTACTGCATGGCAGAGGGGCTTTTCTTGCTGGAGCATCCAGATACCAATGAAATCCCACACCTCACTCCTTCACATAGATTTGTCATCATATCTATTGTAATATAACAAAATATGATATATCAATATATCGTATATATGTATATTTTCGGGAAAAACATCACTTAGAGCATATGGCCAATTTATTTTTTAAAAACCCACCACAATATGAAGTTCCTTAATCTTCAGTTCACTTTTGGTTCTATAATTGCTATTCCATAGGCCCCTCATGCTCATAGACCCCACATGTCAACTTCATATAAACTCATTCTAAATTTCTTAACTTTCAAATTTAAGAGTGCTTTTGAAATTTAATAACATTTGAAGAAAAATAAGTGATTGTAAAGTTTTATTTTCTTAAAAGTTTATAAAATATCAAATACTTTTAAGAAGTAAATTTAACTCAGTCTTTTGCAGATACATTTTAAAGTTATTAGAACTCTTTGATACTAATTTAAAGATGCAAAATATATAAGATCTTTACAGGAAGAGGTTCAATACTACTACTGTCCACTTTTCTTATTCCCATATACATTGCTATGGTAATTTTCTTTCAAGTAGCACTAGTGATAAATTTCTACTATTGATCTGAAAATTTCCAGTGTTGAGTCCCTCTCACTACTATTTCAATGATTATGCCCTTTGTATCATGGTAAATAATTCCTATTTTTAAAACTTCAAAAAGAACCCTAATGGACCAATGTTTTTTAAGGTTCTTAGTTTCCCCCACATTTCCTCAGTTCAGCATTTGCCTCTGTGGACTGTACCTGGAATTCTGAGGCTCTGAAACATCTGTTTCTGTGCACGTTTTCTTTACCTGCGAGGAGAAAGGGATTGCTAGTTATTCTCATATGAAAATACAACTTCCTCACTCTCAGTTCACACACATACAACACTTAAAGTGGATACAGCTCGACTCACACTGATCTCTATAAAATACTTCCCGCATTTTACAGCAGCGGTATGCAGTACCAAACAGTGTGTTTCATTATTACCCCATGAACAGCTGCCAACTGCACTTCCCTAGACTCCATTAGTATGTAAAATGTTGAGCTAAAATAGCTTGGGAGTAGTCTAACTGGGAACAAAGAAACCTAAGAACCAGGTTTCTCCACTTAGAAACTAGAAAGCCATACTGTTCTCAATTCAGCAAAGAAATGTTTTCCCAATTGATACTGCTTCTGTTTCCTGCTAAAACTCACAATAATAAACACCAGATTCTGGGGCAAAGTGCAGTGTTAGCTAAATAATTCATACATTAATTTTCATTTTCTGAATCCGGTGACTATATGTTTCATATATTTTCTCAGCATGTCAATTAAGTTCAGGTACTGAGTGCACACTTCTCACACATATTTGCAATATATTTATGCAGGTTATATTTCAACCTTCAAAAATTCAGCTTTGGAGAAGGTTAGCTGTGAGCAAAAGTTAAAGAATGGAAACATCTCTCAGTAGAAAGTATTATATACTATTGTCCATTTCTGGATAACAGAATATAGAACATCATCTAAATTGAAGACAAGACCAAATTCATTTTGATCACAAGCAGTTTTATGACAGGATGGACAAGGAGCTGAACTTGGAAATCAAGTTGGTCATTTATTAGCTGTGTGACCCGTGAATAAGTTGCTTGATTTCTCTAAGACGCAATTTCCTCAACTGTAAGATACCAAGATAAGTATGCAAAGTTCTCTACAAATCATAAAATTGTTATATGAATCTTATGCCGATGATAATATTATTTTGAACATGATAATCTTGAAACAAAACAATGAACCATGAGGTGATTTGAAAATTCCCTTTCTCAATTAATTAACTTCTTGAATTAATTAACGTCATTTTCCAATGCAAAATAAAGGGTACTAGGAAACAGAAAATGGTTAGTGCCTGCCCAAGGAATTTGCAATCAAATTAAGTTGAAGGATAAAACATTTTTAAAAAAAAAACACCATAAAACGTTAAGTAAGTCAAATGAGAATGCAGGAAGTTTGTAGAAATCAAAAAACAAAAAAAGATATTCAAAGTGGGAAAGATAATTTCTAGATTTGGTAGCCTTTATTAATTCCAATATTCGATCCTTTAAACTCAATTTGCAGGATCAGGTGTATCAAAGTCTTAAAATGTAAAAGCATGGCTAATTTTTAAAATACCTCATAAAAATTACTCTCATTTATACAGTACTTTTTAATACTAAACAAGCATTTGCCATGCTTTATTTCATTAGTCTTTTGAAGTTTTACAAACATTAATATCCTTATTTTATAGATGAGGAAATTGACTCTATGAGGTCAAATGACTAACTCATGGTCCCATAGCTACTAAATATTAAAGACAGGATTCAAACCAAGATCACTCTGAAACTCAGTTTTCTCATCTGTAAAATGAAGATGACCTCTGAAGACTCTTCCAGCACTGAATATGTACTTCAATAATTCTATAATTTTTCCCATTACGCCATAGAGCCATTTTGTATACCACAGACAATAAAATGCCTATAGCCCCATATTAGCATATTTAATTCTACGATTCCTATATTCTACCATTTGTATATATGTATGTATATACCTATATGTTTGTGTATGTATATATTATGTATATATTTGCATGTAATAATAGCTATTATATCTAGTGCTTATATGCTACCTTCAGGTTTGCAACTCACTGTGCATGTAATATCATTTGATCCTCCCCAAAACTTTGTGAGGTAGGTGCTATTACCCTCACTTTACAGAGGAAGAAACAGGCTGAGAGAGATTAAGTGATTTGCCCATGGTCAAAAACCTGGTAAGCATCTGAAATGGCACCTGAACTCACTTATTACTGGCTTCAAGTCTAATAATAGTTATTTCTATCATATCTGTGATTTCATAATTGTGTATACACATGTGTGAGTCTGCACACATGTATCTATGAATATACACATACATGTATGTGTATATAGATATGCATGTATATGCTTCTATATATTTGTATATAATCAACATGCATAATACTAGAGAGATTAAGTTGGAGTTAAGAAGATTTGGATTCAAGTTATATCTTTGGCATATAATAATTTCTAAGTGCCCTTATCAGATCTCTAAGACTGTAATTTGCAGAGAAGGCACACATTGACATTGATAGAGAAAGATCCTTGGGGGAATGATACCATAAACCCAGCCAATGATAAAAACATTATTTATATATGTATGTGTATATACATACATACATGTTTGTGTTTATTGAATTGTGTGTGTGTATACACATGTACAGAGAGACAGAGAGAAAGAAAGGGAGGGCAGCTAGGTTGTATAGAGGAGAGAGTGCTAGGGCTAAAGTGAGAAATAGTCATCTTTCTGAGTTCAAATCTGGCCTCAGACCCTTAACCAACTGTGTGACCCTTGACAACTCACTTAAACCTGTTTGTCTCAGTTCCTCATCTGTCAAATGAACTGGAAATGGAAATGGCAAACCACTCCAGTATCTTTTGCCCAGAAAAGCCCAAATGAAGTCACAAAGTGTTGGACACAACTGAGCACTAACAAAAGAAATGTGTACATGTTCATATATATACATATATATGTATGTATGTATGAATATATATGTATACATGTAGTAAGTACATGTTTTTAAAATGGGAATTTAAAAAAATATGTTTTTCACAAAACAAAAGCAATGTACTTAATACAAAATCGATGTTTATTTTCCAAAGAAACTCAGGTACCATTCCATATTTATAGTATCTGTTTGTTGTCTTTCTAAACACTGCTTACTTCTGTTCCCCATGAAAATGGATTCAACACATATTAACAAATTAGGTTATCTCCACCATCAATAATGTTTCCTAAAAGTTTCTCTTGATTGGCATTTTCCTGGAGACCCAAAGAAGAAAATACACAGCACCACTGGAAGTGTTATTTTAAAGGAAGACAGCATGGATACCACCAAAATATCAACTATAATACAGGTTTCATTTTAATTAAGAGTTTGCCAAGGATACAGACATAAAGGGAAGTATACCAAAAGAGCAAGGACTATTTATCAATCTATAAGCATTTTTTAAATTAAATACCTACTATGTAGACACTGGACTAAGTGTTGGAGAAATAGACCCTGATCAAACTGGAGAGATGAAATGCACATATGTATATCTTAATAGGTATATTCAAAACATAAACAAAATGAATACAAGGTAGTTTGGGAAATAAACTAACAGCTTGAGAAATCAGGAAAAGTTTCATGTAGAAGATGGCTCTTGAGAAGTCTTAAAAAATCAGGGATCCAGGAGAATCGTAGGTAAGAAAAAAGTACCTTCCAGGCTCAACCAGGGCAAAGGTAAGGAAACAGCAGGTGGAAAGAGACATATGGAAAAGCAGTATTGTTGGACTCTGGAGTTCGTGAAGGGATGTCTTGTGTAAGACAACTGCAAGAAGTTACTGGAGTATAAAGAACTTTAAATGCCAAAAAGGTTTATATTTCATCTTCGAGGCAATAAAAATACTGATGTATATTAAGAGTATCTGTTGGGGAGGGGAGGGCAGGAGGCAAAGTGAGGGAAGAGGTGATATGGTCAGACCTGTTTTTTAGGGAAATCACTGTTGGCTACTGGGTTGAGGAGAAACCTGAAAGAAGAAGACCAGCCAGAGGCTATTTTAAATAATCCAGGTCATGAGGTTGTGAAGCATGGTGGGAATTGTGAATAGATCCAAAATACTAATCCAATACATAGGTGAGGGAGGAGATGTGAAACTATGGAATCTATGTAATGTTAAACCTACTATATAAATGCACTTAGTATAAATGCAAAAGAATTTGAGGAAAATGCTAACATTTGCCAAGTCATTTATCTTTTACTTTATGTAAAGATTACATCTATGCAGAAAGATATATTTATTTAGATATATCATTAACCCCAACAAAGAAGTAAAACCTCACAATTGTTTCTTAATTGAATACAGATTTTAAAATACAAATCTACCTCTTTTTTTAAAGTAACTAACTTAATAGCAAAAAAAAAAAATTCTCAAGCAGTCATTTGTTTATACTGGCATTCTTACACTCTCGTGCACTCCAGACAATCTGTCAGGATCCCTCCTTGTGATTACCATTTCTGCCACTTATACTGTAATTTTCCATTCCTGTATCTTCAGGGTGGTTATCACTGGATCTCTCAGTCATATAGAAGATAGGGCATGATGCCTCACTGGAAATGGAAATTTCCCTCTTTTCAGAGTGCTTTACTGCAATAACATCCAGAGAAGGCAGAAGAGCCATTTTTTTCCTTCTCTTTTCAATGTAATTGAAGGACAAATAGCATTCACATAAATCTCTGACACAATTCTGTGGTCAATTGCATACTACTCAGTGGGCTTTTTTTCCAGTACATACTTGCATTCAAGTACAAGATTTTTGTCTCACTCTTTGTTGGATTCCATCCTAAAAATAAAAATACCTTAATGCAGGAGAAAAAAGAGCTCATGAGTCACTTCTGAATCCTGCATGGTGGTAAGAGAACAAGGTAATAACAGATATGAGAGCTGGAAGGGACATAGTTCTCGCACTTCACAGTGGAGAAAACTGGGGTCCAGAAAGTTTGTGAATTAAGGTCAAACAGCTTGTTAATAATAGTAGCACTTGGAGTAGATTCCAGTTCTCCTCATATCCAGTCCAATAAATGACCAGTAAACAACGTATCAAAGACATTTTGAAGTTGTTTCCTTTCTCTATTCAAAAGAAATGAATTTGCTGAGATAATACAGCTAAATTATTATGGGAACATGAGGAGATATATTAAGTGGACTTTTTTTTTCCAAAAGGGTCCTCAAGAGGCTTTGAAGATGTATTTAACTAAACATTAAACTGAGATAAAGGAAAAGAGAAATCTCCATTTGAAAAGTTATTTTAAATATACACTATTAAAGTTGTATAAAGGGGTATTTACACCGCCTGCCTCGATTTTAGACTTAGGCATTCATAAAATCAAGGGGCAAGGGTGAAGGACATTCTGTTTTGTTTTGTTTTAAATAATAAGACAGGTAAAAGAGCAGGGAGAAGGAGAGAGTTTATGCAGTTCTGAAAGGAATGCATTGAACTCCAAACTCTCCTCTGCACTGATGAGACTGGAATGTGGGCCAAGCAGTCTGTGGCATCTCCAGATCAAAAGAGACACCCTAGACAGGGCACACATACTCAGAGATAAGCCAGAACTAGGCCATCCTCTGAGGTGAAAAGAAGAGGTAATATTTACCTGGACATTCATCTAAAGGCTTTCAGGGCTTTCTTTATTTTAACCGCATTTCCCAAACCTTTCATCTTGCCCTTTCCAAATAAGTCACTGTATCACTGAAACAGGATTAAAAACAGGAAATATCCTATTTCTTGGCTATTGCTAATTACTGGTATTTAACCATAGCTTAAACACACATACACATACGCACATATATATTATGTATATATATATATATATATATATATATTCCTTTAAATTCACCGTTTGCAAAGCATAGTTTCCAAAACAAATTTGATATTCTAGTTCTTGTCAAAAGGTTGGGGACATTTCTATAATGCTCTCTTAAGAAACTGACCAAATATCATAGAGGAATTTAATACTCTTCTAAATATGCCTTGATCCCTCTATTTTTCAAAGTGAGTATAGCTAATTCTTATGAAATAATTCAGGATTTCTGTATGACTGGAAAACTTTAACAACAAAATCTAAAAAAAATAAAAAAGCTTACCAAAATGCTGAGACCTTTCTACCTTTTTTAATGCCAAAGTTGGTGGGTAAGATACAGAGACTATGCACACACATATGTATATATGTATTTATAAATATATACTTCAGAAAGGAATGGATTAGACAAGATCTTCTTATGGTTCCTAATAACAGAAATTATGTGATTCTATAATTCAATGCTGTATCGATAAGAAAAATTTTTATGGCATTTTTGAAAAGGATGGTTTTGTGTTTGTCTTTCATTGCCTAAGAAGACTGTGCCATCAGAGATATGATGACGTGACTCGCACTTGACTTTGTTTTGAGTGAGGGAGGGTTATGCAGGTCACCAGCCTCACTTCTCCTCCACAGCCAGTTCCTTCAAAAGGAACTAGAGAATCAAGTGACAGGTAAGTCATATGAATTTTAAAACAGTTTCAACAATGGATGGTTTATGTATTCATTCATTTTAAAATATTTCTTTGGCATCTCACTTGAAAGTCAGTGATCAGAAGGCATTTATTAATTGAGTACAGATTGGATATTTTGAGGTGGGAATGGAGAATGAGAATGCAAAAGAAATAAACATTCCTGCCTTCATACGACTGACAACTGAATTTAGAACTTAATTTTTAGTAAAGAGGGGAAATGGCAACATGTTTCACCACAGAATCTGTAGAAATACTAATAGTTAAGATTTAAATAGGATTCTCCCTCCCTCTCCCTCTAAATCATATTTAGAATTGAAAATGCCATTTGAGGCCATCTCCTTCAACTCTCTCATTTCACAGATGAGGAAACAGAGGCCCCAAACAGATAAAATAACTTGGCTAAGATCACAGGCTTGAGAAACAGAGAGAACTGGGATTTGAACACAGGTCCTATCACAGCAGAGTCTATTGTCTTTCTACTGCACCACAATGCTCACAGAGACAAGGCTGTTTCTTCCAGTTAATGAAGCTCCTTTATCTTCATCAGTGACCATTTAATTTTTGTCTTTATTTCTCCATAAACCTACCTCAGTGCCTGGAACATAGTGATTACTTAAAAACACTTGCTAATTGTTTGCATCTATGTTCTCCACATGTCTGTGAATCTGATTTCAAGATGGCAAAAGTTGTACCAAGTATTATAATGCCTATTGTGGAAGGTAGCCCAGGCTTAGAAGACCTAAATGGGAACTCAAAAGCCCTCTATTCTCTGCTCTCAGCTATCTAGCTAACTTTCATCATAGAAGATACAGGTGTTTCTGTACTATTGCTTTAATGAAGGAAATAAGAATCATATGTACTCGATGTTTGATAATGAAAATTGAGAGAAATTTTAAAAGCTGTGGTATTGGGGCAAACATTAACTTTGAGAAAACAAAATATATTTAATTTTGCTTGTGGTTGAACATACTGTTGTTTTATTTCCAGCTACCAAGTACTGAAATGAGATAATATTTGTAAAGCACTTAGCACAGTGTTTGGCTAAAAGAGGTGTTAGTAAATCCTTGTTTTCATTTCCTTTTTTTCTTACTCTAGCTTCAAAGCTTTGGGGCAGCTAAGTGGTGCAGTGGATAGAGCACCAGTGCCGGAGTCAGGATGAACCTGAGTTCAAATCTCACCTCAGACACTTGACACACACTAACTGTGTGACCTTGGGCAAGTCACTTAACCCCAACTGCCTCATCCTGGATCATCTCCAGTCATCCTGATGAATATCTGGTCACTGGATTCAGATGGCTCTGGAGGAAAAATGAGGCTGGTGACCTGCACAGTCCTCCCTCACTCTAAAAACAAAGTCAAGTGCAAGTCATGTCATTATTTCTCAAATGGCATGGTCTTCTTCCGCAATGAAGGATGAACACACACACTTCAAAGATTTATTTAGATCCCCTGGAAAAGTCCTTAAATAGTAGAATATCAATATAATACCTTGAGTAATCCCAAAAGAAATCACTGATTATAATTTCTCCCTCCTTATTATTCTCAAAACACTTTTAAACTCATGCATTTGTTACAGAGGCATACTTTCCCATAACTACACTGAGAGGGAAGAGAAAAACTGGAGACTAGGCAAAATAAAGAAAATCACTTCAAAATTCATTTCAAAATCACAAAGCCAAAATTCTCAAGTCTCCTAAGGCTATGCATTTTTAACCACAATTACTCAGATCACTCAGCCCCCAAAACCGATTTTGTTTGTTTATTACAAGTATGATTAAGGAAAAGTGATCCAAATACTTCAGTTTGTTCCATTTAGCCCTAGTGGAAAGAAAAGAGCACTGTATAGGGAGTCAGGGAATCTGGGTTATAGCCACAGTTATAGACTGTTAGAGCTGGAAAGGACCTAGAAATAATCTCATCCAACCCCTCATTTGACAGATTATATAGTCCCAGCTCTGCCACTAACTATCTGTGAGGTCTTGGATCAGCTACTTCACCTCTGTGATGAGATAATCTCTAAGGTCCCATCCAGCTCAAGCATTCTATAATTTTGTAGTTCTAAGCTCTGCTGAAAAGTCTCAGTGTCAAAGGGTCATAACTTTAGAGTTAAAAGGACTTTAGAGGCCCTCTAAGTCTAAAACTCTTATTTTACAGGTGAAGAATCCGGGACCAGAGAAGGTGTGACTGGTCAAAGGTCACACAGGCAGTAGGAAGCCATGGTAGCATTTAAATCTAGGTCCCCTGACTCCATTTCTTATGTGTTTTCCACCATACCAACCTGCCTTCATAACTCTTCAGTAGTTTTAAATAAGGCTTTTGTACAGAGGTAAGAGAGGAGTTAGATGATGCAGTAGATAAGGTGTTGGGTCCATTGTCAGGAAGACTCATCTTCTTGAGTTCAAATCTGGCCATAGTCACTTACTAGCTATGTGACCCTGGGCAAATCACTTAACCCTATTTGCCTCAGTCTCCTCAACTGTAAAATGAGCTGGAGAAGAAATTGGCAAATGATTCCAGTATCTTTGCCAAAACACACACACACAAAAACAAATGGAATCATTAAGAGTTGATACAACTGAAAATGACTGAAAAACAACGGTTTGGGCTGATAGAGTCAGATTTGACTAAAAAAATGTCTGAACCACAAAACCAGTAATAAAATGGATATGCTAGAAGAAATAGTCTACCACCCAATAGCTACTGGTTAAGCCCATGTGGAAAATATTGTAAGAATTAGTTGGAGATGTTAATGATTAATATCTAGCTTTGATGTAGTACTTTCGACCTCATTGTCTCTTCACAATGACCTTGGGACATAGGTGATATTAAGGAAATTGATTGGTTCAGGTCACATATCCAGTAAGAGTCTGTGGCAGGATTTGAACTCAGGTCTTCCTGACTGCAAGTTCAATGCTCTTACCCACGGTGACACCAAGATGCCTCCTGTGTTAAAAGTGACTAAGCTACCAAAGGAATTACAAAAACTATTATTTCCAATCAGGAAACAAAATGATACACTGAAAATAACATACATATTCCAAACCTTCCTATCTCTAGTTTGAAAAATGCAGCAAAGGAATAATTTGATTATTTTCTAGTATATCCCAGTGCACATTCAATATAGAGTATCATATGTGGTGATGTTCAAATGTTGAATATATACATATATATAGGATATATATATATACACACACACATTTATAACTATTAAAATGACTTTGGAAAACATGAATTGTACCCTATCAAAAGCACCAGAGGGATCTTAAAATTAACAACTGAAGCAAATAGGATTTAGACAAGCAGATCCCATTTGTTCCATGTCAAAGAAGTGGGAAAGAAGGCAGGTCCTTGTTACAAGGCACTACTTAGCAAGAGAATAAATGTCTTGCCTTATCTTGCTTAGAAAGAATTACTTGCTTAATATAAAGTATATTTTAACTACACTCTTGGAGCAAAACACTTCACAAAAATTTGGTGACAAGTTAAAAAAAAAGTATATTTAGATATTTAGATGCACAGCCAAAGTGAAAGTGAGCATTAGAATAATTATCTGTAGAGCTTCAAAATCCAAAAATACTCAAGGGAAATGAATTCTTTCCCCTTTCATTTGAGTTATCTGGGTTGGCTGCTTACATGAATAAATGTCTAGAATTTGATGTAACCTTTAAAGATACAATAATGCAATGCTACTTGCTCTCTGGCTACCAAAGTTTTAGCAACAAGAGTAAAACAAACACTATAAGAGCTGCTACCAAGAGACAATGAAAATTGAGAACATATTTCTGTCTTTATTTTTTAATACTTTGCAAAAAAATACTTTTCAGCATAACTTCATTCCAAAGTAGTTTTGTGTTGTCTTCTAACTTATCATTTATTCAAGAAATATGCATTTAGTTTGCTTTTTCTATAGGGCATGCAGAGGAAGTAGAGAAAAGAGTCTGCCATTAAGGAGATTATAGTCTTTGTCCAGGGAAACAAAACTACATACATATGAAAAAATAAGACAATTGGAAATGCCACATATGGTAACATGAGTTTGTTTTTGTCTTATTTATCTTCTCTAAATTTAGGGCATATTTAAACGACTTTCAGTTCCCTTTGGGGTTTTATTTTATTTTTTTAAAGCTGAAATTCATTGCCATTTGTTAAGGGGTTGTCCTTGTTTTACTGTACATCAATATTTATTTTTTACTTTCTGCTTTTTGTTTTCTTTGCTGTTTGTGGAAACCAAACTTCTATTTATAAAATCTGCAATATTGAAAATAAAAAGTAATTTTTAAAAGCTATTATATAATGAAAGGCAATTGTAGAGATTAGAATCCCTGCCGAAATGTTATTTTACAGTTATCAGCTGACAATTATATATTAGAATACTTCTATTCAGGGGCTAAAGATGATAATTTTAAAGCTATATATCATATGATAAGTGCATTGCTTTAATGAATAAATATCTTGTAAAAGTAATCTATATGTTCTATTTATACATAGCACGTTTTTATAATCGGTAGATGTGTGATACAAGTTTGTTGTGATTATGTGATTGTTTCATAAATGAAGAAAAAAATGAAATGCAGAATCAGATCTTCAGTTCAAGAGAAATAACTGGATACAGTTTAGTTATATTATGAGAAATTATTTGGGAAATTCTTTGTAAATAAAGTAATACAAAGTTATTGTTTCCAACAACAGTGAACTGGATTTTTCAGTTTCATTGGCTTTCCAAGTTCACAATTTGAAAATTGAATTTGATTGAATACTAACACTATTTATTTTCCAATGCTTTTTAAAAACAACCTTATACTAATAATATCCCAAACCATAACTATGCCTGCAGAAAACACAGAGGAAAATTGTAGAAAATTATTTGTGATGTATTTTTGCAGAAAATATCAATGCAAATTATTTCCTTCTTACACTGGATTCTTATTACTTAAACCATTTCATTTAAGGGATTACCTTCCAACAAAATATATTGTTAGAGAAATTCAAACACTTTTAAAAAAATTATTCATTCCTCTAAAGATGGGAAAATTGGTTTTGTCTTGTTAAATGAAATACCTTTTAAAAGTATTTTTATAAAAGCAGAAATTGTCTTCTAGGGATATGAAATTAAAGTTTTCCATTAAATAAGAAGAATTCAACTTACAACAGGCTAGTTATTTATCCCACTTACTCAGTGCAATAGTTTAATAAACAAATTCTGGTATTCATTACTGATTTTCCAGATTTATATGTGTGTATTCACATAATCAAGTAGAGATTGAAGCTGGAATATGAGTTAAGAACCAGGATATATCTCTGAAGTCAATAAGTGCAACCAGATTGTGGAGTTAGCAAAAATCAGACATATAATTTCTACAAAAGGATTTGCTGAAAATTGTGCCTGTCAGTACATGAATAGGCAATACACTAAAGCAAGTGTTCAGGTAATTTAATGAAAAAAAATGCTGTACTTTATTTTAATTTTGAGTGTAATTACTTCTTTGTGTGAATTACATAGATGAGACTTTAATTTCATTGTATATATCTAGACATAGAGATATTTGGTGCAAGATTCAAAATTTCTCAGGATAGAATAACTATCCAAAAGGTTGCCTATATTCCATTACCTTATGTATCAATCACATTAAAAATCAGTATATATATATATATATATATATATATATATATATTCACATAAACATGCATCTCTCTGTACACACAAATGTGTATGTGTATACATATAAGCACACACATATATATGTTAAAGAAAATGTTATGTGTGCACAAAACATATCCTTAAATGTTTTATGATATCCTGTTTTATTTATGTAAAAATCAAATTAAAAGGCTTTTAAAATTAAAACTATTAATTAAAATGACATTTTCCCAGACCATAAAAAACTGCTAAGAAATTAAAATATAACAATTAAAAGTCTAATTAATTAAAAATCAATTTGACAAAATACAGGTATTAAATGGCATAAAAGTAATCTTCATAGTCTTATTCCATAATGTGAAACATTTGCTCCTTTGGGGTCCATAAATTTATAGTTATCCTTTTTATGTCAGAAAAGTTTTCTCTTACTTTTCTTTTTTTCATTCTTTTTTTTTTGTCTCTATATCCTTGCCCTACAGCCTCTCCTAGGAAACACAAATGTGTTTCCTAAACGCTTAGCCATTATTTCTCAATTAGAAAAATTAATAAAGTGGACTACATAACTGAAAGCATTCTAATACTTTGTTTCAGTGCAATTATAATTTTTACCTTCTGTACTCCAACAAAATGTCTAAAATGCATGTTGCATTTCAAATGCATATTATATCTTCAAATCAGGCTTAAGATTAGTTTTATAAAAATTTTAATGAACAAAAATATGAAGTAGAAATGAGTTTAGCCCTCGAATATTGGGCTTTTGTGGACAACACCTTAGCTTGATTACTGGTCTTTACTCCCAGGACTACCAAGTCTCTGGTTTGGGAGTGGGGGATACACAGAATCACACACTGGGGAGGAATTGGATTTTACAAAGGTCAGGGTTGGGGGACTATGGACTATAACTCTTCATCAACTACAACTGTCAGAATAACTTCAGTATTAATGATAGTATTTGAGAGTTCATTGCAAGGTTGAATATATTTTCAAAGTAACTGGGTAATAATTATACAGGAAAACAAAGTACAAATTATTTATGTACAATTTGTATATATTAAATGGAAAGCCAAACCACGCAAGTGATTAGAATGCCAAAGCACGTTTATTTCCCTGATAAGCTATAGAGCTTTATAATCTGCCTCAAACTAGGCATTTACTGTATGAAATACTTAGAAAAATTTCAGACCTTCTTCCAAAGGTCTATTTTTCATTACTACCCAACAGGGACGACATCATAGGTAACACAGCACTTAAAATGCCACAGAAGGAACCACAAGATGCCTTGATAGATCGTATTACAGGCTCATATGAAAGTGTTTCATTTTTAATTTTTTTCAAGTTTGGAAATTTGACCAGATTGTCACTTTAGAGTATTACTTCCAGACTTAGCTCTCTGCACCAATAGTAAAGGTAAAATCACAAAACGAAAATTTTTGCTTCCAAAATATTTAGTATAGATGTATAAAATTGAGTATTTTCCAGTAGTCATCAATCTGCTTTATGATATATCCTTGCTTCAATTTGTATATTTTGCTAGCAGTTTTTCTTCTTAAAGTGGTTCCTATACTATTATAATGTCTTTAAGTAAAATGTTGAATTAAAACTAAGTAAGGTATTACTTAAACTTTATGATATAATAAAAATTCATTGCAATTAATAAAAGTCCTTACTTTCATAGGTATTTTCACATGAAGCAAGGATAAAAGTGTTTTTCAATAATTTAACATATTTGAAATCTAACTTTCAAAATTTTACTATCAAAAGATATTTAATGAATCCAAATAAATTATTCCTTTGCAACTATGCTCAACCCAGGATTTTAAAGGTAAAATTTTGTCAAATTCTATATCAAACAAAACCAATAGAATACATTTACCTTAGACTCTCAAATAAATAAATTCTGCTAGAATTCCTACAAATTTTATTTTTTATATCTTTTTTTCCCTGCATGAGATATTGGAATGTTTTGACCACAAGGTTAAGAAAGATTCCTCCATTTATCATGACCTGCCAAGCACAACAGGGCCATAGTCCAAGACAGACTTCCACTACTTAACTAATAATCCAGCTCATCATAGCCAGAAAACTTCAAAAGAACTTTGCCACAGGCACAGATTAGTTCTCATTTGCTTTGAAACATAAATATCAATCATTTTGTAACATGTTTTGGGGTAGGTAACATTTAAAATATAAGAAATAATTGATATGTGGACTTTTCAATTCACATTGTAATTGAATGCAGATCTCGTCTGGTATACAATATGACTTTCAAAAAAATTAACGAAAGTCATTGTTAAAAAAATTATTCTGAATTTTAAGACACCTTTTTCATAGAAACACTTTTAGTGAATTTTAATTTTCCCCTATTTATCCACAGTGCTGCCGTACTCCCTAAAGAATATTTAGAAACTTCTTTAATTTAAAAAGAGTTTCCCAGGTGCTTTCAATACATTTTTGCATAGCAGTTTTACTTGGTAGACATGTATTCACATTTAGGATTTTGTTAAGTAACTGTAACTTTAACAATTGGGGAAATGTGATTAGCAGCTACCTCCAGTAACGAAGAAAATATTATTGTTTTTAGAAAGTTCAAGTAATTTGAATATTTTGATCTTATATTTAAATAACTTTTTCATTACATAATTTCAGACATATAGTACTTAATTTTAAATTAAATTCCACATCCCATGAAAAATAACTGCCAGTTAGAAATACTGAATTTCAACCTTATGATTTTTTATTGTCACTAGTCAAGTATATATTAAGATAGGAATTTTAAATAGTTGACTAACATTCACATTTTGTGTAATCACCTTTACAATTCTTTGTAAAACATTTCTCAGTAAATGTTTGTTTACGCTGAAATGTGATTCTTAATTCAAAGAATTGAAAGAACACAGGTTTTAGTAATTTCTAAGTAGAAGAATACTAAATTACATATTTGCATTTTATAATTCATTTTGGAACCAAAATAATATTGGTTTTGAAGAACTAGATGCCAACAATTGTAACAAATTAGAATTCCTTGTAAAATGATTTTTGTACACAGAAATATAGTATAAGAAATAGTAGTATTATGACTGTTTAACTTCAGCTGAACACTAACCATTTAATGTAATAAGCCTTTTATTAAATAGAAAAACCAACAAAGATCAATAAGATTGATTTAGTAGGAAAGTACATATCACATTTGGCCCTAAATATGCAATACATTTAATTTAAACAATGTTGTGTTCCATGTGTATTTTAATTATCACTTGAACTCACATAGAAGTCTAGAGAAGGGAAAGAATAGGTGGTGAAGAAAAAGGAAAGTAAGTGATCAATTTTTTAAAAAAATAAAACATATATATAATATATATATATATATATATATATATATATATATATATATATATATATATATATATATATATGTGTGTGTGTGTGTGTGTGTGTGTGTGTGTGTGTGTGTGTGTGTGTGTTATACTTTCTCATTAATGCCACCTAAGGATTTTCAGAGAGGTACTTTAAGGAACAAAACATCACTGATAACACAGGTTCATGAAGTCATTTGGCTCTTGTGTGTTCTCAACAGCTGCATTACCTTCCCAACAGGCACACTCCATTTCCTCCAAAGCTAAATTTGAGATCGTCCACTGGACACGCTGAACAAGCCTCTCCCTGTAGCTCGAGCCACATTAACTCATTAAATCATATCATGCACTTTTGAAGGTTTCAATAACAACAAATCACTATTGCTTTTTTTTACCCCAAAGAATATAGGGGAGGGAAAACAATTTTAAAAAAATATAAACGGGTTATATTTAGCCTCTTAATTTGTTTTTCTTTAAGAAATGATAAAAGTTGGCATTTTCTATTTTGTTTTAGGAAAGTTAAAAACAGGTTTTTAGTACTCTAATAAACTATTGCAAAGACAGAATAAAAGACAAATAACATTAATAGACCATTAAAGTTACTGAACTGAACTATATCCCCGAAAGTAGAAAGCAATCCAAGAAAAGGAGCTTGTAACTAGATAGTGCTGATAGCTGTTTGGTAGACCCTTGAAAATAAATTGAAGAACTTATTGGGTATAATAATTTATCATACCTTTCTTCAAAACAGGTCCCTTAAACAATGAAACTCTCTGCAGCTATAAATCAGTTTGCACAGATAGCCAATGAGAGAGGGTATTCTTTATTCCCTTCTGAACTGTGTTTTCCCTACTAAATTAATGCATCAGCCCTCCTACGACAACCCATCCCTAAGTTGTCATGAATGAAACAGGCACTTAAGAGCCAGTAATTATGTGCCAACTCATATCATGGCCCTGAATACAGTAGGATAGACAGTTACCTTCCTCTCTCATACAACTCATGCTTATTGAAACATATTTGAATTAAATAAAATCTCTCCAAGAAAAGACAACTTTATAGGTCAATGTCAGAAAGTGTAATCCAATCTTAAGATTGTTTTTACATCAGGATAAACATGGTCAAAATAAATTGCTTTCTATAGACAGAAAAGCTACAATTAAATTAGATTTCTCTACTTTAGGACACCCTATTATAAATAGGGGAAATGTCTCCCTAAGAATATAATGTTTTTAGCACAGAGTTGATTGTTTAATAATTAAATTCAGTATGGTGTAGTCACAGTTTAAAAATGCAAAACTTCATAAGAAAGAATATACTTGATTTCAAATATCTGAAGTTCTTACACATAATACCCCCCTCCCCAAATACACATACAAATCCATTATGGCAAGCGCTTCATGTTAAAAATATATTTATTGAATTTAGAGTTTGGTCACTGATCTTTCATGCTAACTTGAAATTTCTCGTCAATACTATGATATAAATAAGATAGTCAATTTATTAAATAGCTTAAAAATGGAGATAAAGCAGTGGTTAGAGAATGTGTAGATAAAAGATTTTCTGAATCCTGAACTACCTGTCTAACTTCTGAATAAATATTATCCTGTTACCATCCCGCCAAACAGAGAGAAAAGCAGAGAGAAAAAGAGAAATCTTAACAATGAAATATACGCAGGAAAGGGCTCCCTTTTCTAAGACAAGATTTGTATGCTTACAAGCAAAATGTATTGCTTAATGTTAATAACAAAAATGCCTCAAATCAAAGGCCATCACAACTTACCTCATTCACCTCCAAGAAGCTGAAATTAATCCCACAGTTTGCCAACTCAACCTTTGGAAAGAGAGTCCTTTGTGAAGCTTAACACCAACTAAATTCCACTATCCAGTGTCAGAAGTATCAGAAGTAGTTTCAGGATTGGAATACTATTTGAGCAGTAGCTGATCTTTCGGACCAATACAGGTAGCCTTAAAAACACCTTTTTCTTCTGTGAAGTGTCACCATGCTCCTGGATCAGTGTAGTTATTTGGGTTAACTAAGAGAACTGGATAGTAAACACGGTTGGCTCTGGCCAATGGCTTTCCACACTCTTCTGTTTATAGTAAGATGACTTGCAGTCAGAGGTCACCCCCATCAACAGCTCCTGTCTTTCAGTGGGTATCTAATGTGCTGCATTTACCCAGAGGTGCCTTTAACGAAGCCACGTTCCGTGTCTCCTTGTCTCTGCCCGCCTGCTGTCACAGTGACACACTTGCCATGGATTGTACAATAACTGTTCTTATAGTTCATTCTGCGTGTTACAAATTTGGTTAAAAAACATAGGATGTACTTTTGAATGTTTCCAATGCTTCAGCAAGTCAGTTCTAAAGTTTAAATATTTCATTGTAATTTAATACAGATAAGTCTTTCCTTCAAGTCTCCTAACCCCTACTTTACCTATCACCTATCACAATACAAATGTAAGTCTGAAACATGTTGGGGAAAGATTACATGATTTCATTCTAAAGATTGTCCTCTTTTCTAAGTAAAAAAACCACAATAACTAAAAAAAACCCCAAAATGTCATCTTCCTCTAAACATATGGTTTTATTGATATAGCATTCATAGTTTTACATTCTGTGTTTAAAAATTGCATGTATTTTTAAATAAATTTTTAAGTATCTGTATTTTTATTGGAGATAGAAAAAATTTGGTCTTAAAGAAATAAATTAATATAATTATCAAATTATCATTTAAGACAATGTCATGATAAAATATCTCTTAAGAACGTTCAATGATAATTTCCTTTGATACTCATTTGGCCAAAAAAGGTCAAATTTTTATCATCTCAAAAAGAAGAGATATATGTTTAGTTCTGTAGAAATATAAATAGGATCCAACAACAATAATGTTCAAGATATAGGACTATGTATCCTCTCCAGGATCAAGGAGTTGATTTTTTAAAGGAATTGATTAAGTATTCTTTTTTTGAAAAATAATATTTTCCTGCTTTTGTGTCAGATTCAAATAAAATTCACTCTAAATCTCAAAAGAATCACTCAATTTACTTCACCGGTTCCTACCATATTGTAGTCTTCTCTAGTATTATGGTCACTGTAACCTTATATAACTTATAGTTTAAAAAAATATTGAACTTGGAGGGGCTATAACTGCTACAATATGTACCAATGTGGTAAAAAAAAATCTGCCTAAAATTTTTTTAACATGTGAACCTAAATGCTCAAGTATTTAAACACTTTTTTCTGAGTTTAATAGCCCATAATTCTGTTTCTTGAGGTGTCTGCAGTTTAAAGGGTTAAACCACTCACTGGATTGAAATTGACTGGAACTCTCTATACCTTTGCAGGTCTGCACTGTGTTATGGTGGCATTAGTACCTGAAGATGGCACTGTCTCACCACAGGAGCAGAGAATGCACATTTGCTACTGCTCAGAAAAAAGTTCACAGTGAAAGTTACACCTGCAGCATATTTTTGGCTCCAGTTTTTGTCACCACCTCATGGTTTAAATGACAGGTAGCAGCTTGGCTCCAGAGAATTTATAAAACATCATTCATCAATAAGGTTAGAAACCTACATCAAGTTTAATATAGGCTATGGATGCTATCATTTTGCCTATTTTTATTTTTTTGTGATTCATGTATATTTTAGAGATAGCTGGGTTCCCAAAGATTATAGGTAAAATAGTCTTTGTAATTAAAATTTGGAAAGTGTTCATTATTTCCTAGGCACAGTGCTCAATTTTAAACCACAAAGGAAAAAGACTTTTGAAAAGGCCATTTACTTAAGTAGGTATCAGTCATTTAAAGGAGCAAAAGCATTAAGAGCTCTAGATACTTTCATAAAAACATAATATAGGCTGGTCCTGACACAATAAAGACCCAGTGAACCATACCTAAAACTCTGATGAGGATATATAAGCTCAAACAATATACTAAGGGTGATTGATGAGGGTTTTTTCTTTCACATTTACAAAGAAAGGGAAATGGAATAGTATTCTATGAATTTTTTTAAAGCAGTCTAGGTGAAGTATGAAGAAATATATGCAAGCAGCTAAAAACAAGTAATTTTATCCCATAACCTCCCACAACTTTCCTGGACTTCCTTGCCTCAGCTCATAGGTTACATTATCTTTAGTGAATCCATGGCTAATAATATATGATATTTGTACACTGTTTTTTACTAGGTTGGAATCATTGTTCCAGAAGAAAAGGTAAGCCTTGTCTATAAAATTATGTAAAGAATCCAGGAGATCTGATAATTACTATCTGTGTGACCTTAGGTGAACTCCTGCAGCCTCAGTTTCCTCATCTATAGGTCCCTCCCTGCTTTCAATGTATGACTCCACGAAGAGTTTGAAATTCGATGTGGTATGAGAAAAGCCCTGGACTAACAGTGAAGAAACTTGGGCTCCTAAGCAGGCTATCACAAAATAATTGCATGACTATGGTCATCACTTAATTTCTCTGACTTAAATTCCTCATTTTTAAAATGAGGAGGCTGACTCAAATTATATTTAAAGTCATTTCTGGTTGAAAAGTATTTGATTCCAATTGCAGTCATCTAAGGAAGGCTCTTCCCATGTCTCAATTAACAGTAAAAATGGTCAGTTTTATTTAAAGTAATAAAAGGTGAATAAGATGAAGATTAACAGGTAGATATCAACCTGGAGTGAAGCCTCAAGTTAACACCTCCCGGACTTGTCCTTGATCCTGTACTGTTTAATAGTTTTATGATTGCCTTGGTTGAATGCATATATGTCATATTTATTACATTAGCAGATGGCATAAATTTGTAAGATCAATTTGCAGATTATAAAAGTTTGAAGAGACAGCTAATATGTTAGACAACACAATTAGGGTCCAACAAGATCTTGACAGGTCACAGTGGAAGGTCAAATTATGAGAGTTTAATTTTTTCAGAAATTTCATTTCCATGAACTTCAATCATATTTCTTCATTTATTCAATTTTGGGCCCAACTTGTTGTTCAGCCTTAACATTTATCTAACATATATGTACTGATTGACAAAATCAATGAGTTATTCATCCAACTACATACCATAATTTAAGAAACATTTACTTTTCATCCACTTGATTTTTCTTGTGAGGATGAATTGATAAGTGAATCCTTTTTAGTGATCATAGATGTCACAATGTGGTACAGGAGGTGTTTTGAGCTTGATAAAGTCAGAATAAGTCATGTGGACATAAAAATGGAAAATAAAATAGTCCTTACCCTTATGGAACTTACAATCAAAAGAATAGGAAATTAACTAATACACACAAACTTATACTACAAATTAAAATAAGTAGGTTGAATGAGTTTTAAGAAAAGGATGATATATGAGATTATAGAATGAAGACAGCTCACTTCTAGGAAACGTAATCTGTCAAAGGTCTGTGGAAAAGTTGACAGCTTAACTGGCCCTTGAATGAATCACAGTACCTTAGATATAATGGGCACTTAAGATTTCAACAGGAAAATTTGCTGTAAGTCTGAGAGACACTGTACAAATGAGAGGGAAGGGAGAGGTGAGGGAAAAGAATCGGTTTGAAATAAGGGTGGAAAGCTATTTAGAACCAGATTATAGAGGACCTTGATTGCCAGAAGTCTGTCTTTTTTTCATTAAGAAATGGAAGACTACTAGAAGTTTTTGATTAAAAAAATGAAGGGATCACATCTTAGGGAGCTTAATAGACAGTACTGTAAAGAACAGAGAGCAGGAAGTCAATGGAAAAGGGAGGCAGGCCAATTCAGAGACTAAGACAACTGTTGAGACAATGGGTAATGATGCTTTAAACTAAGGTATTGCTGATGAGAGTAGAAGGGAGAGAATGGATATTACCCTGCCTGTGAATTTACCTTTGATGGGACTTGGCAATTGATTGGGTACATGCTGGAAAAAAATCAATGCTAAACTTAATGATTTGAGCTTTTATATGTAGGCTGGGATTAGGAACATGTCCAGTTCTAACAGGGGCCAGTTTTGAGGGTCCTTTGAGCATTTTCAGCTTGGCTTAATGTGAAGCCTACTGAGTCCCCTAAATGGGCATGAGGGTAGCTCCTTGACTGGCTGCCTGAATCTTTGACAGCAGTGAAACTGAACCATTCCCTCTCTATTCAGTCATCTTTCAGCTATGCTTTTTCAAGGAGTCTTCTCTACCACCAGAACTGCCATGAATCATGCTAGTGAAAGGGGAGAGACTTGTCTTCCTTTGCTTGCCTCTCTTTTGCTCTAGTACTAAGAAATTGGTCTAGTGGTCTGTGTTTCTGTTCTGGGTTGTTTGTCCTCAGTTTCGGGTGATGAAGATAATCCCCATGGGTCCCCAAAGTTCAAGCCATGCTGACTTTCAAGTCAGACTTTCAGGCATGATGGTACAGCTAACCAGGTCAGCACAGAAGTCATAGAGGCCAAAGTGTCCAAGACTGCAATCTAAGAGGGGTTTTGGACTTGAATCTGGGGCTGTGCCTATAGGAACCCTGTTAAACAATGAAGCCAATCCTTTGCCCTGCCATAGAAATGAAAGTGATATATATAAGGCAGGAGAGTGATTATATCTCCTGTGTGTTAGGGGGAGTAAGTTGTATATTTTTGAATTATCGTTTGAAGTAAATACTGTATATAAAAGCTCCACTGTGTTACATATAGCTTAAAAATAGTGGTAATATTAATAGAAAACAGTGAAAAAGACAGATGGGGTGTAGCTGGAGATAAGATTATCAGTTTATCTCCATTCAAATCTGAGGTGCTGGCAGAACAGCCAGATGTAATTGTTTCATAATTGGAAATATGGAGATACATTTTAAGGTTAACACTTCGTAAATATTTGTTTAATGAGTAAATGAATGAATTCATTTTTTGAAAGGTAAGAAGAGACTCACAGAAAAGTGATGTCATGGACAAAGAAGGTGAGACCTTTGAATCTGGCAATGGAGGGGAATCACTGGGGACATCCTCTGAGACAGCAGGGAAGGAAGAATATATGATAAAAGATATAATATCAAGATGTAGAGAAGAATTGAAGACATTACTGAGATACAGAGTTTGGAGGTTAAGATGGGAAATTGAGAATAGAAAGTTTAAAATAGCTCCTATGGGGAATGTGATAAGAAGTAAATATTTTAAGTAATAAATAAAAGGGCTGATACATTGCAGAGAAATTCTGGTTGGGGCTAGAGAGAACAGATTCATTCAGAAGTGTCATGGCTATGCTTGGAAGCTTGGGAATAGGATCAGTGGAAGTAGATGGAGAGAGTCATTCTGATAGTGGGACTTGGGATGGCAACTAGGAAGGTTAATGGGAAAGTGTTAAGGATGGAGGATAATATATTGTTGGAATGGCCGATCATAAAGGTGAAGATGAAAAGGAAGAGAAGTGAAACAAAGACTAAAGTTAGGAAGTAGATTATAGGAGAGAGTCTCAATTAGGACAAAGAACAAATCCAGGAGTGCAGTCATATGCAGCACATATCAGAGAACAGGAAACTCTGGAAGAATATTTCACAGAAATGAACATTTACAATATTGACCCTGATTTATAAATTGGTAAACACACAACTAGGTGGCACAGGGGATAGAGTACTGGCCCTGGAGTCAGAAAGAACTGAATTCAAACCTGGCCTCAGACACCTACCAGTTGTGTGACCCTGGGCAAGTCACTTAACCTGTGATTGCCCCAGTTTCTCATATGTAATATGAGCTAGAGAAGAAAATGGCAAATCGTTGCTGTATCTTTGCTAAGAAAACCCTAAGTGAGATCATGAAGAGTTAGACAAGACTGAACCACAACACTAACAAAATGCCTGAGGCTAGGGTTTTCTGGATGACTCCTTTCAACAGCTTCACATCCATGCTCATGACTCCAGAAAGGATTTGGCAATGCCCACCTCGTATTTCTTCTGTCATTTGTCTATTTCCTCTCTACTCATGGTTTCAGATCAATTTCTTGGTCAGACTAAAATGTAGATTAAATTGTCTACTCTGAACCTGGTCTGCAGTCACCCAGGCCTGCCTCAGATCAAGTAGCTACTGGGCACTTTGATCCTATGCTTACTCATATCTATGGGGCATCTAGGTGGTGCAGTGGATAGAGCAGAAATCAGGAGGACGTGAGTTCAAATCTCATCTCAGACACTTAACACTAGCTGTGTGACCTTGGCCAATTCACTTTAACCCCAGTTGCCTCATCCTGGGTCATCTCCAGTCATCCTGATGAATATCTGGTCACTGGATTCAGATGACTCTGGAGGACAAGTGAGGCTGGGGCCCTCACAGCTCTCCCTCACTCAAAACAAAGTCAAGTGCAAGTCATGTCATCATTTCTCTGATGGCATGGTCTTCTTCGGCAATGAAGGATGAACACACACACTCATATCTACTCCTGTACATTACTGCCTCGATGAATGACTGAAACACTTCACTCACTTTCCCACCGCCATGCTTTTTTCCTTTCCATCCGATCTAGTTCCCAGATGAATCTTCCTTATTTTGATGTGATTATTCTACTCTTGTCAAAACCTTCAATGATGTCTATGCATCCTTTAGTAAATAAAATTCAACCTCCTTAACTTGCTATTCAAGCCCTCTACATCCTGGAACCACCATAGATTTCTGGCCTAATTTCTCATTTCTTCCCTTCATCCTATACTCCAAACATTAAGAAGCCTAGGACAATAAAACATCAGGTGTACATATATGTGTGTATGTACGGATCAATATCTGTATATAATTTGTGTTCATACGTTCATATGTTGTGCCTATGTGTATATCCATATCTGTCTATAGACAGATAAATACATCTCCAACACTCTTCCAGCTCTGCCTTTTTTCAAACTGTTCCCTCTGCCAGCCTTTCTGCCTCCAGCTATAGAAGGTGATTCATCCATTAAGGTTTAGTTCAAACACGTCTTCCAAAAAGCTTTTCCTGATCACCTGAATATAATATATTCTTTCTCAAACTTATATATCATTTTACACTTTTCATATTGTCATCTATAATGTTCTATATTACAATTGCTGAATAGTTTCTGTATATTTTTGGAATATTATGGAATGACTGCCGTATATTCTTTCATTTGCTTTATTGCCCTTACTAGCTTGTAAAATATTTGAGGCTACGGAGAGCTATATTTGAAACATCCTTGTGTATTCCATAGTGACTCATGTCTTGCTCACAATGAGTACTTTGAAACTGTTTTCTGTTATTGTTGTATAAGAATAAAATGACTACAAAGTCATTTTTTCCCCAGATATAGGCTGCTATTGGGTATATTTGTATATATTATTAAAATAATATTTAAATTAAATTCATTTGAAGAAGGCATTATTTTATAGCTGGTTTCTAGCTTTATTTTTTAGCTCACTTCTGTCATCTAAAGTCTTGTCATTTAATTTGATCCTGTCACTTAAAAACAACAACAAAAAATACAACAGCATTGAAAAAAGGTATCAAATGTCAACAATCTCTGTTATGAAAACAAGTTAAAAGAGATTATTTCCTCCCAGAGAGTTGTAGAGGGGAGGGAGTTAGATTATACTAATGCTCTGGTTATAAAATATTTTGAGTTTATGGGATATTTATGGAGGTATTGCACAAAATAGCTGATTTTGAGAATATCCACTTTTAATAAAATTGAATTGCTACAAGATAGATCGTCTTGTCCAAATAGGAATAAATCTCGAAAATAATGGAAAAGGGAATTCTGTAATTTTTACACATAAAATCAACTTTAAGACCCTGAAAGCTAAGCATTAGTACCAAAAGGAGCAATTTTGTTCTTTTGTTTCATATATTAATTATCATAAGTGGGGAAAAAAAGGCATTAGGTTGGGAATTAAAAGAGGTTCAAATTCCCGTAGTACCATTTAGTAGCTGTATGGCAACAGGTTGTTTAGTATCAACCTATACTTATTTTTTTAATCTGAGGCAGTTAAGTGGAACAGTGGATAAGGCACTCTACCTCCAGTCAAGAAGACCTGAACTCAAATCCCAAGTTCAAATCCAGCTTTGGACACTTACTAGTTAAGTGAACTTGTGTAATTTTGCCTTAGTCGCTCTCTGCCTCAGTTTCCTCTTCCATAAAGTGGGAATAAAGCAACACCTTATTATGAGAATCAAATGAGATGTTATACAACACTTTTTAAACCTTTAAGTGCTATATAAATGCTAGCTATTAATTTGTTAAAAGAAGCTAATACCTGTCCTGAAAGTTGCTGTGAAGCTCAAATAACTATATAAAAGCATACCAGAATCTATCAATCAATCAATATTTATTAAATACCTACTGGGTGCCAGGTACTGTGCTAAGTACAGGAGATACCAAAAGAGGCCAAAGAGAGCCCCAGCCCTCAAAATCACAAAAAACTCCAACTATGTGACAATATCATATTAGCATTTATGATTAATAGTAATAATATAAGTAGCATTAAATAATATTAGAAAGACAGTATGATATAGTAGAAAATGAATTGATCTTGGCATAAGAAGATGTAGATTTGAACCAAAGCTCTGAAACTTTTTATCAGTACAACAGTGGGAAGTCCTTTAACGTCTCTGAATCTCAATTTCTTCATCTTTAAAAGGGGTATAACAGTACTTGCAATACCTATTCTACAGTGTTAGAATGAGGAAAGAGTTGGGTATGTATATATATATGCATGTATGTTTCAATATACATACACATATATGTATGTAATTTTTGTCTATCTACATGTTTAAATATATAATGTACGTCACTTTCCTCACACCAACTCACACACATGTGTGTATGTATATATGTATATATAAATGAATTCACAGGACAGCTAGGTGGTTCAGTAAACAGAGTGTCAGAATTGGAGTCAGGAACACCTGAGTTGAAATTCAGCCTCAAACTCTTACTAGTGGCATGACCTTTAACAAGTCACAACCCTATTTGCCTCAATATGCTTATCTATTAAATGAGCTGGAGAAGGAAATGACAAGCCACTCCAGCATCTTTGCCAAAATATCATCAAATGGAGTCACATAGAATTGGATACAACTGAAACAGCTCAGCAAGATGAATAGACATATATAGAGATATATTGTTATATACAAAGCAATATGTATATACATATTATGTTTTCTTTGAACCTTAACCTTGTCTAAATAGTATGTTTAATACAATTAGTACCAATAATCATGTTTAAACAAAGTTACAGTTCAAAGAAAAAAACATAATTGTCATATTACTATTTTTCCATTCGTTAAAAGTATGAATTTAGCATACTAATTTATTAATTAATTAAAACAATTATCACCATTAGACATAATTTCATAGTTTAAATTGAATGGTAGGGGAACTGAAGCTTGGTATTTATTTATTTTTAATAGACATAAGGAAGAGGGGCTGAGGAATGTTTTCTAACTTACATGAATGAAAGGAATATGATACCTTTTCTTTCACTTTTAAAGCTCTCTGTCACTTATGAGTTATGCTTCATATGAGGGCTATGTCTGCATGTACATAAAGTAACTGGAACAATTGTTTTGCTTTATTTTTTCTAGCCAAGAGACTAGATCTGCAACTTCATTGGTAGATGGAACTTCCAGTGAGGAAAACAAAACTCTCTAGCTATTCAAGTTAGCACTTACTCTGAACTGTAGAAATCAATCAATAAACATTCATTAAATGCCTATAATATGCCAAGAAGTGTGTATGGTCTTGAGCATTTGGAAGTTAAATCACATAATCAGTATGTATGAGAAAATCTGGGCTTCCCTGATTCTTAAATTCTCTATTTATCCAGTTACATTTACATGCAATTTACATCCCAATCTGGCCAAATTTTGTTCAATTTTTTTTTTACTTGTTTGTCTTTACTGTAGGAAACTGAAACAACTGATTTGAAATTTTCTTTTTTTTAATGTCAGTTATTTTTATGTCATTTGTTGTTATTCATTCATGTTCAACTCCATGACTCCATTTGGGGCTTTCTAGGCAAAGACAATGGAGTAGTTTGCTATTTCCTTCTCCAGCTCATTTTTCAGATAAGAAACTGAAGTAAATAAGGTTAAGTGACTTTCCTAGAGTCATACAACTAATAAGTACGAGAGGCCAGACTTGAACCCACGTCTTCCTAACTCTAGGATCACTCTATGCATTATCCCAATTTCAAGTCCTTGTTTGAGTTATTCAAGTTCCTTTCCTCAATTATTTTTTAAATCATATCTAATATCCAAAAATTTTAGTAGAATTTATTTGGGGTTGGGATATTGCTGTTGTGTGAATAAAATAAACTATGTTAATTCTCAATTTAGTAGGCTAAATTCTAGAGTATTGCAAGGGCAGTAGAATGTAAGATTGGGAATGTAGGAAGAGATCTGGTTGTGAAGAGCTTTAAATGCCACGCAAAGGAATTCATATTTGATTTTGAAGGAATTAGGGACCCAGAGTTTACAGATGTTTTGAGGAAGAATAATATGATCAGATCTGGTTTTTTTTTTAGGAAAATCACTTAGGCAGTCATGGACTATGGATTAGACTGAAGAGAGACTGAGGCAGGAAGATCAATTAGAAAACTACCACTATAATCTAGACTGGAGGTAATAAGGACCTGAACTAGGGCGGTGGCTGTGTGAGTGGAAAGAAGGCTATGTGTGCAAGTGATGTTACTGTCAAAGAAATTACAAGATTTGGCTACTAACTGGAGGTGGGGAGATTTAGATTTCAGTCCTGCCTCTGACATGCTTAAACAATGGCAAGTCACTTAGTCCTCTCAGAGATCCAGGAGACTCTGAAGATTATGTTAGTGAAATGCTTTTGGGAGAGTATTTCTGTACTAGGTGTTCCTGCTACTGATAGCATCAAAGATGAAATCTAGACTAGAAAAACTGAAAGCAAACAGTGATAATTTTCCCCTGTTGAAGGGACAACAGAAATATTCACCAAAGCCATTTCTTTATGGTGAACTACAGTACAGCAGCAACAAGTAGGATGAGTGGAAAAAGCATCAAAGATGTATACAAATACAAAATGTATTTCATCACTATGTGACATGTCTGCGGAATACTGGCAGCAGCCACAAAAACTTTGTATTTTCTTTTTCTTCTTCCCCAACATGATGTTTGCTTAAGGTGAGGTGAAAAAATTGAGCCATGAAAGAACAAAACAAAAGTAATCATAGCTAAAAATCAAGACTTTCTTTGCTTTGTTTACAATATTTAAAGATTTCTGAGCAGGATGTGATGTGATGACATGACTTCTGAATGTCCCTTCCAGTGTTGAGAACCTGTTAAGCAATCTATGACAGCAAATCAGTCATGCAGTAATTATTATAAGAATTTACTACTTACAGTAAAATATGACTAATCAGGGATATGTAACCATATATACAAACAGGTTTCTGAATGATGTTTTAATTGAATCAAAAGAAACTTAAGTTGCATGGCATAATTCCCAACTTTAATTTTAGAAGACACTATATATCACAGAGATATTGTGACTGTAAAGTTTTCTATCAACCAACTGAATATTCATGAAGCAATTACTTTGTCAGATATTGTGCCTAGTATTAGGGATGCAAATGCAAAGAATGAAACAATCTAGCTTGTAAGGAATTTACATAATTATTAGTTAATACATATATAATTAATAATATAATTATAATAATATAAATTAATATATAATAATATAACTAACATATAGTTAATAATCCAAGAAGGTTCATTTGATTATATTTATGTGGTTAAAAAATAAATTTATAGAAAAAATGTTGAAGATCTTTTAAAAGAAGTCTTCAGAACCTAAATACTCTAAATAGCAATTATGACAGAAAGCCACCAAGAGGAGTGAAAGCAGCATGTTTTAGGTAGAAGTTTTTCGGACTTTTTCAGCTGCTTCTATTGGATAGTCCATAGGGCAGAATGGCCCCAGAAAAAAATATTTATAGCAAAATTTTTATTTGTGTTAAATAGTTAGAATATTAATCTTCATAAAATTTAGTTGGAATTGACCAATTGTTGTTGATACTTTGAAAAATTTTAAGGAATGAAGTTATATAAATTAAATATATTTTATGAAAAAATTATTGTTCAGTTGTTTTTCAGTTGTGTCCAACTCTGATCCCATTTGGGGTTTCCAGGGTCACAAAACTAGTAGTGTGAGTGAGCTAGTAAGAAAAAAGAAAAGCAAGGACTCAAAACAGAAGCAATACACATGTATACATATATGTTTATATATCTGTGTGTGTATTTCACTGTTATTTCCCCTATACCTAGTTTGTGCATCCATATGATAAAACTAGTGTATTTTACCCTAAGTATACTTTTAATGACTTTTATAGTTAATTGAGAAAGATGTATTTCCATAAACTGATTGCTGAAATGAACAAAAATGAAGTTTCCAGTAGAACTTCTATGTGAGATACAAAATGGAAATTTTCTCTAGATTCTTTGGAGATAATCCTTTCTCTTCTTTCAGTGGCTCTAATATAATTGATTCTGATCATTCTCACAAAAAAAATATAAGATAAAGAGAACATGCCTCAAAACCAACAAAAGCTACACTGAAGACCCAGCTCTGCCACATACTGTCTGTGTGACCCAATGCAAGTTCCATGATATCTCAATACTCTAGTCAACTCAAGACTGTAAAGTATAGAGAGACTGCTGGTCTACATTGGTAAAGAAAGTTCCTTATCCAGGAGTATACCTGTGTCAAAGGAGACTAAAGGCTCAGTCATTACATTATAAGACATATCAACAAACATTTAATCCTAATCTATATAGTGCACTGCAGTAGAACCTTAAAAATATAACAAATTTTAAATGTACATTTCATATGGAAGTTGTAGTTTAATAGAAACAATATTTGGAAAACAACATGATGTAAGCATGTGAAGTACAGGTAAAGTACTACTATATGTAAGGTCCATGACAGGAAATGTCAATAAAGACTGAGGAAGGAAAGGTTTTATGGACAAGTATATTTGAGTTAAATTTTAAGGGATGTCTAAGAAGTTAAGGATCCAATTAACACTAAACATGAATCATCTATTTTTATGATGATTTACAGTATCTTTTCTTTAAATTTCACGTTCAATCTTTATGGTTCTTTGTGTCAAGTTCACCTCACTCTAGATAATGAGCTACTTTTTATTATACTTATTAAATCATGTGAATAGATTATTTTTTTTAAGCTATGGGTAAACATGGCTAAAAAGTGGAGAATGCAAAAAGAAGAGATAGCTTCTTGTTCAAGAAGCTTATACTGTAAGAGAAGACAATATACATAGGGATCTGGTGACAAAAGAGTAGGGTTTTAGTTTACAAAGTTACTGGTATTCACAATACAGTTACAGGAATGGGGAGATCAATGAGGTAAAGGAACAGAAGATATTCTCTTAATATGCTATTTAGTGTAATTTCAATCAGATAGAAAAGCTTACAGAAAAGATCCTGTGAAATCAATACCTCTCTGGAGTATTAAAAGTTTTACTTGAGAGAGAGAGAGAGAGATTTTGAGTTCAGTGATTAATGAAAAGTATGACACCTAACCCCTTCAGGCTTGCCTCAGAGCATCAAGGCTAACTGAACCTCAACAACACATAATTAAGCCCAACTATGGACAGTCACATGATGCTACATATAGAAAAGGTTGGTTCATTCTAAGGCTTCAACTTTGCAAGTGAACCTAACAATCAATAAGATGAAATTGTGAAAGGTAGCAACATCTCAAAAAGTTACTTAGTTCTATCTCTTCAAATTATTGCCCAAAATGATGTATTTTCTGTATATTTTCACCTTTCCAATTTTCTTTCTCTTTTTTTACTCCATTCTTAGACTTTATCTTCCAACCAAATTGGATTACATTTTCTTGATCTTGTCCTCTTTTGTTTGCTCATCATCTTTTAGTTTTTATGGGTGTAATATTCTCTCCTCATTGCTGCCTCTTGAAACCATCCCTTTCTTTTCAAGCATTCTAGGTGCTATCACATCCCTGATGTCTTTCCTGATTGCCTCTAATGTCCTTTCCTTCCTCGAGTTTTAAAAGAAATTTTCTTGGATCTCTTCATTCTCCTTTTCCCATTCTTTTTTAGATTCTTTTATTTGTGCCTATGTCATACTACCTCCTCACTTCCAGTAACTCCTTTCAGGGAGAGACTATGCTGAGTAGTTTGATCATTCTATCCTCCACATTTACCATAATTCTTTGTATAAGATAGGCAATTAATGACCATTAAATAGAAAGGAATTGGATTTCATTGAGTTTTCCCTATATCTCAGTTGGTTTAGATGTGGTACAAAGCTACAAAGGAAATAAAATACTTGTTGCCTAACCCTTGAGACATTTAAAGTATGAGGCAGGAGTGCAGACCAGATCAGGGTGCACAAACGCAGACCACGGTGGAGAGCACAGACCAGTGTGGTGCACAGAGTGCAGATCAGCATGCAGCAACAAGGACAGGACCCAGAACAGGATTCAGGGCACCACCAGCAACAGTTCCCAGAGTCCTCAACCCACAAACACCACAGACAACTTCAAAAGTCAGTGGGAGGGCTTCTGTATCTGCCAGTTTTGGAGCCCTCCACTTAGAGCCCCTGGAGGAATTGAAGAGCTGATCTAATCTCAGCCCTGAGTAACAGCCCTGGGAGACCTCTGCTTAAAGCCCCTGGGGAAATTGAGCCATTGGTCTGATTCTCAGCCAGCTCCACGCACAGGTGAGGAGGAACACTGGTGGTTAAGCTGGCAGAGGCTCTGGAGAGGGAATTCAATTGCAGATTCTGGGCAGAAAAGTTTTTGGTTGCTCCTAGACCAGTGCACTGGTCAGAAGAGAAATAAACACCTCTCACTTGATTGTGCCACCTTGGAGGAACTGAGAACTTACAGGTCCCCAGAATATACCCTCCTCTCAACAAAGGTCTTAAAAGTCAAATAACAGGCTGAGAAAATGCCCCCCCCCCAAAAGAGAGAAAAATAACACTATAGAAGGTTACTTTCTTGGTGAACCAGTATTTTCTTCCATCTTTCAGACAAAGAAGAACAAAGCATAACATCAGAGGAAGTTGAGACATCTGCATCCAAAGCCTCCAAAATAAATATGCAATGGTCTGAGGCCATGAAAGAGCTCAAAAAGGATTTTAAAAGTCAAATAAGAGAGGTGGAGGAAAAATTGAGAAGAGAAAAGAGAGTAATGCAAGAAAATCATGAAAAGTGAGTCAACAACTTGCTAAAGTAGACCCCCAAAAATGCTGAAGAAAATAACACCTTTAAAAACAGGATAACCCAATTGACAAAAGAGGTTGAAAAGTCAATGAGGAGAAGAATGCTTTATAAAGCAGGATTAGTCAAATGGAAAAGGAGGTTCAAAAGTTCACTGAAGAAAATAGTTCTTTAAAAAGTTGAATGAAACAAATGGAAGCTAATGACTTTATGAGAAACCAAGAAATTACAAAACAAAACCAAAAGAATGAAAAAATAGAAGACAGTGTGAAATATCTCATTGAAAAACAACTGATCTGGAAAATAAATCCAGCAGAAACAATTTAAAAATTATAGGACTATCTGAAAGCCATGATCAAAAACAGAGCCTAGACATCATCTTTCGTGAAATTATCAAGGAAAACTACCCTGATATTCTAGAATCAGAGGGCAAAATAAATATTGAAAGAATCCACAGATCACTTCCTGAAAGAGATCTGAAAAGAGAAACCCCTAGGAATATTGTAGCCAAATTCCAGAGTTCCAAGGTCAAGGAGAAAATACAGCAAGCAGCTAGAAAGAAACAATTTGAGTATTATGGAAATATAATCAGGATAATACAGGATCTGGCAGCTTCTACATTAAGGGATAGAAGGGCTTGGAATAGGATATTTCAGAAGTCAAAGGAACTAGGATTAAACTGTTGAACTGTTTACATTGACACATGGAAAGATAATATTTGTAACTCTTGAGAATTTTTTCAGTACTTGGGTAGTTGGAGGGATTATACACATGGGAAGAAAATTTGAATCTCCAAATTTTGTGGAAATGAATATGAAAACTAAAAATAAATAAATCAACATAAAAAATAACAACAAATAGAAAAAATTAAAGTATGAGTCAATTAGTGGCTATCTGTTTCAGTTTCTCATTTGTTAAATGGGGGTAATAATAAATCACAACTAATATTTATTAGGTACCTACTATGTGCCGGGCACTGTGCTAAGTGCTTAGCTCTGACCTCACAGAATTGTGAGGGTAAAATTAAATATGTGTAAAGTATCTTAGTACAGGACCTTAAACGTCATAGGTGCTAAGCAAATGTTTATACCCCCATGCCAAGTTAAAAAATGTACAAAAAACTTCAGATAATAGAAGAGATTTTAAAATGTATATTAATTGGTGTTTAAAGGGATAAAATGACTAAAGACTAACATAGGTTTATTTCTGATAAGACTTCATGGGTTTGTAATATAGATTGTAGAAAAGACATGACACAATTAGAGTGCAAAGGAGTATTTTGACCAGATAATATGGAAACACAATTATCATTGATTTATCTGCTGTGATGACTAATAAATAGAGCAATTTTTTAAAGTTTACATTAAATTCTTTATTCATACATACCCTCATCATTTTCATTTTCCCAGAGATATTTTCTTGCTTGTGAATAGTCAGTTTCTCCTAGTAAATTCCAGAGAAGAAATTCCAGCTTTTATTGGTAGTAAAAGTTTTCTCAATCACGAAATCTCAAGAACAATAAAATCCTAAGTATGATCGCTATCACAGTGCAGTATAATATATGAATATACATGTGTGTGGCTCATTAGACAAAATACTGGGCCCGAGGTCAAGAAGACCTGAGTTCCAATCTGGGTCTCAGACACTGACTAGCTATGTGACCCTGGGAAAATCATTTAACTCCTGTTTGCCTTAATTCACAGAAAGAAATGACAAACCACTCCAGTACCTTTGCCAAGAAAAGCCCATGTACAGAATGGTTCAGGAAGTCATGAAAATATGATAAAACTGAAAAACAGCAGTACATAGAATAGCCATATTCCTCATACAACTTATTATAAAAATTATTTCTCTCTATCTTACCCCTTTCCTATGGTCAATATAAAGTAAGTTTCTTGAAGGTTAGAATTATTTCATTTTTATCTTTAAATCAACAGCATATAACACCTTACCCACACAAAACTCTTAATATATATTTATTTGAATATAAACATATGTGATATTAAAAGTACCCCATCACCTCTATGTTCTGATAATTATGATGTAATGGAAAGAGTAGCACTGCATCTGGAAACAGAAAATAGAGATTTAAATCTTGTGTCTGCTTCATACTAACTATGTGATCTTGGGCTAGTTACTTTATATTTGTCAAGGTACTCACTTGCTCAACCCAAGTCTATTACAGGCAGTTGTAATGCTAATAACATTATTCTTTGCAGATGTGACACTTGCCACTATTTCAATAAGTAGAAGTTCATAGGGGAGCCCTTCAGAGACGCTTTAGGATATTTAGTACCTTTGGTCCAGTGCCTAATACATAATAGGTGCTTAATAATCCATAAAATTACACTATTAGACTAGACCTCTGGGGTGCTTTCCAAATCTAAAACTGATTCCTTAATCATACCAATGTACAATTTGCAAAGCACATGAAAATATGTTTATTTATTTCTTGTCCAATAATAAAATAACTTTAGAAATATTTTTATCTGCTTGAGCTCAGACTGTAATATTAAAATCCTAAATAGTAGTATAGGAGTTTTATCTGTCATATATTTAGGAAAACTTTATGGAAAGTTAAAATGCACAGCAAATTAAAGGGGTAAAGGAAAAAGTAATGCTCATATTTCTGAAATAATATTCTATAAATATGCATTCTTTATTTGGTATTAGTGGCATTGTACTTCAGTTAAAACACCAGTTTTTATAAACTACAATGTCAATATATCTTACTGTAGAAAATTAATGTGATTCTTCAAAAGACATCCCATTTTAAATGTTAATCATATCTACTTATAATGCTTAACCAAAATTTTACTGGTGTCATGAATGCTTTCCCAAAGTACAAATGGAAGAGGGATTCCACACTGGCATACCACAGATCATTCAAAATAAGGTCCAAGATCACTCAAAAGAAATCAAAATATTCATTTACAGAAGAAAAAGTGGGTGAAGAATTCATGTTGCCCAGGCTACAATATGCAATTGAAATAGTCACTTGTTAAATCAATCTATCGATTTCTCTATCTACCTAGAACAGCTGGGTAATGAGATGAAGACAAGGTTTAATAGATGGGATAGTGCTTCATAGCATTTTGGACATCTCACAGGGCTTTCAATATTCTCAAGCTTTTTGCAGATACAAAATCCAACTCTTTAATGCTTATATTCTCCCAGTGTTGATGGCTATGAATCATAAATCATAATCTCAAAATAATCAACTTGTAGATAACCTAAAGGGCAATAGAAAGATCCACAGAGCATATAAACAAGTTACAGCATTACTTTCAGTAATAGGGGCAGTTAGATGAGTCAGTGAATAAAGTACTGGGTCTGGAGTCAGAAAGATCTGAATTTAAATCCAGCCTCAGAGAGTTACTAACCCCTTACACTTAACCCCTATTTGCCTCAGTTCCTCATCTATAAAATAGAGACACATTGGAGAAGAAAATAACAAACCACTTCAGTATCTTTGCCAGAAAATCCCAAATGGAGTCATGAAGTCAGATATGACTGAATGACTAAACACCATTAGCAATCTGTATGCATATACAGTAATGTAGTGAGATATATACAGTGATGTAGTGATTTTATAAAAATACATGTATATATACATATACACATACATACGGACAGACAGAGAGACAAAGAGATTGAGAGAGAGAGAGACAGAGAAAGAGACAGAGACAGAGACACAGAGAGACAGAGACAGAGACAGAGAGAGGAGAGCATGAAAAGAGAAAGGAGGGAAGGGAAGGCAAGTGGAAGGGAGGGAAGGAGAAATAAAGGACCTACTTTTATAAATTTCACTTTTCTAAATCTGAAATTCATAGAAATATTTGTTAGTCTATGCTCTAATATTAACAACGATGAACAGTCAAAGCAAACAATGCATCTGAGGCTCCTATAAAAGTGAATATAATCTTAGCTTCCCTTAATAGATGAAGTAGAATAAATTGATAGAAGCCACAAGGAAACATACTTTTAGCTGAGTATAAGAAACAATTTTCTAAAAATTCTAACAATTTATACCAATAATGGTACAGGTTGGGGTATGCCAGTAAATATTTAACAATCATCTCTCCAGGAAAAAAAAATGGGCATATGATACACTTTTTTTATTTTTAAAGGAACAAATTATTATTTTATTTTTTCCAATTATATGAAAAGGGAATTTTAACATTTAATTTTACTTAACAAATTTTTTAAAAAATTTGAGTTCCAAGTTTCCAGAATTTCCCCTCCCTTCCTCCTCTTCTTTCTTCCTAAAATGGTAAGCAGTAGGTTATATATGTACAAACATGTAAGACATATTTTGATCTTAGTTATGTTGTGAAAGATGAAACAGACTGAACATAAAAATATCACACAAAAAATGAAGAAATTGAAAACAGCTTCAATCTGCATTCAGATTCCTTCAGTTCTTCATAAGGATGTGGATATCATTTTCCATCATGAGTCTTTTGGAAATTATCTTGGATCATTGTACTGTTGGGAGGATTATGTCATTCATAGTTGATCATCACACAATGTTGCAATGTTCTCCTGGTTCCGTTCACTTCAGTAATCATGTAAGTCTTTCCAGGTTTTTCTGAAATCTTCCTACTCACCAATTCTTATAACACAATAGCATTTCATTACATTAATATTGCACAGCTTGTTCAGTCATTCCCCAAATGATGGGTATCCCCTCAATTTCCAATTCTTTGCCACCACAAAAATATATTTTTATGTATGTAGGTTCTTTCCTTTCTTTTTTGTAATGCTCTCTTTGGGATACTAACCTAGCAATAGTATTTATGGATCAAAGTATATGAACAATTTGATTGTACTTTGGGTATAGTTCAAAACTGATTTCCAGAATGGTTGGATCAGTTCACAACTCCACCAAAACTGAATTAGTATTTTAATTTTCCCATATCCTTTACAACATTTATCAATTACCTTTTCTGTTATATCAGTCTGAGAGGTGTGAGCTGGTACCTCAGAGTTGTTTTTATTTGCATGTGTATAATGCAAAGTTTTAAGTTTTAATTTTAAGTTTAATCTTCATTAACATTTTCTCTATTACTTTCTTTAGTCTAGAGTCTAGACAAAAAAGAAAACATCACATCAAAGTCTGACTTGTAGCATTTGCCAATTTCTGAGGTATAAATGCTCATATCAAAAATTTTAGAATTGCTCATAGAAGGTGGAATTGGTGATGTACAGATTTTCTCAAAAAGTAATTACCCCTTCATAATAAGAAGAGTTCAAGCAGAGGCTGTATGATCATCCATCAGGGATGCAATTCCTGCAATGGGTGGGAGTTTGGAAAAGATGACTCTAAGATCCTTTCCAACTCCAATGTTCTATGTTTCTATGAAATATGGTCATGCCCTGCCCTATTCTGAGTCTACAGATTAGCATCTCTAGGGAGAGAAGTGATAAAATGGAGCCTTCTTAACAGACAAGATGCCTAATATGTCCTCTCATCTATAAAGCATTTTCACTTGGCATTTGCTTCCAAGTTATCCTTTGAAATTCTTTCCTAGATAACTCTAATCCTCATGTTATTTCTGAACAGAAAGGGAGGAAGCAAAGGAAGGAGAGAGAGAGAGAGAGAGAGAGAGAGAGAGAGAGACAGACAGACATGCAGACAGACAGACTGTGAGAGAACACCTTATATATATGTATTGCACTTTAAACTCACAACAACAATGCTGAATGGAATGAGGAGAAAACCAAAATATAACATGGTTATAAGCATTTGTCTCAAATCACCTAATTAGTGACAGGAACAGAATTAATAGGGTTGTACTAATTTTTTTTTTGTCTCATCATTTTTCATGTCTCTCAAGGTAAGCCACTTGAATAGCAACTTCAAGGTTCCTGAAGCAAAGTTAATATTGAAAATCTGAAGACCTCACTATTAAACATGAGCCCTTCTTTCTTTCCTTCCTTCCTCTTTCATTTTCTTTTTCTCTTTCTTTTTTCTTTTTCCTTTACTCTTTCCTTCTTGTATTTTGCCTCTTCTGCTTTCTTTCTCCTTTGTTTCTTTTCTTTCCTTCTCTCTTTTCTTCCTTTTCTTTTTTCTTTTTTTATTTCTTCCTTTTAAAAAATAGTCTCATTCATACCTGACAGATACTCCAATAACAAAACTTGCTCTGTTTACTTTCTCTCTCAGAAAAATTAGATATTTCTATTTCCCTTGTATATTATCAGTAATTGGCCCCCACCCCCCACCCCAGTCACCATATAGCCCATCATGGTTTTTTAGGTTATTCTGTTATGTTCAAACACCACATAGATAATCACAATAAAAAATATTTTCATTATTTTTCACAGAACACAGCCCTGACACATAATATCAAATACATTTATTTGCCACCTACCACTAAGTCAACACTAGAAAATTCAGCTATAAAACTAACCAAATCAAAGAACATAAACTAATATTTTTGTTAACATAAATCAAAGATCATAGGACCCTAAATCTAGAGTTGAAAAGAACCTTGGATTTCTTTTAGTTCAAAACTTAGCAAATGTGTATTTTTCTATACCATGAAAAATAAATAAATGAAATATATATAAATGAAGCCTATTAAAGTAAACATGTTGTTCCATATAGTTATGTAGATTAATGCTAAGAATCTAATCTATTTCCACATTAAAGAAGTACTAGCATAAAATTAGTTTTGATGTTAAAATATACTAATTTAAAATTAGAATATAGAAAAAATATTTAAATTAACATTTTCGATCACAGGTTACAGATCAAATAAAATAGAGAAATATAAGAAAATGGTAATGTATTTACATTGTTTAAAAAATGAATTATTGAGGTATAAAGTAAAGAAGACCTGGAATAATAGCAGTTCATGCCAGTTTTATTCAAAAATTTAGAATAAAAAACAGGTTTAACTTAAATGAGAATGTAGAGAATAGGATAGAAATTTAGAGTTATGTTTCCTCTAGCTTTATATGTTTGATATTTCTATATATTAAATTCATTGAAATATCTGAGCGTGCATCCTGCAATAGTAATATAAAGGAATAATCAACTTATGGTTTCCTGAGCAATAGAAAATTAGGATATGAAGTAAAAAAGGCAAAAAAAGTTTTTAAAACATAATTGTCAACACTTTTAAAAAGCAAGCATGTGTTATTTATTCTTAACAAAAAAAAATGGTGCTAAATTAAACCCATTACACATTTCTGAACGAGTGGATAAAAGGCATCTGAAAATTCGCTGAACTTCTAAAAAACTATGTGTTCAGTTATTCCCATTGAAAAAGAAAAAAATATATAACTAATTTGAATATTTACATATACATTTATATAATTTCCTTCAAAATTTTCCACAAGATTATAACAAATGAAAAATTACATGCATTTTAAAATTAAAGTTATGGGTCCCCTTGATAACTATTTATCATCTTAAGCTATGCTATTATTTTCTAGATAGAACACTAATTAGGGGAATATTGCATTCTCCAACCTATATACCTAAGTAGTTTTACTCCCTTCACTGCCCCTCTCTGGATTACAAAAACAATGTACTAAATTTATTTGAATACGTTAGTATTTATTAACTACAATAACATTTATCAGATAACAAAAATGCATGAGTGAGAATTTTGCACCTAGATTTCCTATTGCTTAAAAACAATAACACATTTATCAGATAATAAAAGGCATGAATAAGAAACAGTCACCTAGGTCTCCTAATATTTTAAATTTTTTCCTTATGTACCTCAACTTTTAAGTAATTAACAATGGATTCTATAGAGCTAATCCAGTTACTGTCTAGTACTTAGTTCTAAAATTTACTAGCCATATGAGGAGACATGAGCAAAATTAAATAGGTTGAAAACTTTTTGACTCAATCACTTGGTGAGACTGGTGAAAATCAAATTTCATTAGATGCTATCCATTCCACATTAACTTTCTTACTTGTTGAATGGTAGGCCCTTTATTTTTTTTTTCTCCCTTAAGTGGAGGTTGGCTTATAGCCACCAGTCCCATTAGCTGCATAGTTGGTGAGAAACAGTGGAAGTTTTTTGTCTTGCTTATCTAGAAATCCTGTCCTCCCATATCCAACTCATTTGTGAGTCAATGATTTTCTTTAGTCCTTGCAAAAGTTCCTTGTTTTCAAGACAGGAAAAAAAAAGTTACTGAATTCTTTCAATGACAGCTAAACTAAAAGAGTCTTTTCAATCAGAAGGGGTTGTCATAAGGAGAACTTCCCATTGATACATTTATTTTAAAACATGCTCACATGTATTAATTCCCTTGATTCACATAACAAGCCTCAGTTTCATCGTCTATAGAATGAGTGCTGGATGAAGTGATTTTGAAAATGTCTTAGTCCTATAAATTCTGTTATCTACCCCTGAACTCAAATGAGAAAACAGACAGTGGTTCAATAGCAAAACAAAATGTGTGGAACCAAGAGTAGAACTCAGATCTCTCAATGTACAATCTTGGGCATTTCACCCTATTAAAAAAAGTCTTTATAAAGAGTATTGACTTTGTATCTCATTGCCTAGTACAGCTCTGTGTTAGAAAAACTAATTAAATATTTATTGATGCTAAAGATGACTGTGACTTCATGCAACCTTTCAATGTCTTGTCTGGCTCTAAAGCTACTATCCTCTTATTCTATCAGCATTTTTATTAAGCAACTAAAACGTTGTGAAAAGAACCACTTTATCTCACATAGAAAATATGTTTGGGAGTATAATACACACACACACACACACACATACATATATATATGTATATATATGTATGTGTGTGTGTGTGTATATATATATATATATATATATATATATATATATATATATATATATATATGCATAGGATCAATCCCCTAGCTCACAAGCACATAGGCAATAATTTTCTGGTTAAAGACAGAAATTATAGCTTTATTAAGAACTAAAAGTTACATAGTTTAAATATTTATTGCTTTGTGGTTAAAGATGAGCTATGGTAATGCCAGATGCAGCCAGTGAAAGGTTTCTCAGCATAAGAACAAAAATCACCAATTATGTACTTTGCTCAATGTATCACTTTTTAAAAGTTTTTATAAGTAAGGAAATGAAATTTGGGTATAAAAATGGAAATGCTATTTATATATATTTCTGATATTCTAAAAACAAATCTAGGCTCTTCCATATCACTGCCTTATGAAATACATACATATTCAAATGAAACAAATACACTAATCTGATGTCTTTTGTTAATACAAATGTGACATCATACAGAGCTGGGACAATGATCATTTTATTAGCAAAACTGCATAAAACAGAAATATAAAGCAGGTTTAAAATAACCAAGCAGCAAATTGTATAAAAAATTAAATAGACAAGGACACTAAGATGGAAAACCAAGTGTAAAGATCTTTTTGAAATAGTAGCTTTTTAAAAAAATTTCTATGTAGTTAAAATTCTAACCATGATAAAAAAAAAAAAAAGGTGGGGGATTCTATTTGCGGTGACAGAGCTCTGTATAAAATTAACAATGTTAAGTAAAAATCTCTCCCAACATTAGAAAAAATATATTAACTGTTTAAGAGATGTGAGTTCCATAGTTTGGCATTGTTTTAAGCAAATGTAATTGGAGATATGCATAAAATGTTCATATATATATTATATATGCAATATATAATATATATATATATATATATATATATATATTGTGAAAAGCAAATCAGCATAGCTCTTCAATATATATATACTCTTTCAGCTTAATGAGATTTGAGTGGCATGAACTTTCTTTCTCAATTAAACAATAACATTAAGCACTTGTACAGATCTGAGAAACCATTTAGAAAAGGTACGTTTTTTTGTTAAATTACACAGACTGTATCTGCCTTCTATTAAATATAATTGAATTTGGCTGACCAGAGAAGCAAACATTTAATAAAGGAGTATGCTGTTAAGTAACTGAAGTGAAATTTTCCCCAGAAATTTTGAATTGTAATAGGTCTATGGATCAATATCCTGTCTTGGAAAAAAAAACATGTAGATTGCCTAGGTATACGTGGATATGTACATACATATACACACATGCACAAACAAGAATGAATTTTCTTTTATAAGAAATATGTGGTATAGAGGAAAAACTATATCAGATGGTTGAATTGTCCCATTTTCAAAGGTGGTTAAAAACCTCTGTTTATTGACTTGCATAATAACAAGTTCTGGCTGGCAGATTTTAAAAGTTCAAAAATGGAAGAACATTTTCACCAAAGGAAATGAAATTGTAATAGATATGTTCACTGATATAAATATATTTTAAGCATTTGTTATGATACCAGCAGTTTAAAAACACATCAGCAATATGAAGCAACTCGATGGATTATTGCTTTATAAAGAGTTATGCTATTTTAAAAACAATTTCATGATTAGCATGATCAGTTTTATGGATTAAAACTGAGTTACAATTGTGCAAAGAAAATTACTGAAACTGAACAAAATTTCTACTTGTTATGGAAACACTTAGTTTTATGAATGCATACAAACTAGGCACATGGTGGCCGGGAAAGGTATCCGAGGAGAGGCTGTTAATCCCAATTACTAATACAATTTCCAGGTCCCACTTAAGAACACAACAATCCATTCTGGAAAGCTTATTACTACCATCTTGCAACTAAACAGAACACATAGAAAGAAATGAACCATTCTTGACTGGAATGCATTAAAATACTGTTGGCAAAAATGTGATAACTCGATTCTCTACTCTTACATATGACTAAGGACCAGGAATCCAGGAAAGGGAGTCTGTGCTATTAGGCATTTCAAATGCACCAGGAAGAACCAAGAATTAATGTGAGACCATAACCATAAAAGTCACTTAGCTATAGCATATGCCTGTGTCAACTCAGATTACTTTTTATTTATAATTTGGATGGTATCAGAGAGAACAGCTATGCCCTCCCAAAATATATTTTTCATTGTCAGTCAGGTATAGAATGCTGGATTCTATGTATTATAGATTTAACACATTCTCATAATGTTCATACATTTCTTGTGTTTTAAACCAAAGCATTAATATCAATTAGCCTTTTATAAATGTAATATACGCCAGCAAACAAACTACCTATGGTTATCATTGTGATTTAAAAAAATCTTGTCAAGAAGTCACCGCTAAGTAACGTTAGCCCTGGTATCTATATAGCACTAGAATATCTATAGAAAAAGTGAGATATTTGGTCAACCGGATGGATATTTTCAAAAAAAATAAAATAAACTTAAAATTATACATAGCATGAATTATATATCCCTATACATGTATGGATTTTAAAAATTATTGCCATGATAATTTTCACATAGATGATATCCAATAAGCCAATAAACAATAAGCTAAATACAGTATGCCTCAAAATTCTTCCATAAATTAAATTAAAAAAAAGACTCACACTATTTGTCAATCAGCCTTAGGCAATCACTGAGCTTTTACTAAGTATCTATAAGCTCTGTATTAGATATACTCAATCTATGTGCTCTGCACATTATTTTTATTTTTTGAGATGTAGTTTCATAGTAGAACTGGAAAGAATTTAGAAGTTATCTACCCTAACACTCACATTTTATAGGTGAGAAAACTAAAGTTAAGAGAGCTTATTTTTGTTAAGTTTTAGTGATGTTATATGATGATTTTATTTGATTGATTACAGTCATTTACATATTATTCCTGCTCCCTGAGAGGTCTCTTATAACAAAGCAAAACAAGTGAAATGAACGATATAGTGATTTCATCTAAAAGTATATGCAACATTTCATATCTGTAGCACTGGTCCACACTCTATTTAAAATAACAATAATTTAAAATATTATTAATGAGAGTAAATCTATTTTATCTTCCTCTTGATCATACTCCATTAAAAAAGAGAAAACAAAAGCACAAATTCCTTGAAGGAGATATGTATTATCAATCAAACACATTCCTTATTAATACTGTGTGTGTATATGTGTACCATAAACATACCACTTCTGGAAAAATGTGGATAATATGCTTTGTGATCAGTCCTTTGGAACTGAACATAAGTTTTACAGCTTCAAGTTGGGGATAAGTTCAGTACTACTGTTATTATATAAATTGTTCAATCCTCAGGAATGAATTACCTTGATATCTTAGGTGCAGAGGGTTAGTAAAAAAAAAAAAATCTGATCACATCCTGAAAGAGATCCCAAAATGAAAACTCCCAGAAATATTATAGTCAAATTCCAGAGTCACAAAGTCAAGAAAAAAATACTGTAAACAGTTAGAAAGAAACAATTCAAATACTGTGGAACCACAGTCAGAATCACACAAGATTTATTGCCTTCCATATTAAAGGAGCAGAGGGCTTGGAATATAAAATTCTACAGGACAGATCAGCTCAGATTATAAACCAAGGATAACCTATCCTGCAAAAAATTAGTATACTCCTTCATGGAAAATATGAGTATTTAAAAAAGTAGAGGACTTTTAAGCCTGATGAAAAGAATAGACCTAAGCAGAATAGAAAATTTAACATTAAAAAAATAGTCACGAGAAGCATAAAAGTGCTAACATGAAGGAGTAATCACAGGGACTCAGTAAAACTAAACTATTTATCTATATGATAAATTTATATATATATATATATATATATATATATATATATATATATATATATATATATATATATATATATATATGATCTCTGAGGATATTTGCTTAGTAGGGCAATTACAAGAAGTCCACATTGAGTTGATTATGTTGGAATTATCTAAAGACCAAAAGAAGAATGCAATGGTGAGAAAGATAGATGCACTGGGAAAAGGGCTAATATAGAGGTCAAACAGGGCAAGTATTCTCACATAAAGGAGGCATGCAAGGAAGAGATTTTATAGTGAATGGGGAAATGGAGCTGGTGGTGTCAGAAAATACTGAAACCTCACTCTCACCAGAATTGGTCAAAAGAAGGACAAATATCTATATTTATAACTATACATACATACATATGTATACCTATATACACATACATACATATACACACTCGGATGGGTATAGGATCATATGTTATCCAGTAGGGAAGCAGGAAGGGAAGGACTAAGGCTTGAGGAAGGATTGTAAGGGAGAGGGTAGATTAAGGGAGGCAGTGGTCAAAAGCAAAATAGACTTTTGAGGATGGACAATTTAAAAAGACAAAAAGGGTAAACAGAGGAAAATGTAATATAGGGAAGTGCAGAGTTAGTTATAACTATGAAGATAAATGAGATGAGCTAAGCTGTAGAATGGAAATGGACAAGAGAATGGATTGGAAACTAGAATTTAAGAACATATTGTGTATGAGACACACTTGGGACAGAAAGACCCATAGATAGAGGGGAAATGTAGAGCTGGAGCAGTGTCTTTTATGTTCCAGCTGAAGTGAAGAGGGTAAGAGTGGCAATCATGATCTCAGAAAAAGTAAAAGCAAAAATAAACTTAGTTGAGATAATTGGGAAAACCACATTTTGCTTAAAGGTATCATAGATAATAAAGTAATATCAAAAACAAAATTACACCAAGTTTCTCTAAGAAAGGTCTCATTTCCCAAATGTATAGAAAACTGAATCAAAATTATGAAAAGAAGAACCATTCTCCAAATGATAAATGCTCAAAGGATATGAACAGACAGTTTTCAGAAGAAATCACGGTTATCTATAGTTGCATAAAAAATGCTCTTAATCACTATTGCTTAAAGACAAATGAAAACAACTTTGAGATATTACTTCACATCTATCAGAAATGGCAAATTCTAGAGGGAATGAGAGAAGATAAATAAATTAATGAGTTGTTGGTGGAGTAGTCTAACCATTCTAGAAAACATTCTGAAACAATGCATTCCTTTTGCTCCACCAGTATCGTTACTACATTTGTACCACAAAAAGATAAAAGAAAAGAGATCAATACGTACAAAAATAATCTGGAACATCTGTTTTTGTGCCGCCAAAGAAACGGAAATTGAGGAGATGCTCCTCAACTGGGGAAAGACTGGACATGTTGTGGCATATAATTTTGATGGAGTGCTATGGTGTTATAAGAAATGATGAAGGGAGTGGTTTCATAAAAAAGAAATGACGAGACCCATATGAACTGATACAAAGTAAAGTGAGAAGAACTGGGAAATCATTGTGCACAGCAACAGCAGTTTTGTAAAGGTGATTAAGTGTGAAAGATTTGGCTACTTGGATCAAAATGCTGATCCAAGGCAATTCTAAGACTGGTGATAAAAGCTGGTGAACTGGTAAACTGAGAACTGGTAAACTCTGAGAGGAAATTGAAAAATAATTTTCTCTTCATTTCTTCCTTCCTTCCCTCTTTCCTTCCTTCTTTCCTTCCTTCCTTCCCTCTTTCCTTCCTTCCTTCCTTCCTTCCAATTTGGCTTATATGAAAACATGTTTTATATGATTTCACCTGTATAATTGATATGATATTGTTGTTTACATTCACCTCAGCGGGTGAAGGAAGAGAGAATCCAGAACTCAAAATGTAAAAGAAAAGAATGTTAAAAACAAATAAGTAATAAATATGATTTAAAAAGAAATTGCAAACTATCAAAAACATTTTGAATCTGTTCCCTTCATATTGCCGTGAGATGTTTTACTTCTGTTTAGTTGTTGATCCTTTTCCCAAGTCTCTCCTCCATATGTCTCATTTCTTTTAGGAAAACAAAATACTACTCATAGCATTTCTTTGAAGAATTCCAACTATTCTTCTGGGAAAAATTTATTTTTTTGCTTTGAGGTTGTAGTTATTGATATTTTCAAGTTCTTAATATGTTTTACCTAATAGCTCCACAAAATGATTGGATTAAAATAACGCCTAATAATTTCAACCCATTAAATAGCACTTTCTTGGCTTCTAAAAGTGCTGTTTCAATGCTGAGTAGACAAATTTATATTGCTTCAAGTTAAACCTCCTTTCTTTCTCCCCCTCAAAAAACCTTTAAAATGATTCTCTTCTTGCTCCCAAAATAATGAAACACACACATTCACATACACGCACAGCCTGTCTAAGGTCATGGGATAGCTGGATTTCATTTCTGACTCTTAGTCATGTGACCCTAAGAACAGGTAACTAAATCTCCTTGAGACTTAGTTTCCTTATTTGTAGCTTGGGAATAATGCTTGCACCATCAACCTCACAGTAGTGCTGTGAATGTTGTGAAACTTGGTAAAGTTTAAAGAACTCCGTAAAGGATAAGAATTAGTTTGTGATCCCATAGAGAACAATCAGCAAAAGCTGAAAAGGTACTGATCTCTCTTTAGAAACAAGGTAGGAGAAAGAACTCTACAGAATGTAATGACAGAGGCATGAGAACCTCAGACATCTGTTCATGTTGTACCCTGTGCCCAAAATGTCCTCCTTCTCCCTCTTTACCTATTGAATTCCAATTTATCCACGAAAACCCAACTCAAATGCCAAAAATTCTTCTCTGATCCCTCTTTTAGGTAATGACCCTTCTATTTATTCCAAGTTCGCATAAGTCTTCAAAGTGTTTCTGTCAATGCATACACACACACACACACACACACACAGAGTTCCAAAAGTCTTAATGCAGATTTCAGCTTTGAAAATTGCATGAAGACTTTTGGGACATGTCATGCATAAATATACAAATATATGTATATACATTTATACATTCATATATGTATATATAAATATATGAATGCATGGTATTTTATGTATGCATATATGCATATATGAATGTATTTGGGTATTTATTATATTTACCTACAATACTATAAATCCCATCAAAGCACAGAGAGCAGAGTGGATCGACTTCAGCAAACCATAAAACTATTTTAATGACCTCAAACTTCCCATGGAAATAAAAGCTCATTAAAAAATACCAACATTCTAAAACTAATACTATATAGCCACAAGAAGAAATACAGTAATGTCTGAAGAATTTAAAATAATTATTGTCCAGAGGACTTTTTATTACCTAAAAGGAGAGAAACATGATGCATGTAAGCAGGTTCCAAAACAAAATTAATCAGGACCTTCATAAAAGAATGGGCAGGTACATGCCACAGTGGATGTTGTCTAGCCTGAACTCAGGAAGACTTTGCTTCCTGAGTTCAAATCTAGCTTCACACTTCCTAGTTATGTGACCTTGGGTGAATCACATAACCCTGTTTGCCTTAGTTCCTCATCTATAAAATAAGTCAGAGAAGAAAATGACAAACCACTCCAGTATCTTTGCCAAGCAAATCCCAAATGGGTCACAAAGAGTTTAGACATGACTGAAATAACAGAACATGTAATCAAGAAAATATTTGATAGGAATATGTAACAGTAAGCACCTAACATATACAGGGGGGCTTGCTATCACATGTTCTTTGATGTGCTCTCCAAAAGGAAAGGCGACTTTTGAGGGGTTAACAATCTCCTTTAATCAAGTACATATATCATTCACCAAGTTCAGGAAATCAACAGGCAGCATTTCCAAACTGTCTGACATAAGCAATACATATGTCACAAATTAACAGACAGGTGCAACTGTCTGACCATAGCTCCCAGGGAAGGAAGCACCAAATTCAAAGCCAGGATTCTCCTTAGCATCTTCCCAGAGTCTCTCATCTGGCACACAAAGCTTCTTTCAAAAACTAAGCCTCAACCCCAGAATATTTATACCTTTGGTATAATTTGGTACCAATGCCAGAGGGCATCTCAACCCTTGAGAACCAGTGCAAAAGGTGTGGGCTTTCCCACAAATCTTCCCTAATCAATCTCCCATTAATGGGCAGGTCCATTAATGGGTAGGGAAGATCTTCAATCACATTAACAATGCAAATACATATACTGTTCCTAGTTAAAGAAACTCTCATTTCTTTACTTTACTCCTAATAAGGATTCTTGGTTGATAAAGGCAAGATTCAATCAAAGGCATTTGGTTGTACTAACAAAAACAGAAAAGATCCTACTTTGCTTGCTCTTACGATCCACCCTTCCAGAGTCCTTGGCCTTACAATGTAAATGACCATGGATCCTGGAACAAATAGAAGCATTATGCTTCTTGATTATACTAAAGAAAAACAGCAAAAGATCTACTTTACTTGCCATTACAGAAAATTATGTGAATTGGTTAAGAGAAAAGCATAAAGGAGGACAGGTGGATAGGATGATTGCTTCAGTGATACTCTTTCAATATCAAAAGAAAGGAAGGAAGGCCCCTAGCACGGAGAGTAGACCCCAGTGGTAAACGTTTGGGAGGATAAACATAGATGGATTGTGACTGGCAAATAGATGGATAGATAGATAGATAGATAAAAATTAACCATAATGAAAGTCATTCTAGCTGACATTTATAGAGGGCCTGAAGGCTGGTAAAATTCAGCTTCTTATGAATTCATTTGATCAATCAAATCGATGAGAACCTAAATCCTCTTGAAAATTTGAACTCTAGAATAATGTAGTCTCAATTTTCTTAGAGTAGATTTCCCACTACTTTCCACTTTCCCGTCTTTGTTTTACACTTCTTGTGGCCTACCATACACAATGAAATTACTGTACTTCTTAAGTCCCTCTTTAATGTCAGAAAGACTTCCAACCCCTAAGTGAGGAAGGAATGAGAAGTTTAAAAAAAAATGAAATCAAGAAGCAGGTGGGACCCTTGAGTGAATTACCCTTAAAAAAGGCCAGAAGCAGAAGGAAGTAGGCCCAAGAAAGGATGTAAGTTTCCTATTTTGGAACTTAATAATTTGTGTGGCTCTCCTCCCCACCCCTCACCCCTTTGGTACCAGAAAAAAAATATGGCAGCAGTTAACACATGTACATAGACTTGGGATTGGTAGTGGGGTCAAGAGCTAGGCTCAGGGGATGCCACAATCTAATTTTACCTAGAATATTACATGTGATCTAAGTGCAGGTACAATAGAGTCACTGAGAGTTTATCACAGAAAAAAAACCCCAATATTAAATTTCAAAGAAACCTTAAAGGTGAAAAAACCTAATCTATACTTCAAAAATGAAACATAGAGAAATGATAGGGAGTCATTCAACCTCTACTTGAAAACCTTTAATGAAGGAGAGCCCATTGATTTTTTAATGCCTGATTCTACCTCAGGATAGTAGTACTTTGCTAGTGAATTAGTGTCCTGAGTTTTCCCTGTCCCCTCCAACATTTATCACCTTCCCCTTCAATCATTTTAGCCAATTGAATAGGTGTAAAATGATATCTCAAGGCTGTTCTAATTTGCTTTCTCTCAACAATGATTTTTTTCATTTGACTATAAATTGTTTTGATTTCATTGGGAAAACTCTCTGTCCATATCCTTTGACTATATATCAATATTCAATATATTGAATAATCATATTCTAGGTATGTTTCCAAAGATAATTAGGGAAAAACCGAAAGAACCTATACGTTTTAAAATATTCATAGTGACTCTCTTTGTGGCAACAAAAAATGGAAAATGCAAAGATGCCTGTCAATTATGGAATGCTGAAGAGTTGTAGTATATGATTGTAATGGAATCCTATTGTTCTATAAGAAATGATGAACTTGATTATCTTAGAAACACATGAATAGATTTGCATGAAATAATGAAGATTGAAATGAGCAGAACCAAAAACAATCTTGTTCTAAGAACAATTTTGAACGGCTAGGTCATTTTGACTATTAAACACCCAAATTAACTACAAAGGACATATGAAGGAAAATGTTATCTGCTTCTAGAGAAAGAACTGATTAATAGAATCATGTAAGAATGATATTATACATGATATATATGAAATACATGTATATATATATATATATATATATGTGCACACATATTTATGTCTGATGATAGTCATCTATGGGGGAAGGAAAAAAGGGGAAAGAGAAAGTTATATGATCATTTTATTATATTTTAAAGGGAAGAGAAAGTTGTACATAATGGATTTGCTGTTTCATGTACAATCATCTCTTTTTTCTATTCTCCTATGTTATAGAAATGCTTGTTTTACTTTTTAATTTCAAAATAAATTAAATTAAGAAAAAAGAAATTCAGGCCATAAGAGAAAGCTGCCAATCCCCTTCACTGTTTTACAATGCAATTTCATAAGATTATGGTCTTTACAGAGGCGTAGACCCCTAGACTGAAATTTTTCAGAGGTTAGCCAAGGACCCTATCTCTGTAACAGAAGCAAAGTGGGCCAAGGTATGGAATAGGTTCTTTCTTCTTCCCTTCCCTACTTTTTTGTTCCTCCTTAAGCTCTGTCCACTTCAAATGCTTAAAGATGCCAAAGTACTGATCTAAGTGTAGAGGTAGCAGATAACTCTTACTTCCTCACCAATCACTGACTTTGAATCTCAGGAAATTGTGGAAAATTGGTGAAATAACTCATGACAGATCAAACTTTTTCTGTATTATAAGAGAAAGTTGGGAAGCCATTTTAGTATTCCAAGTATTCATCTATCCTAAGGTCTTGGCAGTTATATAGAATATCCTTCACTAAATCCAAATTTAATACACAAGTTTTATGTGTGAGATCTCTCCTTTTATTTTTGTAGTATAACACTTATGGGTCAGCTAAATGGCACAATGAATAGAATGCTAGCCCTAGAGTCAGGAAGACTCATTTTCTGAATTCAAATCTGTCCTCAGACACTTATGAGCTGTGTGACATAGGGCAAGCCACAATCCTGTTTGCTTCAGTTTCATCATCTATCAAATGAACTTGAAAAGAAAATGGCAAAGCACTCCATTATTTTTGCCAAGAAACCTCAAAAAGAGTCACAAAGAGTTGGGTATAGTTGAAATGACTGAACAGCAAAAACACTGATGTACCATAGCCTTATTCATTTGTAGAGGTATTTGGCACTAAATATAGGGATTAAAAACTAATAGCACTTGGTGAATTGTACTTTTCATTTCAAATAATAATTTTTAAAAAGCTATGCAATAGAAAAGACAATAGTAATTCAATACTCCCTACTTCCCTATTCCAGCCACATCGCTACTCTCCTCAATGACCCAGACTCAAAAATTCAGTAAATTACTTAATCTCTCTCCATGCGTTTGTACAAACTTCCTAGGGCAGATGCTACAAAAATGCATTGTAAAGAGTGAATGCCATTTAAATGTGCCCCACTATTGTCTTTGATGCTTTCTCACCTCTTCCCACATCTAAATGGTTGCCAAATCCTGTTGATTCTACCTTTGCATTATTTCTCATACCTTCACCCATCTATTGTCCATTTCCACCCCCACCATCTTTGCCTATTGACTTCCTTCAAATCTCAACTAAAATTCTACTTTCTTTAAGAAGCTTTTCCCACCCTCCCTAACCCTCCTTGATTTCGGTGCCTTACCTCTGAGATAGCTTCCAGCTTACTCTGTGTATATGTTATATGTACATATTTGTTTGCCTGCTGAATTCCTGAGAGGAGAGACCATTTTTGACTTTTTACTCTCAGAGATTAACACAGTACTTGGAATACTGTAGGTACTAAATTGTTGCTTGTTGATTAACTGACTTACTGACTCACAAGGTTACAACTCTAGCATGGATTTGTGCTGGGATTATTCTACCTGCCTCCTAACTAAAGAAGCTGTATATTATCTCTTCCAATAACCCTTCCCTCATCTGTATGGCTGATTGTCATCTCTTCCTCCTCAATTTTCATATATTATTTATCCTAGGTATTTCCTTCACCTATAATCACACTTTTGTTTTATTTGGCCATGTTTCTATGTCGTTGTGATTGGAGTCCCTGGGGATGTTCCTTCAATGACTGCCTTTGCATGACCTGAATTTATTGGCTAGGTAAAAGAAGGGGAGAGGTATACCAAGATTAAGCTGGAGATATGAGAAGGAGAAAGGGGAAGGTTATCATGGTTGCATGGAATTGAAGACTATTGCTGCCATATCTTGTCTTACTAATGCCTTAAAGAACCCAAAGGATATTTTGTTTACCTTCCCTCTTAATCCTCCAAGTAGGAACATGTGATTTCCTATTTCTCAGTGAGAGGCAAGGCAAACAGTGAGGATGCAAACCTTCCATGTTCATCTAAATGGAAAATTGTTTCCCAAATTTTCCATTTTCCTTATTTTGACCTAGGACAAGGACTATAACAGGGTAGAAATCTCAATCCTACATTTCCCTAGATTTCTGGGAAGTGCTTGCTAATGATATTTGTACACACACAAGCACATACACACACATGTGCACATGTCTGCATATTGATAGGTGTATATGCATGTATGTATATAACAGCACTTCCTTTTTTGAGTAAATAATTCTTGTTTTCATTACATGAGTATGAGTTACAAATGACTTGTCAACAATGGCTGAATATCCTGGGGAGGAGTTATTAATCAGGTGGCAGAGAAGTGAGATAACATAGAGTAACTTTAATCTTAGACAAAGATGAGTTTCAGAAGAAACAAAAGACAGCACATGGGGAGAGTCTAACCCTGAGATCCTGACACAGATCTTTCATACCTGCATCATACTTATTTGTCTACAGGTTGTATAGTCTCATTAAATTGTAGGCTGCTTGAAATGTTATCATGCTTGGGGTTTTCTTGGCAAAGATTGTGGAATGGTTTGCCATTTCTTTTTCTAGTCTAAATGAGGAAACTGAGGCAGACATGGTTAAGTGATTTGCCTATGGTCACATAGCTAGTAAGTGTCTGAGGCCAGATTTGAGCACAGGAAGGTGAGTCTTCCTGACTTTAGGCCTGACCCACTGTGCAACTCAGCTGCCCCGGACTTTGGGTAGGAAGGTCAAGAAGATAACATTACATGTCCCACTTTTTTGAGATATGCATTCATCTTCAGTTCACACACAGAATCTTTTCAGGGTTTAAATATACTCAAGAATACACAACCACACACACTCATATACATACACACTTATATACATACATACATATATACATACACATACTGCAACATTATACATATATGGACACACATACATATACATATATGTTACAGATTCTAGAAGATATACAAATTTTGACAAATTTGTCCAGAATATACTCCAGCTTAAAACCAATAAGGGACACCTTCTCAATTTTCTTTTAATCTAGCAAGTAACCAAGAACAAATATAAGGCTATTTAAGCACACATACATGTGATATGACATAGATGCATGTATGTTTATTTTGTATGTATATATATACATATTTTTGTTTATCGTGCATGTTGTTTGTTACATATGTGTGTATCTGCCAAATAAACTTATAACCTTATAACATATATTTATATAATATACACACACAAATGAACAAGTTCAGATTAGCAAAACACTTTTCAATTCCATACCAAGTTCAAAGAAAAATTATAATAATTTACAAAACAAATAAATGCAGAGGTTAATCATAAAATATAACACTAAAACCATTAAAGTTACCAGTTTAATGCTCAGATTACAAATTTGCCTCTCATCAATGAAAAATAACCTCCATTCTTTCAAAAAATAGACAATTTTAACTAGTCTATGAATATTTTCTTTAAGAAGAGTACTCTTTCACTTACAAAACCTCTGAGGACAGTGGGTTTTTTACTCCAAATTATAAATTTAGAATCAATTTAAAACTCTTGATCAATATCTTTCTTCTTCATGAAAATCAATTCAGCAACAAGGATTATCACATTGCAAGAACCAAGAGCAACTTCATAAAAAGCAGTGTTGCAGTAAAGTAGGTCCTGTCTTAGAAATGGAACAGACAAAGCCTTTCATTTATTATTCATGATACCTTGTGCCCATGTCAACTCCTGATTAATAATTAAAATTAATCTCATTACAGGAGATTTCATTACAGGATAATTTAATTAAATGATGAATTGGCTCCCAGATGTCACCATCCGTGCCATCTTTTAAATAATGCTGATGCTGACCCAGGGATTTGCTAGGTTTCAGTCTGGCTTTGAGAATGTGCATTATTTAATAGTTTCTACCATTCTAGAAATAAGAAAGGGAATTGTTCACTATTATAAAATTGTCTTTTGCAGAACTCACATTTTCATAACTGATATCTGATCACTTAACTGAAAATCCTCTTATTAAAACTTACGAGCTGACAAGTGTCAATGTGCTTCTTTTCTGTCTTAAAACTGCATCTTATTTTTGTCAGTCTAACAGACAAGGGCCAATTTACTGGTTAAATATTTCAGTTCCTTCACAACATTTTATATCACTGTAGAGGTATTTATATACAAAGAAATATCATAGTTAGGTTTGAAGTGCTCAGTTTCATAAAACCAATGTAAAAAAATATTTATCCTTTCCAACGTTCAGAGTACTGGTATCTAAGGAGAGGAAGAAAAACCTTACAAATAGTACAAAGTTAACTGGATAGTGATGAGAATGGAAACATAAGGATTTTGTTTTGCCTAAAAGCAACTAGTGAATAGTCTTGCAAAAACTAGTGTATGTTTAAAAAAAATGCTATGTACTAACATGAGTCACCATGTCTTAGGGCCTGCCAGCAAACCACATACTTCTGTGTTGTAAACATACTTAGCCTACCACACTTTGCTCAAGATACATACTTTGATAAATCACCAAAAGAAAACACTAAAACCACTTAACCATACTGAGGGGGTAAAAACATTTAAGAGACATTTCTTTATTTATGTGGAGTAGGGAGATATTTCCAATGCCATGGAGTTTCCATCATAAAAACTCTATGCTCTTTCAAAAATATCATCAAAAATTGGTTTTAACTATTTCCACTGGTAGAAGTAGATTTTAATTGGATTTAAATAATACTAATAACTAGCATTTCTATACCTTATAGTTATAAAGCACTTTGTGTTCTCTTACTTGATTTTCATAAAAATCCTTTAATGTTGTTAGTGCAAGCACCTGAGTCTTGAATTGATTAAATAAATTGATTAATTTGTCATTCACCTAAGAAGAAACTCAGGCCCAGGGGGAGATTAAACAACTTTCCCGAAATCACAGAGATAACGAATAGAAGAGCAGGAACTATGTGATAGACTCTCAGTAAATAGATAATGACTTGCCTGCTTCTCCTGCTTTTATTATTACTCCTTCTTTGTCTCTTTTGCTAGATCTTTGTCCATGCTACATACTCACTAACTGTAGAACTCTTCTAAGGCTCCATCCTCAGCCCTCTTCTCTTTTTGTGCTACCTTGCTTGGTGATCTCATCAGCTCCTACACTTTTAATTTCTATGTAGATAATTATCATTGCTATAGATTCAGCTCTCTCTTGAGCTGCTATAACCAACTGTCTTTTGGATATCTTGAACTAGATGTCTAATAAACTCAACATGTTCAAAACAGAAATCTCTTTTCCCTTTCCTTTCTCCAACCTTTCTGTTACTACAGAGGACACCATCAAACTTTAGTCACACAAGCTCCCAACCTCAGTACCATTCTTGATCCCTCACTCTCATCTCCCATAGCCAATCTTGTGACAGACCTGGTAGTTTCCACCTTTCTACCTTCCCAACATCTCTCTTATATGACCCCTACTTTCCATGCATACAGCCGGAACTCTCTTACCTCCTTGTCTCTCACCTAGATTATTAAAATAGCCTTCTAATTGGTCTCCCTGCATCAAGTCTTTCTCCAGTTCAGTCCATCTTCCACTCAACTGTCAAACTGAGTTTCCTAAAGGGCATATTGACCATATCATCCTTCTTAGTCTCAACATTCTCCAATACCTCCCTTATACTCAGGTTTCTTCAGTGCTTCTTTAGAATGCAAAGGATCAAATATAAAGCTCTCCATTCTTTAAAGACTTTTACAAGCTGACCAAAGACCTACAACCCAATTGTACAAACCTATATGCAATTTTTCACAAGCAATGCTTCATCTCCTGACTCTATTTCTTTGTTCTAACTATCCACCATGCTTGCCATGCTCTCCCCACCTCATCTCTACCTCTTAGTTTACCTGATTCCTATCAAGACTAAACTCAAATTCCAACTTTTAAAGATACACGGTAAGTGTACCTGGAACATAGTAAGTGCTTAATTAATGCTTATCAACTGAATAAAAAAATCTGTCTGTTTTAGTTATACTGAGAGGGAATGAATGTCAATCTAAATATATGATTTTTTTTTAGCGTAGGAAATTCCTTCCATTCACCAGTAGCTTATAGCCTTCAAAATCATCTGCAGTGCTGATAGTTTTAGTGATTTGTCCACTGTTTCAGAATAAAAATATATCAGCCAAAACATGTAGGCTCAAGCACAGATCTTATTGACTAAATGTCCAAGTAAATACCACACTGAAGTGACATATTTTAGTAATATGAAAGACAATACTTATTACTAGTCATTCACATTTACAAAGTAATCAATGGTATCATACAAGTTTCTTTGAAGAGTTTTCAATAATCTAATTTCCCCCTAGCAAAAATACAGTGCTTAAAATATATAGAAGACCATAGATTTAAAAAAAAAAAGGAATGGAGAGATAAGGGACTGTTAGTTGAAATGCCAAATTATATATATATATATATATATATATATATATACATATATAAATATATGTATATATATATATATGTATATATGTGTGTGTATACATATATATATTTGAAAGTGATACTACTGATGGTAAAAATTCCAACATTCAATCAAGAGTATTTTCTGTACTGATACATATAAAGAGTTTGGTAGCACATAAAACAAAAAAAGAAGTCTCCTTATATACTTCTCCTGTTTGGTTTTCCTATCATTTCTTTCTCATAACAGAAGGCATATTGGCATTCACCTGCTAAACTACTTACACTGGTTCATGATTGCCTTTTAGCTCCCTCAAATCCTGTCTCCTTAAGATATCATTGCATGTAAGGTAATATAACACTTATTCATTCCTGCTCAGCCTCTCTAACAACACACATCCAGTTCTCTCACACCATATTAATCTATACTCACTGATAGGTAATTCTTAGCTACTTACCCTTCTATTTCCATCATGCTTTTTCTAAGAACCTTCATATACATTATCTCAGTTGATCTTCAAAAAATCCATCATGTAATTAAGAGCACGTATTATTCCCATTTTTCAGGTAAGGAAACTGGGTCCCAGAGAGATCAAATGATTTGCCCAAAGTTTCATAGTTAATAACTGGCAAAGATAGGGCTACAATCTGATCCTTGATCCAGCATTTTTTTTACTGCAGGGCACAAAGTAAAAGTCTTCTTTGAAAAAAAAAATGCATGTACATATTCTCCCTCTGGCTGAAATCTGAGATCTTTGATGAAAGAGATAACATCTTTCTTTTTAAACCCTCTGTTAGCATCTATAAAGAAGATATGTTATTACAAAGTTCCAAGTCTACCAGAAAAAACTCTCACACACTGTGGTCATTGCTGTGCACAAAGTTCTCCTGGTTCTGCTCCTTTCACTCAGCATCAGATCATATAAGTCTTTCCAGGCCTCCCTGAAGTCTTCTTGTTCATCATTTCTTATGGCGCAATAGTACTCCATCACATTCATATTCCATAATTTATTAAGCCATTTCCCCATTGATGGGCATCTCCTTGATTTCCAGTTCTTGGCTACCACAAAGAATGCTGCTATAAATATTTTTGTACATGTGGGTCCCTTTCCCATTTTTATAATCTCTTGGGGATACAGTCCTAGTAGTGATATTGCTGGGTCAAAGGGTATGCACATTTTTGTAGCCCTTTGGGCATAGTTCCAAACCGTTCTCCAGAATGATTGGATGATCAATGCCTTCCACACTCAGAGAAAGAAATATGGAAGTCATTCACAGAATGTAGCAGATCATGTTTG
>CM053770.1:413489282-413526258 GCA_028658325.1 Potorous gilbertii | reverse complement strand
ACTAATGGGGAGAAAATTTTGGAACCCAAAATCTTGTGAAAATGAATATAAAAAGTTAAATAAATTTATTTAAAATAAAAAAAAAAAATAAAAAAAAAAAGTGAACAAACAGCATTCAATGTAGAATCATGGAAAGAAGTTTAAGAGGTTGGAGCAGTTGGCATCCCTGGGGCCATTCTTGGATACTATCTCTGATCCACTATTTATTTTTTAAGTGTTTTAAATCTATGTCCTTCTGAGTCTGTCGTGCAAAAGGGATAAAGATAAAATCTACTTATTGCTAAAACACTTTAAGCTCTGTGGATAAATGTCCAAGATGTGTATTAAAAAATAATGCAATAGTCACTGAAGATAAAGGAATATGTTTTTATTTTAAGATATCCATTTCCAGTATGATTTTGGCACAATATATGCAAGACTCTTGAAATTCTTAGAAGAGGCAGTAGGCCTGAATTTAATCTCTGTAGACCACAAGAAAATCTAAATGTAATAAATTTTAACTTCATTGATTTGGCTCTTATGAAGTCCAAAGTAATGTCGTGATCTATTGAAAACACGGAAAACCTCTGGGATGTAGGACGGATGTTGGAATTCTTTCATACTATTGAAGAAATGATTCAGGATATGGAGACGTGCTATGAGACTACTAATGAACCTTGGACTAACATTCATCATAGACTGAATTCTGGAACAGCTTTTGCTTTTTCCCAGATGGTGGCTTAAATATATTTCAATCTATTGTGGGCTTATATAGTACATGACAGAAGATAATTCAAACACAATGTCCCAATTGTGTATTTGTTTTTGTTATAACACTTACTGTGTATGCAATAAATGCCCCACTACAAAAATAATAAAAATGTTTTTCTTATACATAAATCATTCCCCATTTTTTAGAATGATTGGAAGTGTGGATTAAATGCATGTGATGTCTACTTTTTTAAAAAAATGGTTACTGGTGAGGATCTCCGTCAAATCCTGTTCTTTTACAATGATTTAGGGTTTCATGTGCTAATGAGCCATGTTTAAGTTCTTATATTTTGTTTATGAAAGTGGATTAAAATTTTTAGCGTATTCAGAAATATTTAAAACATAATCATCATAGAAAATAGTCTAGCCAGGGAGAATGTATCCTTATTTCAACAGAGATTTAAATCTACAAACGTAACTACAAGATGAGTTTTGTTTGCAAATTAAGTCAAGCACAATTTTAATTGAATTGAATTATTTTCTAAGTATTGTAAATTATTTGCATTTGTCTTTGTTATTATTTGAATGCTCACTTTTCATGTTAAAAGAAACAAAAGTACAGAAAAGAATAAATAAATAGCTAAAGAAATCTTTTAAAAAGGTATTCTCTTTCCCCATTGATCTATTTTATTCATAACTTATTTTTAACTATAGTTTGTGTTTGCATATGCATATATATCTCATATATTTATCTCTTTGTCATTCTCTCTGATTAGTAAAACTCTGATATCATAATTTATGAGTTATACTACTTCATAATCTCACAGCATGTGTGATATGATGTCAAATGTGGAAACCTTGGGAGCTGAGCCAAATTTCAGCAGAGCTTACAGACAAGCAACTCACCAACACAGCTGAATCTGACCTTGTGTAATGGCCTGACTTAAACAGAGGCGCCTTCTCTTGGGAGTAGGGGGAAAGTCAGATATGAAATACTTTTCAGCATGCACTGTTCACATACTACAAAATGGCAGAAGTATAGAGTTTTAAGAACAATGCTTAAATAATTCTCCTGAATTAAAACATTAAGGGTCCAATAACTCAGTGGTGAGAAAGAAAATATCTTTTCTCTTCTTGAAGAAAATATTTTTATTTGGAAACAACTTGCTCAAATGAAGACAACAATTTATACAGGAAGGAGGACAGGGATGTGGAGTCAGCAGACAAAGCTTATAACATTAGGAGAAATTAGTAGTTGTGCAACTTTGGGCAAATTATTTTACTCTTGGTCTGAGTTTCCTCATTTATAAATAAAATGAACTGAACTTATTCTAACTTAGAATTCTATGACTCTACAAGCTTAGCATATCATTCACACTTAATTTGTGTCTATATGTGGTCAGTTAACTGACCATATATGACCGTAAAACACAGCTGGCTCTGTCTACCAAAGCTAATCTTCACAGCAGAGTCCCATGTAAAAAAACAAGAGAACTCTAACTTATTGCTAATATTTAAGATTACTGATGAAAACTATGCCAACTAAACAATTTGATCATCAATGAATATCATTTTACTTATTATAATACGATAACCTGAATAATTGCAGAAAGGACATCATTAGTGGAAATATAGCACTGCATGTGGAATAAGTGGATGTAAATTCAAACATTGTCTCTGCTACTTACTATCTGTGTGACTTGGGAAAGTCACTTAAATTCTCAAAACCTCAGTTTCGTAATCTATAAAATAAGGGAGACAGAAGTCTGATTTGCCTTGTAATCTTACATCTCCCCATTTCATGATCCATTGATAAAGGATGAATGTTTCCAGAAAAGAAAAGGGTGAGGGATAAGAGAGAACATCCTCAGCACTAGAGGGTACATGTACTAAACATGAAAATAAACAGACAAGGTAGCTAATAAAATTATCCTACAAGATGAGACCTGGTGAGTTTCCACCTGTGCCAGAGGAATGAATACCCACAGTGGTAATAACATAGATCTATTAAATCATGTAATATCACAGTATTTATTGAAAAATAAATACAGAAAAATATGAAGAATTCAAAAAAGCATGGGAAGATGTAGGAATTAATGCACAACCACCATCATCATTATCAATGCAGAATCAGGAAAACAACATATAAATTGATTTCAACAAAATAAATCAAAAAAAGAAGCAAATAGGCAAAAATTCCAAAGCAAGAAATTGTATGGAGATAATGACTATGGCTGACCTGAAGAAGAAATGAGAAAATGCACTTTCCACCCTTCTTGGCAGTGCTGAGGAACTAGACATGTGGAACATTCCATATACTGTCAGACTCAGTTGCTGTGTTGATTAGTTTGTCTGAATTGCTTTCTCCCCCCATCCCTTTCTATTTTCTTTTTTATAGCTAGGGAAGTAAGAATGATAAATTTTGAAATAAAAGTTAAATAAAAATAAAAGATCAAAAAATTAAGAACAAAGAGAAACTACATGATGAAGCACAGCATAGGTGGTAGGCATTTAATATTTGTTGAACTGAAAAAAGAAATTAGTATGGTAGTCTTTCTCAAGGGATGCATATAATAATCACATTTAGGCAAATCACCTACACATATTTGAATTTACTTTGTTATTTTGCCATCGCATGGAGTGAAATCGACATACCTCTTCCCTTTACTATAATTTTCATGAAGATACATATACATAATATATATTTTTATATATATTATATATATATAATATATATATATATATATATATAAAACATTTTATCTCTATAGCCCTCCCCACCCCCAACCATCAGTCCAAAGTCACTGCAGCACTTGTTGCACTTTGGAAAGTCTTACTAAGAAGAGTTGAAAAAACAAGATCTTTGTCTTTAAATCACAAAGTATTAAGACTAGAAGAGATCTTAAACTCATGAAAATTGGTCCAACTTAATTTTATAGCTAACATCTATTCACAGAAAGCTTGTGACTTACCCAAAATATCACATCTAATAAGTGACGGAACTGGTTTCCAAAGAAGTTATGAATGCAGATGCCACAGATCTGCAAAGACCTGATGAAGAATTCATTAAAGAGATTACAGAAAAGATATGGGTAGCTCTAGAGAAACCTATTCCAGAAGGTTGCTGCAGCGATGCCAGTTCAAGCTGCTGATAAACTAACTCATCTCAGAACATCCAGTACACATCATCTCAGCAAGTGGTAGCTTTCATTTCTGGAGCTAAGCGATGAGTTATTCAGATGGTGAAAATGCAAAAGGATTCAATGTTTAAAATTATTCATCACCATCATAATTTTCAACAATGAAAATAAAAAACATCTCTTGGGTTACTGTAACCTAGATGCTGGGGTTAGGAAAAGGTATAAAAAGTAGTTCTTGCCCTCAAAGGACTACAATTTAGTTAGGAAGACATATTCATAAAAAGATCAATTAGAAAATTCTAGAGTTTGAAGGAAGGGACCTTAAAGGTCATATCAGGCAATGCTGTCATTTTACAGATGAGGAAACTGAGGACTGAAAAGTTTAAGCAATTTGCACCAAGTTTGTCTTACTATAGAATAGGACAGGATCTTAGAAGTCATCTAGAACCAATGGTTTCAAACTCAAATAGAGACAGGAGCCATTAATATGTATATAATATTAAGAAAAAATATTATTATTATAATTGTACAATTATATTAATAAGTAATTATCGAATTGTGATTTAGGCTTTTCTCCTATTTTCTTTCAAGGTCCAACTCCTGTAAAAGGTCAATCTATCTCTGAAGCACATGGCTGGTCAATTAAATTACTCCTAGCCATCAAGAAACATGATCTTCAACCTTGGGCGGGACCCCACACAAGTAGGAGACCTAACTTCTGTTTAGTGCATACAAAATCCATTCTGGGCAAGTCCTTATTTTGGGGAAAGAGCACTGTTCTTATACCCCTCCTATGAGAATTTAGGGTGACCCAGCTCATGAAGGAAAAACCCTGCCAGAAAGGTCTGGATGAAGATGAATTCCCCTGTCCAGATTGATGAAGGCTGTTAAATCTCATGAAAAAGCCTATTTCTCAGAGGAGGAGCTGCAGACTTCTAGCCCACCTCCTCATTAAATGTCTACCAATCAGGGTTGATTTTCACTTGTCAGTGTCATTCCCTTTCACAAAGGTACTTAAGACTCTCAGGTTTTCCACAGGATGAGGGGGTCTTTGGTTACTGAGAGAAACAATTGACCATCAATTAATAAATTGATTGCTGGCTAGCCTGATTAATAAATTTATTATTAATTACCCAGAAACCCTGTCTCAGAATTTTCATTCATGACAGTATCCCTATGCACCATGTATTGATTTAGTTTCAAAATGTAATATCAGCTATCTTTTATTGTATTTTTATTTATTTTGTTAAGTATTTCCCAATTACATTTTAATCTGATCTAGACTTCCAGCTGTGTATTTGATACCTCTGATCTAGACCTATCCTTCTCATTTTTCAAATAAAGAAACTGAGGCTTGAGGTGGGGTGATTAAGTGCCATATCCAAGATCACATGAGGAGCATATGGCAGAGCTAAGGATTAAAACCCAAGTCCCCTGAATCTCCATTATCCCACTTCAATTTACTCCTTCCTCTATCTCATGCTACAGCTAATGTTTCTAGCTTTTACATTCATTAGCTATGTGATTGTGGACAAGTTTTTTTATTATTAGTCCTGAATATGTTTAATAATTATTAATATCTAAGTATCTTAAAATAAAGTGAATTCAGGAACATGTGCAGAGACCACTTTGCGTAGCATCACAGCATTATTCAGCAAATGTCTTAAAGAGTCACTGGTGGCAGTCTCAAAAATTGATTTTTCTAACCTATAGCACCTTAAGCTTTTAGGAAAAAGACCTTCATTAATCGAATACTCAGTTAAAAAAATATTCACTCATACATCTTGATCTATGTCTCATGAATACACACAAGCACTAAGAAGACAAAAATTAGTAACTTTTCAACTTCTACTTTCAACTTCCATTGTATTTGGGTCGTGGAGGGAGGGTGTCAACTCCATTTTAACAGATTTTAGCATTAAAAAAAATCAGAGGGATCACACAATTCATTACATGTCTCAATTATTTCCTGACTGCTGAATTTGACAATGCTTCTATTACCTGTCATTTCTTACTTCAGGGACAGCTAAATTCCCTCTCATTTTCACTACAACCCAAGTTACTATTTGTATAAACAGTTTTTGGGAATCCAGATGCTGATCAGACCAGTTAGCTTTGTTCTTTTGTCTTGGTTTTGGTCACTGTGTGGAGAAGTACAGCGGAGAGGGACTGTGGTTCCATAGAAAATCTTCTAGGCTATAACAGTAGTTTTCAAATTTTTTTATTTTTATTTTTAGGAATAAGAGATTGTTGTCTAAATGTCCTGTTTGCCCCCTTTCTCCTTTCTCCTAATATTCAACCCAACAGAAGGTCATTTTAGATTTCAGTTATTCTACTGAATGAATGCATAAAAAAACCCTAGTATCTTCTAGCTGAAGTTTACTGGAGTGAAGTCTAGGACGTGTGGGTGAATGGAGACTCACTTAAAAATAATTTTCAAATTAAAATTCTTAAGTCGCAGTGTTTCCAGTTAAATCTTTCCAGGATTAAATGCCAGAAAAATGCGTGCTGTACATGTTGAAGAAGTAGCCAAAAGGGACAGCCAAGATTTAAGCTAAACTGTTTTATCTGGACAATTGTTTCAAATATAGGTCATAAAGAAAATGCATTTCATTGTATGTGCATTTATATGATCAAGAACTGGTTTTAGATTAAATCATTAAGAAAAGTAGAAAGACCTATCTTGCATATTTACATCTACATGGAATAACACATATATATGTGTAAAAATGTGTGTATGTATGTATAGTTAGAAAGGATTTTTATTTCATACAAAATACAACTTGATTCTTCTAGCAACATGGTGAAGTGTCACCAAGTTTTTCTATACTTCAGAATCTGAGTTGGAATCTTCTCTAGGTCATCTATCTCCTACATGAACCCCTGTAACAAATCATTTAAATTCTCTCTGGGCCCCACTTTCCTCAAAAATAGAATGAGACTTGGATTAAATGAATGCTAAGATTCTTTCTAGCTCTAAGTTTAGGATTCTGTATATTTAATTATTTATCTGTGCTTAAAGAATTGATCCTCAGGGAAAGAGTTTGGGTATCAAAACAAACTGTTACAGTCTTCAGTAGTCATTTACTTTTGTATAATAATAGTCCCTAATCTCTACATATCCCCTTTTCTATAAAATGTACCTCCAGTCTCTACTGGTTTCAGGAAGGGTTAGCAGAGGAGGAATAGTGAGTGATTCAGAGATATATATTAAAGAGAGGGAGTCAGTATTAATTTTTATGCTGTTACTACTGAGAATTCAGGGAGATCTGGTACATAAAATCTAAATAGGAAAGAAGGGAGTGAGGGAGGAAGGAAGGAAGGAAAGCAGGAAGGTAGGCAGGAAGGAAAGGATAAAGGAAACAAGGGAGGAAGGAAAGAAGGGAGGAAGAGGAGGGCTCATTAAGCATTTATTATATGTGCCAGGCACTCCGCTAAGTGCTGGGAATACACATATAAGCAAAAAACACCAACAATGTCAATATTGTAAAAGCGAGACTAAATCTGGAAATTAAAGGCCTATAAATTTAACTTCTATGCCTGGGAAAATTCTGTAAAAATTCATAATAAAAATCAATGTTCACAATCTTTAAGAGTTTGGAATACCATTTCTGTACAGTCCACAAGAGAAAAAAGGACTAAACTTCCATACTAAATTGGCAGTCCTCGTGAAAAGGGAAGGAATCTCTCTTTCTCTCTCTCTCTCTCTCTCTCTTTCTCTCTCTCTCTCACACACACACACGCATACACACCTGTCTCTGTCTCACTCTTTATTTCTCTCTATGTATAGGTATATATTAACTATACATATATACATGATTTCTCATGAGCGACACAATATTTTATTCTATATGGAGCACATAGCTAGTTGCATATATAAGAAAATACGATATAAAGTTCACAACTGGTTTTGTAATGACTAGTAAGAGGACCATGCCTACCCAAAGATGGATGGACTCATCTGTTAGGGCTGGGAAGCAGGGCACAGAATGAATGTTTTTATTCTTGTCCAGAGGACAGAAGAAAAGCACACATAAAATCAGTAAACAACCCTTAGTAACTTGATAGAGAAGGTCGCTAGAGACAGAAGGCAAAATAAAATGGGTTTAAATAAAAGAACAAATTTAGATAGAAAACTCTGAGAAGTACATTTTGTTAAAAGAACAAATTGTATCAGTATAGGATTGTGAATAAGGTCCACAGAAAGAGAACCATGCTGGCTAAAAAAAACAATCATGTAAAAGTCATGTTAAGCTTGAGTTAAGTTTGAGTCAAAAATCCATAATTAGGGAGTTAAGTCCCAATAGGGGAAAATAACGAATCCCCTTAAGTAGTGACATGTTTTCAAATCTGCACTACTAGAAGCTAGAATTATGTAAAATATGGTGATTTGTTACAATACAATAGGAATATGCAACGCAAATTCAAATAATGTGATCACTTCAGGGGGATATGTTATTCACTCTAATCAAGACCTAATTGCCCAAAGAATATTGGAACTATGAACCCCCACACTCTGCCTTAGTTCAGTGACAATTCTCAGCTTTCACTAATAACAAAATCACACCCTTGATAAAACATTTCAAGGACTTTGCTGATCTGCCAAGTATCCCGCCTCCTCTTACACACTGCCTGGTGCTACACTCAAGATCAACCACTTAGGATCCACCACATATAGACTTCTCCATTCCATTTCCCCAACTTTGTCCATTATCATTGCATGGGTCATAATCCTGCCAAACTCTGCTTAAAGCTCAAGCTCCCTATGAATTCTTTCCTTAATAATCCGCCTTTCTTTTCTTACCTTTCTCAGGAGTGAGGTATCGCTACATAGTGGTCATTGCAGAATCACAGAATATTGGAATGGGAAGAGAACTTAGAACATTTGCTCCAGGATCTTCAACCAGTCATATCTTCAACCAGTTAATAAGCATTTATCAAATGTTTATTATGTGTCAGGCATTATGCTAAACCTTGGTATTACAAGAGTCCCTGCCCTCAAGGAGCTTAACTTCTAATGAGGGAAATAGCATGCAAGCAACTTTGTGTGTTACATAAATAAAGGAAAAAAAAGAAAGGAAAGAAAGACAGTCAATATCTCTTTACACAAATATGATATATGTATATATATATATGCAAACTATGAAAGACACATACAGAGTCAGAGAGCAGGAAGAGAAGGAGGTGGGAGGGCGGGAAATGGGCCAGAGTGTTAGATGGAATATAAGGAAACTGAAATCCAGAAAGGGTAAAGTAACTTTGTTGTTTGATTTTATTGAACTAACAAAAGATATTCATCAGTCTATAGTAATAATAATTACGTAACACCCAATAAATGCCAGTTATACTAAGGGATTTATAAATATTATTTCATTTTATCCTCACATAACTCTGGGAGGTAAGTGCTATTAATATCCCCATTTTTCAGCTGAGAAAACTGAGTTAGAGGTTGTGACTCGCCCAAGATAATACAACTAGTAGATATATGAGGATGAATTTGAATTCAAGTCTTTCTACCTCCAGATTCAGAACTTTGTCCACTATACCACCCAGCTGCCAAAATGTTATAAAAATTTTTAAATAGACTAAAAAGCATGATATTAAACAAAAACATTACACTAATTCATCATTGTTATTCTTTAAGGATACAAACTTCCTGAGAAAGTCATCAATAGTATACATATTTAATGTTTCCTTATCCAGATCATTTGAAAATGTCAATTTCAGGAGACTTCTAATGCTACAATAATTATATATGGCTAAAATACTCATACTGTATAGTAATATATGTCCTATTTGTTAGTGTAACAACACAAAAAATAAGCCAGTTTCATTATAATTGCAAATGTCACACAGGCTTTAAAATATGAAACATATGGCATGAAAAGTCCAAAACCCAGCTGGAACTGGCCCTCAGCAAGATGTTCCTCTGAGTTCTGCAAACACTTTACTCTTAATTTTATAGGTACTGGCAGTGTTTTGAAAGTACAGAAAACTGAAGGAAAGTAGAGCAGATGCAGTAATGACCTAGTTATTATGCTCATTAGTGTTTTTAAAAGGTCTACCTCATGAAAATGTGCTCATAATCCTCCCCCATTGCAAACCTTTAAATCAATTAGGGAACTCTTGAAAATGATACAAGCCACTATAAAAATTTATCACCCCCAAAAGTAACCAGGTTACAATAAATTTTGGATAAATGATTGAAAGTAACATCATAAAAATATAACCAAGAAGGGTGAGGTGGGGGCATATGTGCTAAAAGAAATGGTTCTCTACAAAAAGAAGATTTATCTTCAGTTGCTTCTCCTACTAATAGTAATCGTTTTTCCTTACTACGGGGGGAATTAATAGAGGATAACAGTAGGCAAGAGGGAAGCATAATAATCACATTCATTCATTAGTCTTATTGACAATTCTATTAAGCAAAATAATTTGTTAGCCTGAATAAGATCTCACATCTTAATTACAAGTGTGAGTTCCTGCTAAAATTGTGAAAAGTAAACACACAAGTAAAAACTCAGAGATGTGACAGGTGTTAATAAATCTCCCAAGAATATAAGATGGAATTTAAACAAATTATATTTAAAATAATGTAAATGGAGCTCGAATTCAGATAACCCCCTAGATGCCATCTAGTACAACTAATTTAAATTAACCAAGAAAATAAATCTTTAGGAAGACGCTTATTAGTGTACATATATACATAAATATATACACACATATATACATACATATATATACATATATACATACAAATACACATATACATGGTTTTTCAAAAATCTTAGTGTAGTATTGTTATTAAACTTAGCTTCAGAAGACTTTTTGGACATTCTGTGTGTATTGACACACATGTTTGTATATATACACACATATTTGTATATAAATACAGTCCAGATAGATATAGATATAGATATATAGTTATCTATGTCAATATATGCATGAAGATACGTGCATGCTTATATACCTACATTATAGCTATGCAACTTCACTAAGATTTTGAAACATCATATGTGTATATAAGTACATGTATATATATATAGACACAATATGCAATATGCGTAAGCATATACCACATAAACACACACACACACACACACACACACACACACACACACACACACACATATATATATATATTCAGTACCAGGTTTAATTTACTTTGTGTATGGCATTATTCTGGGCAGTGTAGAAAATTAATTCAATAGTCATAATTTCTTAGATGTAACAATATATTTACATAAAAATGTACATATAAGTTATACATTAGAATTTTAAGTGCATTAAAAATGCCCATTCTGAACACATTTATTATTTAGAAATTAGGATATATTGTATTTCATTATATTTCCTACTTAGATATTTGTTGTTTCGCCAAAATTAGCCATTTTTAATGTAAGAAGAATTGTATATATGCATAGAATTACTTGCATATCTTTATCTATACATATGTTCTACTGTTCAGCTACTTTTCAGTCATGCCCACCTCTTCATGATACCCTTTGGGGTTTTCTTGGCAAAGATACCGGACTGGTTTCCCATTTCCTTCTCCAGCTCATTCTGCAGTTGAGAAAACTAAGGCAAACAAGCTTAAATGATTTGCCCAAGGTCATATGTGTGTATAAAACATTTTTTTCTTTTATTTAGTTAGAAAGTATGTGGACTCTTCTAGCTCTAAAATCCTGTACTGGCAATTAAATACCTATTCAAAAAGAAAAGAGTATATGTCAGGGGAGAGGAGGCATTGGCGAAGGGAAGGCAGCATGGTGGAGAATTTTTTATTTAAGTATTAATGGAGGGAGAAGTAAAAGTGATATTGGGATCAGACTATAGATAGGATACCTAAACAAGAGAAGGTAGTAATTGTTGAGTTCAATAAGCAGATCACAAACTCTTCCCAAGTCAGTACATGAGCATTTATTTGACACCTACTCTGTGCTAGTCACTATGCTGGTGTAGGCTTTAGTAGTGGTTGCATACTTCACCTATCTCCATATCTACTGAAAATATTTGCTACAACCAGGGTATCTGAGTCTATTTTCAAAGCAAATATCAAAATAGAAAATACAATATATATTGTACTCCTCTTGGCAGAATTGATATTTCAACCATTTGATATTTGTTTTTCCCCAAATTCATCTCTTCTTCTCCTGCCTCTAAGACTGTGATCCTTAAGCCTAGAATGCACTCTTTCATAACCTTTGGATCTTCTCATCCATAAAAATCCTGTTTACATGCCATCTCTTTAGGGATTTTCATACATATATCATACATATCTTACATTGGTTTGCACACAACATCCCCCAACAGTATGTAACCTGCTTGAAGGTCAGGGAATGTTTAGTTTAGTTTTGTCATGATAACCCTATAGCACAGTACAAAGTCTTGAGAATTCTTGATACGTGTTCAGTGGATTGGATTATTGAAATGAAAGGAGGAATAAAACATCCATTCATCCATAAAATATTCCAAGTGAAGTCAAATATAGGCCTCCTAGTATAATTTTAAATCCTTTGAGTTTTGACTTGTTTGGTCTCCTAGTATTAATCAATGCTCAATTTGTTGTCTACAATGCATATAGTATTAACATAAGGAGGAACTCTAACTACCCTTTGGGGAGTACTTGTGAACATGAGGAGGAGGTCAGATGAACAATACATTTGATCCAGCACATTACTCAGAGAAGCATATTGGTATCCGCTATTTCATAAAAAATGTCCTTCATCTTGTAGCATTTGGCAGCATTTCTGTCATTGATCACATGTATGTTTTCCCATATAAAATTTAATACAATTCAAGCCATTAATCTTAAAATTATTGAAAAATGAAGGTTTTAAAAAGTTCCATTCACTATCCTCTCATGAGGCTAAATCTCTGTGTCTTTAATGATAATTTAAGGAAAAGTATATAGGTCTGGAGAAGAATACTGGTTCTTAAGATAATAAAATGAATTATCAACCCACAATTATATTGCTTTGCATTTAAATAGAATTTTGTATATTATTTCATTGAGATCACCCTTAATTTTATAATGATAATTACTATTTATAATTACTGTTGGTTTCTTTTTCTTTGAGTGGCAATTTAAAGAAATATAGAAACTAGATTCAAAAGTCGTACTTGGGCTACTTGTTTTGCCCCTGTGGAAAAATCAACTTTGAATGTCCCTACTCTACATGTAGGGTTGACATGAATCTTCACCATTGAACCAGCCAGCACTACCAGTCTCTGGCTGACTCATGGCCATATGTTGTGGTAATAGCTTTGATGAGCCATACATAGTCTATGTCTCACCTCTACCCACTTTGCAAGGTCTCCAGAGAAGTTTTTGAGAAGTAGGCAATGGTAATTGCATGACAACTCAGCTCCCTAAGAGGAAGATGCAAATAGAAAGATGGTGGGGAGAAGTAACAGAGTAGTTCATTTTAATTGCAGGATTCAAAAGAAAGTGTTAACTATTCAGGTGGCACACCACCCATGCATTGAGAGAGGGATGAGACAATCAGGGAGTGCTATTAGCTGACTCAGAGTGGTTATGAGGGATCCAAGCAAAAATTAATTCCCACAGAGGCCTGAGAAGAACTTTGACATGGAGAAAAAGATCATAAATCCCCTATCAAAGAAGCATTCGTGGCTTGAATGAATTGAAAAGTGTCCATCAAAGCATTCATTAAGTACCTACTATGTGCTGGGCACTGTACTAAGTCCTAGGAATACAAGAAAGGGGGGGAAATCCCAGTTCCTGTTCCCCACAATCTGAGAAAGACAAAATGGAAATGATTATGTATAAACAAGATATAAATAGGAAATAATCAACAGAGGGAAGGCAATGATACTAAGAGAGATCAGGAAAAACATCTTATAGAAGGTGGGATTTTAGTTGGGAGCTGAAGGTAGTCAAGAAAGCCAGGATGTGAAGATGAAATGGAAGAGAGTCCCATAAAAGAGGGACAGCCAGTGAAAATGCCCAGAGTCAGGAGATGGAATATATTATTCAAAGATCAGTAAAGCCACTGTCACTGAATGACAGAGTACATTGTGGGTGACTAAGGTGTAAGAAGACTGGAAAGGTAGGAGGGAAGCAGGTTATGAAAGGTTTCAAAACCAATTATGATTTTATATTTGATTCTTCAGGTGATAGGGAGCCACTGGAGATTACTAAATGATGGAGGGGGGATCGTGAGGTCAGAGCTGTACTTTAGGAAGATCTACAATAGCAAAGTGAGGATGAATTGTAATAGAGTCCTATGGCAAGGTAAGCAAGAAGCAGGCTATTAAATGGACCAGGAGTAAGATGAGGGTCTACACCAAAATGTCAGAGGGCAGAGTAGGACTTACATAGCAGATATTATGAAGGTAGAATGAACAGGCTTTGGCAACAAATTGGATATGTCAAATGTACAAAAGAGATTTCACTCTATGGGAGTTATAGCATTCAAAAGCTTGCAGTGTCTCTTAAGAAAGAGAGGTAACAGTGGGGAACTAGGACAACAAAGCTAAAAGGAGGACAATAGCACTATAGAGAAGGACCAGTGCTAGCTCAGAGCAGTGGGCAACACCCCAAAGCAAAGGGCCCATGATGCTTACTGGGTATGAATGATCGTGGCAGCAGAACAATGAACCATTGATGGAAGAGAGGCTGGTGAAATAGTAGTGATGGAGGGAAGCTGACAAAAAGGCTATAAATTAAAAGAGCCCTGATGGGAAAGAGGCCAGTGAAAGAGCAAGAATTCAGTGAGTTAGAAGGAAGGAGAGGACGATGAAGAAGAAACTGTCAAGTAGTAACGATTAAAGGAAGGTACCTCAAAGAGCAGAGCCCTAAGGAGGAATCCTACCCCCTGGCCGGACATCCAAACCTATAGTAAGAATATAATTAATACTATACTATACAATCACATAAACTGTGTGAAATCCCTGAGGCAAACTGGTGGCTCATCAGAAAAGGGAAATTTGATTTTCAAATATTTCCTTTGGAGACACTGGACACTGACATAGCGCCACTTCTGACATATACTAGCTTTAGAACCTGGGCAAGGCAACTAATTTTTGATCTCCTTGGAAATGCCATAAGACTCCATAAGTAACAGAGAATATGCAGTGATATCAATCAAAAAAAGTATTTATTAGGGTACTATATATGTATATGTGTGTGTTGTGTATGTGTATGTGTATATATACATACCAGGCATAAAGGAAACAATTCCTACTGTCAAAGAGTTGACATCTGTGTTATACTCACACACATATACATATGTGTAACACATATTACACATGTATATTTATATATAATACATGTGTATATTTATAAATATATAAATAGTATGTACATATCCCATATATAATATAGATCAACATCTAACATATAGTACATAATAAACATAATATAAACATAAAGGGAATAAATATCAATAAATAAATTTTTATTAAGCACCTACTATGTGTCAGGTACTGTTGCAGACTAAGTCACTGTTTTAGCCTCCAAACCCCTGAAATGGGGATAGTAATACTTGCACTCCCTACTCAGTAAATCAATTTGGAAGCTCAAATAAGATCTTGAGATAATGTATATAAATAAGTTACTACATAAATAATATTGTTAAGCAAATGAGCAATAGCAACATTGGTATTGCTGTTGGTGCTACTGTTGCTACTATCACTTCTACTATTGCTACTACTACTGCTATTACTACTAAATATATTTCTCTTCTCTATGATGTGATTTTATTGGGGGAGGATCTATAATTTCATTAGCGTAGAAACACTTTCCACCACCACAGATCAGCTACTCTAGAGAGATGCCTGGGACATTGAGATCAAGTTGACTAACCCCTGGTCAAATACCTAGCTTGTGTCAGAAACAGGAGTGGAACCCAAGTTCTTCTGCTTTCCTATCTGAAGACAACGCTTCTACCAACTATTTAAAGGAAAACCATCTAACAGAAAAGATGACACCAGATGGAAGCATGCCCCAACATTTAATCATTGAATAATTGTCATGTTTTGTTGTCTAGAGAACTCTCATCCAATTCCTTAATATTTATGCATCTCTTCTGCTAGCTGAGGAATTGTAACACTAACTCAAGAAAGCCCTCATGCCTTTGAAAGGGATAATCAATTAATAATAGATGTCTTAGAAAGTAATAAATTTAAAATCAAAACTAATTATCTCACATGCCCCTTCCATGATAAGTTCCTGACTTGAGTTGAGCAATATAACTTAAATATACTAAATGTACACTAATGATATTGATGGTATTAATTTATTTTTAGAGAATACCCTCTGCTCAGTAAAAATACATCTGGGTAGATCAAACGAAAAGAGCTCACATTCTATGACAATAAAAAAATTTAGAAGCAATATGGAATAATGGAAAGAAAATTGGATTTGGAGTCAGAATCTCATGATTATTAGCTAGGTTACTTCTGACCTGTGTGACTTTATCCAAGTAATTTTATTTCTCTGAGCCTCACTTTTTTATTTATGAAACAAGGGGCTAGAGTAGATGCCTTTCTACATACAAACCTATAGCCTTACATAAATGTCCAACTGAATATTACGATTGATATCAGGGTAAAGATATAGGTAATTTTATTTGAATACTACTGCTGATTTTCTCATCCCAATATTTCAGAAGATATAAACCTGAAAATAAGATTATAATATTGAGATTGTAATATAAATTTCCAAATATTTCCTTAGAATAATTTATAATTGTTCCAATTTTTTAAACTACCTTAATATGAGATGTGCAAAAGATCAGCATCAGTCAGCATGTCATGTATGTCCAGATACTATCCCTGAAGGAACTCTCAATAAACAGGAAAACAAAGTACACAGAGTGAATTTGGAAACAAATACTCTTCCACAGGTAAATATGTATAAAATAAAACAAAATAGAGAATACTGGAAGCAAAGACATCCCTAGAGAATGTGTACCAAGATGATTAAATCCTATACCTCAAAGAGTCCTGAGAGTCCCTAAGCATTAATCAAGTGGCAAATCATTGAGACCATATTTTGGTGTTTGCCATCTTGTTAAAAGCATCCTAAGGGGTTCCCATATCTCTCAGGTTTCTAATCTGTTCTCCATAAGGCAATTTCATTAAAAATCATTAAAATGATTTTCTTAAAGCTTAGATATGACCATACATCCAGGAAGTCTAAGTGACTCCATGTTCCCGACAGAACACAATTTAAAAACAAATAAAAAATCCCTCCTTTCCTTGGCATGTGAATCTCTTCACTCCTTTATAATGTCTCAATAAACATGACTTGCCACCATATATGATACAGCCCAACACAACTGATCTTCCTGCAGTTCCTCACAGATAACACCACGTGTTCCATATTGGTTCCTTTATACTGGCTGTTTCTTCTTACCTCTGAATCTTGGGTTCTCTGACTCCTTCCAAGACTCAGCCCAAAGAGCATCTTCCTCATGAAGCCTTTCTTTGTTCTGATAGCTGGCAAAATCTTGGCCATCACCCCACAGGTTAGTCTGGATCCATTTTGATGTGGTCTGTATATATACTTATGGCTATACATGTTGTCTCTTCTTGTAAAATGTGAGCTCCAGGAGACTGTTTTTCTTTTGTCATTGCATACCCAGTGCCTACTGAGCACAATGCCTAGCACATAGTGGGCACTTAATAAACAAACACTTGCTGATTCCTTGATTCATGTGAAGCAGTCTTTTGCATTTTGAGAATTATGACTTAGTAGACTGAGCAGCAGCCTTGAAGTAAGGAGGTTCTGGATCAAAGTTCTGCCTCTGATACAGTCTGACCACGTGACCCTGGACAAATCACTTGACCTTCCAGTACTCTAGGCAACTCTGTGAGTTTACAAAGGGTGTACCAAAAGTGTTAGTATTGTTTCAAGTCATTAAAGCTCAAATCTCTTTAAGATTAAAAAAATCAAGCTATTAAGTCTCAAAACTCTTTGAACTTTTAAAAATATTTAAGCTTAAAACTGCACTAAAACTTACGGGACACTCTGTATAAGTGGCAGATAAGGTATGAATCTGCATTGATAGAGTGAGTTTTCTCTCCTCATAGCATCTCAAGTCCAGTCCCTATCCTTCAGGCTTTCTTCCAATAACAATTTAAAGCAATTTACTACTCTCAAAATCTACATTATTTTATCATATTTCCCCCATTTAAGCTGCACATGCCTTTTCCCTATTTAAATTGAGCAAAACAGTCTTTGATTGCAAAGTAAAAACTACCCTAAGACTGCATACCTTTAAAGAAAAAAATTAGCCTACAAATTCTAACCATATGCATCCCAAATCAGGGCTTTTAGAATTGCACTTTTTGAAATCAGTGGACTAATTATCATCTAATAATTTAGAAAAAAAATATTTGCAATGATACTGAAAATATCTTTACAGACAGGATAGTTAGTTGAAGAAAATCTTCAGGGAAAATTTCAGTGAGTAGGGAACTTCCAGTCCAAAATAAAAATGTGTCATTGGTATACTCAGGATGTCAGGAAATAATTTTTGTTTTGCTCTAAAGCATTAGTATGCTCTGCAAAAATAAATAAATAAACATATATGTATATATAAATATATTTATATAAAATTACTTTGAAAAACAACTTTTGAATTCCAGTCCCATTCAACTTCAACTTATTGTTTAATCCTAGGTTATAATGAATTAACCTAAATGTGCACTCTGTTATATAAAAGATCCAGAGGATGAAATTACATCAGTCTCTAATGAGGCCCTTTGAAATCCTAAACTGGTAAGTCAGCAGCCAAATTATTTTTCTTCTGTTAATGCTGATTGAGAAGTAAATAATAACTAAGATAAAAAGCAAACAAACAAAGAAAAGTTCTTAACACCCTCACTGGAGCTGCCTCTTAAGCCTAGCACTGGCTGAAGAATGATTTCAGGCACTCCTGCAAATGAACAACAATTCAGCGAGATTTAGGGACGGGTGATTTATGTTTCCCAAATCTCAAGAAAATTATATTTGAAGATAGTTTTTTCTCAAGGTTCAATGCAGAACTTAAATTGAAGGTAATTTCAAACATGGTCTATTCAATAATCATAAACTAAACATGGTCTCATAAAATGAGACTGAATGGATTATTATGTACGGTGAAACCACATGTTTAGCACAGTCACATGGTTCTGAATCTTTGGGTTTAATGATGGGAAACAGAATAAAACAAACAATCTGCTGGTCCTGATAGGATCCATACTTGTGTTTAATTTTCATTATTTGACATGGTATTTTTGGTGAGCAAATGCCAACAAACTAAACTAAAAAATTAAAAGAAAAGAAATAAAAATACTAAAATGCTAATGTTTTATCCTTTCCTGAAGTATAAGAAAGAAGAAAAATGGAACAGTTCACATTCTGCATATGCTAAGGCTGTGAAGTAAATGAAATAGGAAAAGTTTATCCTTATCACTTTCTTCCCCAACTCCACACCAAACTTCTTTCCTTTGCTCCTTGCCTCCCTTCACTGGAACTCATGCCCTCCATGTGCCCAGTGTTCCTTTGTAAACCTGAACTCTTCTATCATGGAAGAAATCAATCTGATTATTTCTAATAAGGGTGAATAATTTTTGTATCCTTTCTCTAGGAGGTAAATGTAGTATAAAAGAAGACTAAATACTTATCCAATCTGATGAAACTTCAAATATTATGAGAAGCCCTAGTGGTAGAAAGGAAATCTTTACAATGCCATATTGGTGACCACCTACACCTTTGTAAGACCAATTCCGACATATGGAATATAACAACTTTGTCTGTGTTTAGTTGCTCCCTTTTCTTGGATAGACATTAAGCACAGAAAAAGACAAGCACAACTTTCCCCAAGAAACAATGAGTAGCATTTTACTTAAGAAAAACTACACCGTGTTTATATTTTCTTTTCATTTTTTATTGGTAAAAGATAAGCTGTCAGTGCCAGTAAACTGTTTCATGGTTCAGGAAATGTGAACATTTTTGCAAAAGCAGAAAATAATTTATATTTTTACTTCTCACTTATTTTTTATTCTTCTCTAACTGATTACCTAGTGTGCATAAATGATAACTTACCTCAAACTTCAATTCCATCTTGTTGCCCATCACCCCCTCTCTCCTTACCTTCTACATTGCTCTCAAAATAGATCTATTTCTACTGTTGAATGACATTGCAGGACTCTGGCTGTCCATTGAGACTTTGGATGACCCCTGTGATTTGACAGAGCCATTTGCTGTATTCTCTGGCTCAGTTAAGGGCAAGATACTATGGTGAAATATACCAGTTCCTTTGAGAACCAGTGATATTATTTCACTTAGAATGAACCTAACTTGCTGGATCAGTATTAAGGTTTCACACACTTAGCAGCTCTCATATTAATGATCTCTCACATTTATTTAACACTTTTAAATTAGCAAAGTTATTTATATATTTTATTTCCCTTGAGGACAGGTATTACTATTCTCATTTTTACAGATGATTAAACTGAGGTTCAGAGAAGTTAAGTAACTTGACCAGGGAACACATAGGTGGAAAATCTCCGAGATAGAATTCAAACACGTATTATTAACTCAAAGTCCACTATGCCTTGCTGTATGGGTATTAGAACGGTAGATATGGGAAATTCGATAGACATAGTACACCTTGATTTTGGTCAGGTATTTATTGATACATTTGATTGTATTCTTCTAGACAAGATGGAAAATGGTAGGGAGGCAGATTCAGAATTGGTTAAACAACTGCTTCCTAATAACTAGTGATGAAGAAACTGGTGTCAAAGGTTGGAAAGATGTCTTCTCTGTCTTTAGCCCTGTTCTGTTCAACATTAAATACTTTGACAAAAGAATGGATGGCATATTTATCAATTTTGTCATCTGTAAATTGGAAATAATAACAGAACCCTTCCCACAAGATTGGTGTGAGGAGCAGATGAAATAATACATGTAAAGGGCTTTGGAAATGTTAAAAGAAATACACAAATATCAGCTAACACTATCATCATCATCAGCTCATCTTGAGAGGACACAGACATAGGAGGGGCAGTAACTGTGATGAATGATAGAATCTGAATCTGAAAAGATCCTGGCCTTCTAAAACTATGGACCAAAACTAAGAAATGTAATGTGGAAAATAAAGTCTTACATCTGAGTTTTTAAAAATGCACAACTATAGGAAGGCAGAAAAGGAACTAGAACATAATTCATATGAGAAATACCCAGAGATTTTAATGTGCTTTACTTTTAATATGGCAACAATTTGAAATGGCAGCCAAAATAACTAACCTAAGTTTAGGACAGACTAATGGAAGGATAAAAGTTAGAATAAGAAAAGTAGCAGTCCCATTGTAAACCACTCAGGTCAGAATAAATCCAGTTTATTATTTTCAATTCAGGGGGCCATATTTTGAGTTCACTGGCAAGTCATAATAAGAAGAGAGCAGGGTAAATAAAATGGCATGGAAACATCAAACCCTACCATGCAGGGATGGACTTAATGAGCTAAGAATGTGTAGCCTGAAGAAGGGAATATTTGGGGGTTGGGAAAAGGAAGAGGAGCCACCCTAACTACCTTTACATATATGAAGGATAATCATATGGAAAAGAGATTAAACCTCCTTTAATTATCCCCAGAGAGAAACTAGGAGTAATCAAGAGAAGCTGAAGACAGGACAATAGGCAGATTTTGGCTGGATATGAGGAAAAACTTCCTAACAGACTTATTTAGTTGTAGAATGGGCTGCCAAAAAGGGTCATGAATTCTGCAACATTAGGGATCTTGAGGTGGAGGTTGTGGATAACTACTTAATGCGTACATTAAAGAGGAGGTTTCCATTTTGGTCTAGGCTAGACTAGGCGGTGTTCAATGTCCCTTCCAACTCTGAGATCCTTTGACTATGTTTTACGTATGCTACTTCTTCATCAATACTCTCTTGTTACGTATTGTGTATTTGCTACTTAATGTTATAGTGTTATTTAACTATTATCACAAAAGAAATGATGCATGCGACGCACATTATGAATCAGAGTAATGTACATGTATAATCAAATGTTATCACTAGATACAAATAATAATATTTTTTCATCTGTTCATTGCTTTCTTCCCCTCACCTGGACTGTAAATTCCATCAAGGAAAGAAACATGCCATACCAACAGAACTTAGCAAAGGGATCCTGCAACAGCAAGGAAGCAACAGAGAATTCAATAAATATTTGTTGATTGACTAAAATCCTTTGTCTATGAAAATCCATGGATCCATTTGCACTTGAAAGATAAAACCCAGAACTGAACAAGTCTTTAGTGTCTGCACAACTCTCCTCTTTAGTGACCTCCCATTTTTGCACAAGCAGAGATGAAATCAATAACCACAATTGAAGCGACCTATAAAAACTGCATGCTTTCCAAACCATCTACTAAAATAAGTCAACTAGAATTAGATGATTTTGCTTTGCTACTTTGTCACAAGAAAAGGTTAAGCTGAGGGAGGTGAGAACAGTTGCGGAAATGACTCCAATAGGAAGACAAAATGCAAGAATATAATCCATTTATTTTAAATTCATGAACATAGCAACTTCATAATATATCGTGGCCAGACATTTAAGGTAGATACTATGTATCAAACTGTTCTGATCTTTATGTCTTATTACAATGACTTGAACAAAGGTACTTATTTTTAGTCAGCCTGTGGACCTTCTTTAAACTATGGTCAGAATGTCCTAACGTTAGGCTCTTGTTTTCCAAGGTACACCACAGTTATTTTTTCTATCCAAGATCCACAATCTTTAAAAATACTTACTCTTTGCTTGGCTACCCCAAATTGAGCTATCATATACATTTTATAAAACCAGTTATGCATACGGTTGGAGAGCCACCGATTTAATTAGCGTTGCTATACAAGGGTTGAATTGAAAATATTTTCCACATAATCTAAACTCTTCACTGAACACAGCAACTGCCAACTATCTTTTTAGTATTTTTCAGTTTCTCAAAACCAGTCATGCATGACAAAAACTGATTGTATTTCTATCTGCACAACTTGTACTATAGTTAGTTTACTTTTACAGACAGGAGACACCATAGAATTAACAATAAGGAAAAAGCATAACTGAAGTTCTAAAACCCGTGTTCAAGTCCAGGATAAACCGCTGACTAGTTTTATGACCGTGGGCAAATCACTTAACCTCTGACCCTCAATCTTTCTATAAAAGGGCCAATAATATTTTAATGACCTCACAGAAGTTCTATGAGAATAACATGTGATAAGTGAAGTACTTTGGAACTATAAAGCTATATATAAATGTAGTCTATTACTGTTTAGAGTATGATGTACAGTTATTGGGGGAGGGGTGAGTGGGGAATAAATATATAGGATGAAGCCTATATTCCCAGATTAAGAGTAAAACCATGAAATTCACTCAGTAGCACCAAAATTGTCCAAGTTATCCAAGGACTGTGGAAAATTCTCCAGAAAATGCAGGTGCATTCATATTTCATCCTTACTGAACTATGTGTAAATCTCTATACAATATATGGGCTCCTGAGAACTTGTTACATTATATATTTCATACACCCAAAGGGATCACTATTCAATGGAAAATTCTCTCCCTTGATGATCTCATCTGCTTTCTTGGATTCAAACATCACCCCTATGTATATAATTTTAAAATCTATAATCCAACCCTAATCTCTCTCCTAAATTCTAGTACCCCCACATCTACAGTTGTTTGATGGACATTACCACCTAAATATTTCACTATACCTTAACCAAACCCGTCAAAGCCTGAGCTAATCATCACCCTTAAAACTTCTTCCTCTTCCATATGTCCTAATAATACTGCCATTGACATAAATCTTTAAGGTTTTTAAAGCACCTTAAAGCCACTTTCAAATTTGATCCTCATAATAGTCTCATAAGGTAGACATGATGTATTCTGCCCATGGTCACACAACTAGTACCAGAGTTAACGTTCAAATGCAGATGGCCTGACTCCAAGTCTCATGCTCTTTACACCAAATATCTCTCTGTGGAGGCCACCATCATTCTCTTAGTCAACCAAACCCATAACTTTGGGATCATCTTTGACTTCCATTTCTATCGCCACTCCCCTGACTCATACCTAATTAATTAGTGGCTAAATTCAGTTAATTCTATCTCTATATCATTTCTTGAAACCACATCCGTCTTTTCATATATACTACCCTAAGCTTAATGGAGGATTTCATCAATTTGCAATGATGTCATCAGTTCTCAATTATTAGCTTTCTCACGACTCTCCCAGCTCCAATATACCCATCAAAATAGCTGCCAAAATTATCATGCTAAGGCAAAAATGCTGTCCATGTCTGCTTAAAACCCTCTTCTCTCTGGGATAAGATATAAATGTAATAACTTGGCATTTAAGACCTTGCCCCCTACACAAAACAGGTCCAATTTAAGGTCTTATCTCTCATTATTTCTTTTCATGATGTTTAAATCTAACTAAACCACTAGTTTCTCCAAAACCAATATTTCATCTCCTGTTTCCATGTATTCCTGCAACTTGTTTCCTACCCCTGAAAACCATTCCTTCCTTATGTTAGCCTTGCAAATTCTTTCTTTTCCTTCAAATTTCAGCTCAGAGGTTAACTTTTCTGACCAGCATTCCCTGATCCCAGTAGCTAGTCCTACTCTATCCCTTTTCAAGTATCCTCTCTGTCTCATCTTTCCTTTGCTTCTCCTCTTCATACTTTGGGTTATATTTACATGTGGATATGCCAGATTCCATCTTCCTTACACTTCCTCCCTGCCCTTCCAGTTAAAAAGGAGATCCTTGAGTGCAAAGAATTTTTTTTCTCTGTATTTTGTGCCTACAAATTGCCTGGCAGATGGCAAGAGATTAATGTTGTATTAAATGCTACCATAAATCACTTAATAATCAGAAATAATGCAATCTGTTTTAAGTTCACAACTTCATAATGCCTATTTTTTGTAAGACAGAGCATATCCATTTCACATGGAACCAAATTTATTTGGAAACCACTCTATTCACTGAGCTAGTATAGACAGGTAAGTGGGTTTATATTTTGATCCACTATATCACTTTCAAAGGCAAGTACTAACATTCATGCTTCCACATTATTTATCTGTTCATATTGCCCATGATGATTCAGATTCTTCCCCTGATCTTTATGAAAATGCATTTCAAAAGAAAATTCTGGTGTTGTCTAAAACAAATATAAAACCAGTTAAATTTTCTAGGAAAGAGTTGCACCCCAACCCCTTATCTAAAATACTCATCCTTTATTTTTCATGGAATTTTTCATATCTCTGTGAAAGTATCCAAACTCATAGGTGATTTCCAGGCCCTTTGAAAATGACAGCAGAACCTTTATAGCACAGATCATTCTATACAACACCTGAGGATCTGAAGAGCAGATTTGATATGTTTCAGACTGCAAGGATATGCCAGTGGTTATAATGAAGGCAAAAACACACAGATCATAAAGAGTCAGAAAGGCTCTTGGACAATATCAAGTCCAATCTCCATCCTTCATTTTAATGAATGAGGAAACTGAGTGTCTAAGAGGTTAAATGACTTGGTAGCAAGGCACAGAGGAAGGAGTCAAACTGAGGATCTCTGATGTCAGCTCCTTTTGCACTGTACCACATTGTCCCTTTCAATGAATGAAGAGTTAGAGACCATGAGGTCCAAATGTTTGTTTTTTTTAAAAAAATAAAAAATAGAAATACAGAAATCAAACAATAAGAATTTATTAAGCACCTACAATGTGCTAAACATGGTGCTAAATTCTAAAGATATAGACAAAGATAGAATTGAAAAGGTATTTTGTTTTCCTGACTATGAAACTAATAGTATATTCATTTTTTTCCTATTACAGTCATCAAGTTGCAAGGTTTAATCTAAATGAAGAAACTACCTTTCTAACAGCACATGAAACTGGAGAAAAGTATATAAAAGTCATAAAATGTGTCATATGATTCCATGCCTGAAATATACTCTCTTCTTCCTCATTCTGACTTGTCAAAATCTTTCTTTTCCTTCAACATTTGCTCCATTTGCCATCTTTTCCATGAAGATGTCCTCAATTCTTCTAGCTGAAAGTGTCACATCTCTCCTAAAATTTTCTGAGAGCACTGCCTGGATCTTTCCTTTCACATCATCTTATTCTATTTCTATAATCAATTATTTGATCAATTGATTAGTTAATTATAGGGAAAGTCTGTATTTAAAATGATCTAGTATAGTTCATGTGCTAAGTGCTGGGAACACAAAAGCAAACTTTCAGTTCCTGCTCTCAAGAAGTACACATTAAAATAGTAGACAATATAGTGGTTAAGAAGAAATATGGTTTGGAAAGATACAGGGATATAGAATTGATGGTGTCTGAATACAGATAGAAGAAAAAAAAGAACAGGGATAGTAATTTCAAGGACAGGGCAAAAGATAGATATGACCTTTACAAGTACAAAAACAAAGTTGATTTGATTATAGTGACAGAAGTGGAAGGAATGGTGGGCAGTAGGTAGGGGGCATGGTAGTTGATGAGGAGCATGAGAGACAATTGAAGCATGGTTGTAGGCCTTATCTAAGTACTTTTTGGTGGGGGGGAAGCAGAAACTATACACTTTTTTTTATCTTGGTATTAGAGTTTAATTCCTTGCATTCCTTTAATAGAAATTCTGTAATACAGGACAGAAAATTCTCAGTATTTTAAAATTAATTCAAAATTTCCAATAAATGACACTGTACTAAGTGAATTTTACTAAGTAAACCATTTTATATTGTATTACATATGTCCTTTGTATGCATTATCACTTATAAATCTGTTGCAGATTACAATTTATTAACTTCTATCATTTTGTTGCAATTGGGAAAAATAAAAAGAATCTTTTCTTAAAACATTCTTCCACTCAGTATTTTTCACCCATTTACACATGGCTCCCTAACACTTTAAAAAAACTTTTATTGATAATCCTTTAAAATTTTTATTTGTTAAAGTTTTATTGATATATTTTGTACAGACATTTATAGCTTACTTCCACTTTGGGAGAGATCTCTTGTAACGAAATAAAACATTTAAGTAAAACTAATAATATGGTGACCTCATCTGAAAGTGCACACCACATTTGACATCTGTAAAACTTCTCCCCAATGCTCTATTTTAAAAAAAATAACAGAAATATACTCCCCTACAGTACTTTTTTAAAACCAGTTACTTTCCAATGACTACCCCCTCCCACCATTTAAGATCTCATGTGAAAAAGTACAATAAGCAAAGCAAATCAGAACATTGGACACATCCATATGTGTCTGCTTTATTCTTTACCTATAGTCCCACTTCTCACTACCAAGAGGCAAAAGGCATGTTACACTTTTACTTGCCTACGGTTACTATTAGTTATTACATTGATAAGAGCACTGGTTTTTTCAGTGCTATTTTCCTTTATGTCATGGAATCAGTTTGATGAATAAAAAGAAAAATTGTTACACACTTATGCTTACTTTGACTCTGTATCAGTTCAAATAAGTCTTCCTAAGTTTCTTTGAATTCTTCACAGCTATCATTTCTTATGGCCCAAGTCTTCCATTACATTCAGATACTATAGTATATTTGGTCATTCCCCAATCAATAGGCAGATGCTTATTTTCCTTCTGGTTCTTTACAACTACAAAATGCACTATATTAGTCCAAAGCTATACAATTGGCAAAAAAAAAATATTGGTAAAAAGAAAGAAATTTGATGTTATCAAAATGACTGTATAATTGCTCGAGGAATATTCACCCTCTCTTCTTCCTACTGCTCAATTTTGTACACAGTTAATTTTCAGTTTGCAGAGTCTAAATACTAGTCTCTCTTGTACTAATTTCCTAACATAGGACTTGTTCATCCCAATGATTACTAAAATCTGGAGTATGCTATTTCTTGATAAAATGTCAATAGTTAAGCTGAACTTTTTAAAATTATGAATGTTATTTACAAGACTTTGAGATGTTCTTAAATACTTTTGTATTTAAGTGAAATGTCATTGACAATGAAAAATATCTAGAAGACCCTCTCAAATATAGAAAATCCCTTATCTTTTGTATCCCATCCTTGACTATCTCTATAACAGGAGCAAACACATTTGACCTTCATTTATTCTTATGGTATTCCATTGATATTGATATGGCATGTTTAATATTGCTACATTATATATGACGTTCCCTTCACTTAGAATATGAGCTTCCTGCAGGTAGAGACTATCTTGCTTTTCCATTTGTATTCTCTGGGCTTGGCACATAGTTATCACTTAATAGTTTTTTTAACTTCATTTATATGACATATCATACCATGTCATGTCAGTAACAAGCATTTATTAAGTATTCTCTATATACCAGGCACTATGGTAAACACTTGGGAATACAAATTTAAGTTTAAAAAGAATAGTCTCTGTCCTCAAGGAGCTTACATTCTGAAAACACAAAAACATAAAAGAAATTTGAAAAGTCTGAGTGAGGGGAGTGCATGGGAGGGAAACCTCAAGATGAGCAAGTAAAGGAAATAATGTATATTATTTGGTTTTTATTACACGAAGTGTATTGAACATTTCTTAGTATCAAGGCATCAAAGTATCTTGCAACTGAATAATTTTCCTCAATCTGCTAAAAAACTAAAAATATTAAATTCTCCTCATATGATATTATTTTTTAATAATCATTTCCTACCTGATTAGGATGGGGATGGATTTAAAAGGAGTAGGTGATGACTTATTTAAAAATGCATTTCAATGAAGTATAATTCTAAAATGTAATGGACAATGAACAAATACAATGGTTCTCAATATTTTTGAGTATGAGGGCCCCTTTTTAAAATTTCAGACTCGTCCTACATAATAGTAGATGTATTATTGCTTTCTAATTGAGCAAATACATTATAATAAAAAGCTACCATGCATTCAGTCATACTTTTAAATGGATACATATTTTATTAATTACATCATGTATACATTTTAAAATAATTATGAAATATTATGATTTTTAAATTTTTAAATTTAGGCTTCAGAAGGTTTGTTTGGCTACTTATACTGGATCACACTGCAAATACGTTTTGTGTGAGATAAGCAAGAATCAATATGATTTTGCTTGGTATATATATATAGATTCATGGATCCCTTGCACTAACTTGCTACATGGCAATCACTGGTTTAATCAAAGAAGTGATTTAACTTTTCCTATCTACCTATTTCACAACAAAAGAAAAATTGCAAAGCAAAAATAGATAACTGTTTACTTACGCATCACATAGACAAATATCAACAATAAATTATAGCAATAATAATTATTAATTTCACATAGTGTTTACAGAGATTTCTTTCCTACAAATCTATACACTTAGTAGAACTGTATGGATACTTATCCTCATTTTTCAGAAAAAAACTGAAGTTCAAAGAAATAAATTAACTTGATGATGAAGATCATCATCAAGTATCTTGAGCAATAATTGAATCCATGTCTCTAGTCTCCAAGTTTAGCATTGCAATATGCTCTTTTTCTGAAAACTGCATTAAATCTTGTAAAACTAGTTGAATGCAGGGACAGTTTTACATTAGCATGTACTGTTAAGTAGCGGTAACTGTTCATTTTAAAAATGTATTTTCTTGCATGTATATGAATTCTAAAGTCAATGATCCAATATGTGACATTGAATATATTTACTTGGTAACTGACTTACCCCATAGAAACATGAAATGTTGATATTAGAAGGGGTTTTGCCCCTTCCTCTTACAGTAGAAAGTCCAAAGAGAGGAAGAATCTTACCCATGTTACCTTATACAAAACAGCTTGTTCAGAGAACCCTTCAAGTTGCAGGTGCTAAAAGTCATAGACTCATGGGACTAAGAACCAGAGGAAACTTTGGAGAAATAGTCCAAATAAAAAACCTGAAACCTAGATAAGTAACAGAAGTTCTTTTTCTCCAAATCCAGTGCTTTTCCATTACCATTCTAAGATGTGGTTGTTGGATAGATTGTTGACTATGTTGCATTTATGCAACATAGTTATCATGAAAATTAATTTTAAAACAGAATAATTTGGATCGGAGTAAACTTCCTTTCTTCCCATTGCTCAATTTATTTTAACTCTAATTTCAAACTGTTTAAAAAACTTTAATCAATATTCATGGTTTTATTTTTCTGATGATTTCAAATATGATTGAATCCTGAAATATTTCAAGCTATTTCTTATGAAAATCATTCAAATAAGGAAGCTTACTTCCTATGTACTTTTTGAGTTTCTATGATAACTTCTTGATTGAGTATCATTACAAACATCCTTATAAAATCATAGGAACTTATGATGTATTATGTTTGCATTTCATAGATACTTGGAACTTTAAGAGACTTCAGAAGTCATCAAAGAGCACCCAACCTGAACGTTAAACCATTATCACCCAACATGAGTTTCAAGCTTCCTGATGACTTTCAACAGGAGTGGTCATATTGAATATGCCATCTCTAACATCATTTGAAACTTCCTTTCACTGGACAGAAATTGCAAATGAAAAGGAAGCCTTTACTATAACTCACCATGGGTTTCAATATCAATTTAACTTCTAGGTAGAGACAAGTGAGCGGGAGAGAGGAAAAGCTTTTTGTGCTTTTATTTGCTTTCTTTTCTTTCTCTTCCCAAAGTTTCTCCCTTTCCCTTGCTCCTCTTATATTCAGTACCAATTCAACAATGGAGTTGGGGTTGAGGGAGTCAAGGTGATTATCATGTGATCTTCTGTGAAGACTTGAAATCAATGGTGAGGTCATAAGAGTCTGAATATTTAGGCATGTAGGTATTGCCCAGTTTGACAAACACTATCACAATCATGCTAATCTCAATTGAGCTAAAAAAGAACCAATCATGCATCCAATCTCCATTCAGCTCTGCGGTATAATATGTAAAATATGGAAAATAACTGAAAAAGTATTAAAGTGATAGAAAGAACTGACCAGAACAATTTCATAAGTAGTACAAGGAAGATTAGCTGATAAAAGAACTTCCCAGTAATTTTCTCACCTCCACCCCTTGTCAAATCAGAAGGGAAAGGCATCCTGAACTTGATAAGAACACCCATCATTGCACTAGTGTACAATCCTCCAGTCTTAAAACTGGCTCTTGGAAATTAACATGATCTCTCATACTTTTCCTGACTCCCTGAACTCCTTACTGTCTTCTCTATTCTCAGATACCAAATGAATCCTCTTAATTTTTCTGGAATTCTAACCCACTGACCTCAGACATAGGCATGATTTCTAAAGTCTTGTCAGAATCATCCCAGTCCTTAGTGACAATCCCTGCGTGAGTACTATGTACTATACTAGAGGGATCAGAAGATACAGTTACTGTGATTATGTATCTCTCTGTATTTTATTGTCATACATACATATGACTATGTGCCCATCTACCTTTTATTATCATACATACATGCATATACATAGTTAGTAGTATATTGTTGAGATTAGACGGTCATATCAATACCTGAAGTGAAACAATAGAAAAAAAATCTACTTATCCTGTATGTACATATACACATCTTAATCCATCTCAAAGGTTCATAGTTTGAAAACTGTATGTAATTATTTCAGACAAGTACGATATGTCAAAATTCAGTTATTAACCAATTATCCAGTGTCATCTTGAATGCTCAGTGTTCCTCTTCATAATTTTGTCAGTTACAGATGAATATTCAAATAAGCCTTTCATAATGGGAGACAAATAGAAACTAGATCCCAGTCATCAACGGTATTCTACAGCATTGTCATCTTAAATAATTCTGAGAGCAACAACATATATATGTGTGTGTATATATATATGCACACATACATATTGAAATATAGAGTATCGATAGAGAGAAAACAATCATTTCTTCTCACTTAATACAGAATAAAATTTTTAGCACAATTATAGTAACTTTTTAAAATAAAATTATTCTTAATTAGGACTTACAGATTGTTCATTTAAATCCTGTGAGTCTTCCATGTGGTTTTCTCACTTTTCTTTTGTCTCAAGTAGAAGTTGTTTCCCTTTTAAATTAAAAACGGAATTTCTAGAAGAGAGAAACAAAAAATAGAAAGAGAAGTTATTTTCCTGAATTTGACCCTTAATTCATTCCTAAAATTTTCTATTTTGTCCCAACATATGAAATGTTAATAGGGAAACTTGTTTTAACACAATATAGTACTTGAAAAGAATAATTATGAAAATGAATCCAAATGAGTTAAAATTCTTGATGTCAGTTAGAATCCATGGGAATAACTATTGATTTAGAGCTAGATAGGATCTTAGAAGTCATTTTATAGATGAGGAAACTGAAGCTCATAGAAGATAAATGGCTAATACATGCCAATGATTGGGAATCCCTTAAGTAGCGAATTGTTCCCACCTAAGGTGGGAGGAGATGGGGTTCAAAGAAAAGTCAAATTCAAAGTTCAGAGACAACCACATCCTAGAACTGGTGCCCACCAGGATATCTCTACAGAGTGACATAATCAAATGAGAGAAGGAAAAATAATTACTGGAACAATGATTCAGGATCAGAAAGCCTGTGCTAATAGGGAGGTCAAGATTCAGGGAGAGATGGAAAGTTATATTTGTCAGAGTTACTCGTGTTACTTCTATAGCCTGCTTCTCTGTTTCTTATGTATCAGCATAATCATTGATGGATTCTGCCAATCTCCCTCCTGACTTAGCACCCTCAGAGAGCTATGGGATAATGTTCTCTCCCTAACCCCTTAGATCTCAAAGTCTTAGACTGATTGACAGCATTAGTGGAAAGCCTCTAAAACAATGTTTGCTAACTCATACCTCAGCTCTTTGGGACTATATTACTTCTGATACACTAGAAACAGACCCTTCTTCACCTCCATCATTCAAGAAAATCTCAAACCATGCATTCTTTCTACTCATCTACAATGATCAGTGGTGGGTGAACATTATGAATTTAATGTAAAAATGAAACCATCAAAGAAAAGTCTAGTAGAAGGCATAATTGGGTGTGGAATATGAGGGCTAACCCTAAGATTCAATAAGTAATAGAAAAAGTTTCACAACCATTTCTAGTAGTTTCTATAAAAGTCTCTTGAAGCAGAGGATCAAGGTGTCCCTGGAAGTGACATTTTAACTGCATGTCATGTGTATTTCAAGTTAAGCCCAGGTTGTATCAAAATGTCCGAAGCATCTCACTTACTATGCAGACTGTTTGTATGTGGGATGAATATAAGAGAAAAACAAATAAAAACAAAATCACAATAGGTGGAAATCATAACTTGTATAGAGAAATATGGGAGCAGCTTGGTATCATAGTGGATAGAGTACTAGGCCTGGACTCGGGAAGACTCAAGTTAAAATCTGGTCTCAGACACTTACAAGCTTTGTGACCCTGGGCAAGTCTATTACTTCCAATTACTACAAGAAGAAGGATAAGGAGGAGGAGGAGAAGAGCGTCTATGTTTGCAAGTGAACTAATTTATATTAACATTCCTTGATGATAGGAATAACAGACAGGAATACAATCTTAAAGACACTATTCCTGGGCTCAGTTTGCATACTTTGACTATTAGCTGGAAGGTAATATCTATGAAAACCCAATTTTTTTTTACCAAAATATTTTTTAAAAAGAGAAGCTTTATAGAAATGAAATAATTTCAACTCTCCTATTTTGTCTTTGCTGTTTGGAGTGCTATACCAAGTTTCCTTTTGATTGGAGGATACAAAGGCAAGCCTTAAGATTTTAGAAAAGCATTCTTTCCTTCAAAAGTACATTTGGCAGTACTTAATCAGTCCCACACTTTGGGACTTGGGGTCAGAGTGTAGAGGAGCAAACTGGCACCAGAAGTTAAGGTTAAGCCAGACATAATCAACAGGTCACTAAGTCTGAACCAGGGAACATATATGTAATTGTATGAGGCAAATTTCATGGCAGAGCTCCCTTCCCAGTAAAAGCACCATGGAATATGTTTCATATATTCAAAGTAGAGAAACGGATTCCCATAGTCCCTTTTATTGTGTAGTGAATTTAAGTCCAGGAATCCCAAACATGAGTGAATAGATCTACTCATTGACAAGGCTAGACAGAAGTTGTGGTCCTGTCGGGTAGCAGGGGGATGGGGTAGGGTAGAGTGGAGAACCTTAGATGTTCAACTGGTTCTTCTAACCATTTTGATGAGGAAAAGACCTTGCCAGCTTTAAAGGACATTAGACCTCCCTGTCTTCTCTTCAGTGTCCTAGCATCATACCCCCAACATAGCAGTGGCCTGCATCTCTCCCATCATTGTCCTAAACAGCCCTCTCAGATAAGATGGTGGCAGGGTCTGCATCACTGGGAGCCAAGGACAGATTGGACTCACAGCCCTTTAAGAAGCCCCATAAAGAGACTATATGCCATGCCTAAGGAAAATTTCTTGAGTACTCCACAAATAAAAGAAACAGACTTTTAGCAACAAGGAAATATGAGTTACTGTGTGCACCCTCTAAGTTTGAACGTATTTTCCCTAAGACATTGTATATACTGTAAGGACAGTGAGCCACAGAATTTTGGCGGATGTTTGTACTAAGTGTTCTTATTGTACCAACTTAGAATATACCATTAAAAATATTCATCTAGCTAACCAAACAGTTTTCACGTGATTATCCTGGGGTCAGGGGAGCACAGCGCTTGGTGCTTGGACCATTGTTAGAGAATCCCTGCTGACCCTTTGGGAGTGCACCTAGAAATCTAAGGCATAGGTATAACTAATCCCATTCTGGGGCCTGACTCATCTGTGGGAATGGGAGTTCAGATAATAACACCTTAGAATTTATATAAACTACCTTTGATTCCTTTCATTTAAAGAATGGGAATCAGCATAATGCTGTACAAGGGATGCAATAATTATCTGGCAATTCTGGTATGTCCTGTTCTGAATTGGGATCATTCATAATCTAACAGGAAATATTAAAAGGAGAATGAATTAAAGAAGATAACTTTGTTTTCTCTAATATAGAGACTAATAAACATTAATTCCAATATTTTCTATCATCATGCATATACAAGTATAGCAAATGAGGAAAGACTTTGCAGAACTCTTAATGATTCTTGTTAAACCTTGCTTCCTGACACTAGGACCTAGAGTCTAGGTCTAGGTTATACATTTCTGCTCACTTCTGAGATTATTTGTTCTACCAATACTGCTTCTATTTCTACCCAGACAATACTTTCTGCCCCTTCAGGTCTACCAAGAGTCCCATTGTCTCCAGATTCTTATATATTCCATATGGCACTTCCAAAACAAGAACTTATGATCTTTCCTTGATTTCTAATGATACGGAATAATGTTAGTTTCAATCTGTGTCCAGTCTCAGTTACAATGACCAAATGATATATGCAAAGCATTCTGCAAACCTCAATATTTTTCCATATCAGTTGCTACTGCTGCTACTACTGCTCCTGGGCTGCTATTGAGCAGTATTAGAATATGTATTAATAATTATGATGTAATATTATTCTTGATGATTTTTGCTGTGCCATTTCTCAGATGTGTCCAACTTTTCATGACCCCCGTTGGGTTGTTTTAGGTTTTTTTTTTTTAACAAATATACTGAGTTGGTTTGCCATTTCCTTCTCCAGATCACTTGACAGATAAGGAAAATGAGGAAAATAGGGTTTAGTGACTTGCCCAGGGTCACAAAGCCAGTAAGTGTATGAGGCCAGATTTGAACTCATTCTTTCTGATTCTAATTTCAGTCCCCTGTCCTCTTTCCCACCTAGATAGCCTTAATAATTAAGATAATCACCAAGAACTTATTATAAATGCGCTGGGTATCACAACACACCCATATGCACAATTCTTATACCAAAGCTATGTTTTCTTTCATGAGTAAACTACAGTATGAAAAAATAATATGTATTTAAAAAACAAACAAACAAAAGCACTGGGAAACAAGATGTCTTTCCAAAGAGACTATTATTATAGTTTATAGTTACTATAGCTACTATTAATAATGTCATAATAATAATATAGTTGCATATAATAAAGTATTATACAAAACAATTATTAAAATGATAGTGCCTCTCAGGTCATGTGTGTGCATTTGAATTTGAGAAATAGAATTATTGCCTTTTTTAACCAGTAGTTTCACTATTCTACACCAATTTTGAAAATATTTGCAGTTGTATCCCATGTTATTAGGCGATGCCTTCCTCAAATTTTTGGTTATTTTTTATTTAAGTTTTTTATGGTGAGAGTTAGATTCTCTTCTCTGCCAAACATATTAATATACTAAAATATTAGGAGTACAGTGATTTTCCATTATTGCACCAAGTTAAACTACCTAGGTTAATTGCAGACAGAGTATTAATTATGGAATGGTTGTTATAACATAACCTTCAATGTTTGGCTTTCCAAGACCACAGTTATCAATGAGGGAAAGGCTCCCTAATAAAGATGCAAAATTAAGGAATAACTTACTACTTGCTTTGTTATGAGATGGTAATCTAGTTCCTAGGCAGTTCACCTATGTTAGGTGACTCTAAAGCGGGGGTAACTATTACTTTTACTTGTTCAAAATCTTATAATAATGCTATAATAAAAATAAAACATATATGGAAACATATATATATATATAACATATATGGAAATATAACTATTCAAAGTTGTCAACCTGAATAAAAGCAACATATTTTATAGATTCATTGATGCAGACTTGCAAGTTGGCTTCAAACTCACTCAAAAAATCCTCAGGTAGGGTTAGGATGAGCAAGGAATGTACTCAAGAGCACTTCACAATTTAAATATTTGTAATTCCAGCAAATTCAAACTTGCAGACAGAAATCAAATTTATTTTATCAAAGAAGTGAATGTACTTCATAATGGTTCATCCATGACTGTAATAAATAATAGTAAGAATATTAACTAATACAAATATTTAAGATTTTTCAAAAGCATTTTAAATGTATTTTTTTTACTTTAAATAGATTATTGACCCTCTGAGATGACTCACATCAACCCTGTGATATAAATGACATTATTAATGTGATTTTCCAAATGAAGAAACTGAATCTGTGAGAATTCAAATGACTTGTCTAGAGTCACACAGATAATACACATATACAGCAAAATTCCGAGTAGGACACTCTATCTTCTTTACTATAATTTTGAA
>CM053770.1:413435831-413487748 GCA_028658325.1 Potorous gilbertii | reverse complement strand
ACAAATGGGGAGAAAATTTTGGAACCCAAAATCTTGTGAAAATGAATGTAAAAAGTTAAATAAATTTATTTATAAAAAAAAATAATTATCATATTGATACATAAGTATAATTTTCTTCTCAGTAATTTTCTCACCAATATTTAGATATGTTATGGTTCACATGTGGAAATAAGCCTATTTGTGGATAGGTAGGAATTCAAATAAAGACTTCCATTGGAACAAAGATCTTTCTCCATTTGGACCTATAAGGGCTGACTTGCTGGATTTCTAGGCTAGCTGTAGCTCCAACACTTTAGTAACTCAGGTTAGCTGAGATTCTCGGGAATGGGGTCTGGGAGGGGGAGGGAGGCAGAATAAACTACTGGAAATGTCATCCCTTCCCCAATAGGACCTTAACTTTCTGAACATGTCTCTTTCCTTCTTCCCTCTCTATGTTAACCATAAAGCTTGGTTAGAAAAAAAAACAAAACCAAAACTTCCTCACAAAAGGTTAGACACTCCCTGCAGTACAAAAAAAAATTAATGGCTTTTGCCTGGATTCTATACACTCAATTTTGTCTAAATTGTTTTGAATTTTGTTTTTGTCAGAAAAAAGACATTTGGAATGTGTCTGAAAAAGGAGGCAGCCTCTGTAAGCTTCCAGGTAATGCCACAATGAACATATCCCTATAACCGTGAAATTCTTCTATTTTTAAGAGTTTCAAAAAAGGAGATTCCATAGCTTCCTTTAGTAACTTCTTCCAAATGTTTAACAATCCTTGGGGGAAGTCTTTCTCATTACTAATCTAAATCTCCTCTGTGGGAACCCCAAGTCTATTTTCTCTTCTGATATTCATGGAGATGAAGAGCAGCGAGTCCTTACCCTCTATATGATAGTTTACTCTATATTATTAAAATGCCATTTACTTCACTTTTTTCTAAACTGTATAATCTCATTGCCTTTAATCTTTTCAAATAAGTCTTATTTTCACATCATTTAACCATCTTAATGGCTCCCTTCTAATACTTCACCAAGCTTTCTAGGTCTATTCTTAGCTGTAGATTCTCAAATTGGACATGACATTCAAAGTTCAGTAGGACCACTGCAGAGTCTAGTAGGAAATATACCTCACAGTTAGCACAAACTGTACTCATATTCATATAACCCACTATTATCTTTCTTCTCTGGTTACTTGTTGAGTTCTTTTTCTTGGATATAGCCTAAGCATCTTCCATTTGCTTTTATGAAATTTGCCTTTCATTTCAGTTCCTGGCATAACAAGAAGTACACCAGACTTGAATGGAATCGAAGACCCAGGGATCCAATTCAGGCTCTTCCATCTATTTTGCTGTATGGCCATGGATCAGCCACATTCCTGGGAGCCTCAATTTCCTAAGTGTAAAATGGAATTAATAATAATTCTAATAATTACCTGAAGACTACTATAGGGACAAATTTATTAAACACTGTGTGCCTAGGGATACAAGGAAAGGCAAAAGACCATCCCTGAACTTACAGTTTAATGAAGAAAACAAGTAAATATAGAAATATACACCGAATAAGTATATAATAAATAAATATAAACATATACAAAATAGTGACATACAAGATAGTTTGGAATGGTGGACATTAGCAACAAATGAGACAATGGAAATTGTATATAAACATGAATTTTTATTAGCAATCTAAACTTATCTTCATAAAACTTTATTTTGTTTATTTGAGACTACTTTTCCAAATTTATAAAAATCCTTATTTTCATTTCTTTTCAAAAGAATATCCATTATATGAACAGGAAGTTTTTAGAGGAATAAATTAAAGCTGTGCATAGTCATATGAAAAAATGCTCTAAATCACTATTGATTAAAGAGATGCAAGTCAAAACAACTCTGAGGTACCACATCACACCTATCAGATTGACTAACATGACAAAAGAGGAAGATGATAAATGTTGGAGAAGATGTGAGAGAGTTGGAACACATTCATTATTGGTGGAACTGTGAGCTGATCCAATCATTCTGGAGAGCAATTTGGAACTATACCCAAAGGGCTACAAAAATGTGCATACCCTTTGACCCAGAGATATCGCTTCTAGGATCCCCAAGAGATCATAAAAATGGGAAAGGGTCCCACATGTTCAAAAATATTTATAGCAGCTTTCTTTGTGGTTGCCAAAAACTGGAAGTCAAAGGGATGCCCCAAAACTGGGGAATGGTTGAACAAGCTGTGGTATATGAATGTAATGGAGTACTATTGTGCTATAAGAAATGATGAACAGGAAGACTTTAGAGAGACCTGGAAAGACTTATATGAAGTGATGCTGAGTAAAAGAAGCAGAACTAGAAGAACTATGTACACAGCAACAATTACAGTATGTGAAGAATTTTTCTGGTAGACTTAGTCCTTCATAGCAATGCAAGGACCTAAAAAATTCCCAATGGGCTTTTGAGGCAAAATGCCTTCCACATCCAGAGAAAGAACTATGGAACTGGATCACAGAATGAAGCAGACTATTTTCTTTTGTGTTACACTTTGTTTTGTTTTATGATTTCTCCCATTCATTTTAATTCTTCTATTCAACATGACTATGGTGAAATTGTATTTAATAGGAATGCATGTGTAGAATCTATATAAGATTGCCAGCTGTCTTGGGGAAGGAGTGGGGAAGGAAGGAGGAAAGAGGGGAAGGGAGTGAAAAATATAAGATACATGGAAGTGATTATAGAACACTGAAAACAAATAAAATAATTATTTTTTTAAAAACAAAATCCATTGAGGAAAACCAGGATAATCCATTGGAATAGCAATCAGGCCAAACTCTATATGATTAGTTATTGTGAGAGTCAGAGCAGGAATCAATGATTATCAATACAGCGATCATCTTCACAGGAGGATGAGGGAGCAATTTACAAAGGGAGCAGAAAGAAGGGGATTAAAAGCTGCTAACAGGAGAACAAACAATATGGATTATTAGAACCAACAACATGAGCTATGTGTTGTCTCATCCACTAAGCAACTCAACTTTTACGTCGGAACACTCAGCTGATCAGACTCTTGTTTGGTAGCAACATGTTACAGAGGACAACAATTTCCAGAAAACGCACACCTCCCACCCCCTACACACACAATTTCAGTTCCTACCTTTTTCTCAAAAACAGATACCAGAGTGCTTTTTTTTCCTTTTCTTTCTTTATAGTATAATGGAAAATTACTCAATAAGTTACTCATTCTTCTGTAGTAGCTTAGCCAAGTGTCCTCAAGTCTACAAACAGCAACTTCAACAGGAAATGAAAGGGTAATAAATAGACTCTATGTTGGGCAATTAAAAGTCATTTTCCCTCACCCTAGCATTAACGGGAATTTTACATAGTAAATATATTTACCATCATATATAAATGAGTTTAAATGTCTAATTTTGGGAAAAAAAGTGTATTTTTTCTGCACACTATAATAGTAAAATCCATAAATTTATGGAACGATTAACACTAGATTTATTGTAACATAGGTTACTTATCAGAAAAGTTATCAAATTATTACAGAAACACTTAAGACGTCTGTAATATGGGTCAGGTAAATCTGGTGACTTTTTTTTCATAGAATTCAACTAGAACATTTATTAGAAAAATATTCAAATGGGAGTCACTCTTGAAAACATCGACATTAAAGGAGAGCTCAAGGGATCATAGAATTATAAACTTAGATCTGGCAGAAACTGTAGAGGTCATATAATCTAACTCCCTCAAGTAACAGATGAAGAATCTGAGACCAATGGAAGCTAAATTGTTTCTCCAAGGTCCTTCAAAAAAGAATTTGGGTCTGATGGAAGGGTGGCTTGACACAGTAGATTTTAAGGACCTGGATTCAAATCCCAGTTCTACCATTTATCACTTGTGTGCCCTCACATAATTTTATCCCTAAGGTCCTCAGATTCCTCATCTCTAAAATGAGAATGATGAACTAGATGGTTTCTAATGTCCCTTCTAGTATGAATCTATCATCTCATGAGGAAGAACTACAAGGCTGCACAAGTCTATTCTTTTTTGTTTATGAAGGACGGAACAATTTAATCAAATGAGATATAGTGATTCTCAAGTATTCTGTCATCTGATAATCCTAATTAAATGTTTTAATGGAAATGTATCTTTTAATTGTGATTTAATTGGAATTTGCCTTAAGATATTCAAGCAAGAAGAACTCTCACTACTGAAATTGCAGTAGAGGAAAAAAGAAAGATGAAGGGGTTTTGTTCTTCCATGGTTATGTCTTTTTTCCTTCTTCTGTTCTTTTTAAAATACACATGTTGTCAAGAGGCAGAGTGGTGTAATAAAATGGGACCTAGATGGGGAGCCGAGTCTGAATCTTGCCTTGGATTTTATTAGCAGTGTTACTTTGGACAACCTCTTACCCTCCTTGGCCTGGGTTTTCTCTTTTGTTAAATAACGAGATGAGACTCAACAACCTGAGGGGACTCCTCTAAATCTATGGTTTTGTAAGTATAGCTTTTCCTGTATCTCCACAATAGACAGTAACTGCTGAAAATAAAAGGCTAAGGAAAATTTAAGATACTACCTACTGAAATGTTATCAAAATGAAGTAAAATATGTCATTAAAACTTGTTAATTGTTTATTTTTTTCCTTCTGGAATTTCATTCTTAAATTCTATCATGAGGCCAAAAGAGGATTAATTTAGTTAAAAAAAATCAAACCAATGGTTTAGCATGTTGTAATTAAAGTAACCAGCTGATTAGTTGAGTTTTCTACTTCTCAACAAGTTGCTTTGGCATCACGTAAGCACCGTTGAAAATAAATATTTAAAATAGGCCAACATTCAATGCCAGTCCCCACTCAGAAATTGACAAACACATTTTGAGCTTTATCAGCACAGGGTGGGTGATGTGGGTGGTGTGTTCCACTTGCTGGAATATTCTGATGTTTTAAATGTGCCCTAGTTCAAGTGTTGAAAGATATTATAAAGCACTTACGTGTATTCAGCTTGTCAGATTGCTCAATTAGCTTCACATTTATAACCTCAAGATTTTGACAAGAGACGAGTGATTCATGAAAGATCAGGCTTTTGAACAACAAATGGTCTTATTGTATGCAGTTTTTTGAAGGAAGCATAGAAGGAAACACGATTTAAAGGAAATTAAAAAAATGAAAATAATAGAAATTTTATACATATATACACACATATATGTACATACATATTATATGTGTGTTCATATACATATATATAAACACACACATATAATTCTTTCATTCTCTTTCTTTTTAAAGTATCAGAAAGTTTAAAGGAAGTTTTTTTTAATTCTATGACCTTTTCACCTTTTTATTTCTGAATCATGGCGTAAGGAACAACTTTGAGGGAGGAGTTGCTTTGATTCTACTTTCTGATACTTTCCCTGATACAAAATAGTGACTTTTGTCCTGAAAAAATACTGCATCCACTTTCTGTATTTTCATACTTTGAATTTTCCACAACAATAAATTTCAGTGTAGTTGCCCTCATAAAATAGGTTATCCAAAGTTTTTTTAAAAGTATGGTGAACATAGATTATGGTACATTCTGCAAGAAGTAAAAGGTTAGGATATGTTCCCTAGAGATTGGTAAAGGCCAAATGTATAGAACATAAAATCAGGATTGAACTTTTTTGTTCAGTGGGGTTAGGCAATCTTTGGAGTGTTCAGAATTCTAAATTAATCATATTCGCGAATGTATGTTTTGCATAAATTTTTGGTTTTTAAGTTTTCCATAAGAAAGAATTGGTCCATGAGTTTTTTAAAGCAGTTTGAACCCAAAAAGTGGTTTTGCTTACTCACAGAGACCTGTGTGTCAGACAAGATGCATTCCATTCCTTTCCTTGCTTACAATACACATACGTAGTCATTTATGAAAATGATTACTTTCATGTGCATGTATACGTCTAAAAAGTAAGATCTATACTACACTAAGACTCATCTAAGCAAAAACAAACAAGTGGAAACACATACTCAACAGCAACAAAAGGCATACAATGTGTTTCAAAATATTCTTTAAAAACAAATCAAGCAACTGCCTTAGAATAAATTTTTTAAAGCACCTTCATTTGGGGAGCGTTTAACAGGACTGTTTCCTGGAGTTATTTAATTTTTTTCCTAGTCCAAGGTTAAAACGAATTTACTAAATTTTCTGCAAGTCTAATGTCATGAAGTCAAGAAACATTTCAATCCTATACAAAGCCAACTATGTTACAAGAAGTCATAGAATGTAATAAGAAACAAGCAGTTAACTCCCCCTTATAAAACCAAGAATCATTTATAAATAATACCTTATATGTGTTCCAAGAGGCTCCAGGAATTTCACATAGATCATCTCAATTATTTACAACATCCTAAGAGATACGGCAGAACAGGTACTGTTGTCAATCCTTGAAAAGTTTATAGTCAAGTTAATAGCCTTTGCCAAAGGTTGGAAGTCGGTTAGCAAATTTACTTTCCTCGCAGTCCTTGCAACCTTGCCACTACCGCCTTGCTGGGGAAATGCATTGAGGCTAAGTATCTCTGGTCCAGCTTTCTATGTGTCCAGGACACTATCTGAGAGAGTCAGGCACCTGATCACATAGCTCATAGTTCCAGAGGTCTGATCTAGCTGAACTGAAGTCTGACACTATCTGCGGGCGCTCAGATTTAAGTTAGTGCTGACCACTTGCAAAAGGGTGCCCATTCCCTGTTAGCTCTTCATCAGCTTAGAGAAATGTGTAGTGACAAACAATCTGTACATGGTCATATTTTTCAAACTCTTGTTTCCATTTTGCAGATGGGGCTCTATGAGGCAGTAGGAAATAAAGAAACTTTTCCCAGTCAACACACCAAGTTAGCAGATGAAGAGAGAACACATTTCTCTTAATTCAGTATGATATTCCCTATATGATAGCTGCTTAATTTCTAAAGACAAAATAACACTTGAATAAAAATCAGCTACCCAAACTGAAGACCAGTTTTCCCTAAGATCCAAGGGGCAAAAATATAACAAATAAAGGATTATGACAGAATAAAGATCAGTTATAATCCTATGCATTTAGAAACTGGTCTGCAAATTTTAAGCTTAATAACAGGGGCCAATTTTGTTTTTCTTTTTCTATGTCCATCTAGAAGTTCAGAAATGTCATCACAAAACAAGCATAGATATTATCTCATCATAATGCATTACTCAATAGAATCAAATAAAATATGAATTTATTTCCATGGAATTTTCAGTAGGATGTTAATGGCTGTGTCCAGAGTCAGCTGTGGCAATACAGGACGAGGCCACAGATAAAAACCAAACTTTAAACAGAGAGAAGAGAAAAGAATAAACATTTATTAATCACTTATTATGTGTTAAACACTATGCTAGGCATTTTACAAATGTTATTTCATTTGAAAAATCATCTTTTCTTTTTATTAACAAATTTAGAATCCTAGAGCAAAAGAAATACTGAAGCTAAAAGGGAATTTAGGGATAATCCAGCCTAATCCTCTCAGTCTATAGGTGAGAAAAATGAGTCCCAGGGAAGTGAAATGACTTAAATGAAGCCACACAGCAAGTCCATAGCAAGACTCTAGAAACCCTCATTTCCCAACTAATAGTCTAGTGTTCTGTCTTTCTGTCTGTCTGCCTCTCTGTGTGACTCTGTTTCTATCTTCTGTATCCTCTCTTTTCTCTCTCTTCCTCCTCTCTCCCTCTGTCGATCTAAGATAGACAGCTAGATAGACAGACAGACAGATAGATGACAGATAGATATAGACATATAAATAGATAGGTAGGTAGATAGAGAGATAGAAATAGAGATAGACATAATAAGCTAAATCACCACCCAGATGTTTTTTCTTTTAATATATTGAAGGACCTCCTCCTCAGCTGGCCCCTAGACTTTTTATTCCCTCCACTTGAATAGGCAATACGGATTCTATACATTAGAGTCTAAGAACAACCCTTGTAAAATGTGGAAAAATAAGAATTGACATTGATATAATAGTTTAAAGGTCATTTGTTTAGCATCATGTTGACAGTTACCCTGGGCAAGTCATAAGCATTTAATAAACATCTAGTATGTGTCAGGCACTGTAATAAGAACTTTATAAATATTACCTCACAATTGATCCTCACAATAAACCTGGGAGATAGGTGCTATTATTATTCCTGATTTTACAGCTGAAAAAACTGAGGCAAACAGAGGTTAGGTCACTTGTTCAAGGTCCCTTAGCAAATGAGGCAGCATTTGAACTTAGATCTTCCTGCAGATGCCCCCCTCTCTGCACTATTCCAGGTGTGCTCTAGATCATTGTGGTAGAGAAGGGGCTGACCTGAATTGGTACAGGATGTGTTCCCTCAACTGAGGTAACCAATGAAATTACAGGTCCGGTCTCTATCATTTATCCTTGAATGATGGCAAAGTGCTTTATACCTAGTTATCTCATTTGGGCCTCATTATAAAGCTCTGGCAGCTGGGTAATACTGTGGGTAGAGTGCTGGGCCTGGAGTCAAGAAGACCTGAACTCCCCTTTGGCCTCAGAAGCTTACTAGCTATGTGACTCTGGGCAGGGCACTTAATCCTGTTTGCCTCAGTTTCTTCATCTTAGAAGGACATAAATAATCCAGATCTTTGTAAAAACTACACCAACAACAAATGCTATCATGAAGAATCAGATACAACTCCACAACAACAACAACTCTATAAGGAAGATAATATTCCTATTTTAAAGATAAGGAAACTAAAGCAAAGATGTCAAGTCCATGGTGTATGGTCATACAGTTAGTCTTATAAACCTCAGGGGAGTTAAAGAAAGAAAAAGTGAAAAGGAAAAAAGGACAAAAAAGCATGGTCCAGTGATGTTGATTTTCTCAGAGAGAAAGAAAATTTATGACCGTGTGTGTGTGTGTGTGTGTGTGTGTGTGTACGGGCTATGCATATGAAACTGAGACTTTTACTCTGATTTTACATTTAGTAGGACTGCAAAAATTTTTAGGTAAATAAATACATAAAGAGATTCAGTGCTGATGAAAGGGATGACTTTGGAACTGGGAAGATATTCACATTCCATTTCTGACACCTACCAACTTAGAATTCCATAGCACTCGATAGTTCAGTGTCCTAGACATTGCTTTAAGAATGCCCACTTGCATGGGTAGAGGGATTCCCCTTTACCAATAAAACTACAAACTCCAATCGCTATCCCTATCCCCTGAAACTAGGACGAGGACATTTGTCCTCTACATGGGACTTTCCTTGCCTTTCTCTAGACATCTCCCCAGATGCTGAATGCTGGCTTGGTGATTCTCTTGGCAAGGTGCCGAAGATAGTCTTATCAAAAGCAAGAACTGTCATAATTATGATTGTCAAGATCATCCACATTAATTACATCTTCGAACTGTGACATGGCCTAAAATAGCAAGAGCTGTTGGTGATCCAAAAACCACTCGCGGCAGCATGTCCGAGCGAGTATTTGGCTGAGAGCGCATGAAGCTTAAAAAAGGAACATAACCCTTTAGGCCCATGCAAGCAATTAAGCTCTTTGTAGAAATGTCAACCTCTAAGTAGGAAAAGACCTTTCAATTGTTGACACACAATTTTCCTCTAATTAGGGAGAACTGATTTTAATTTTCTCCCCTGTTTTTTTTTCAAGTAAGACCAGATGGTCTTGCCTTTAGAGGCAGCTGCTTGGCTTAAAAAAAAAAAAGAAAAAAGGAAGGAAGGAGGGACTTCTTGCCAAGTTAGACCCCATGATTCTTATAGAGATGGGGGTGAGCAAATGCCAATCAGCTTAACAATATTTAAAGATACGTAAGGAACTTTGCCTCGGAGCTGTGCTGACGACGTAAAACTAGAAGACGTTTCCAGAAGTGTCTGTCAAACAAAGTATAAAAATAATCCGAGACTGATGGCACAAGCTACTGACGCCTAGTTTGTCCAAATGAGACGCTCTGCTCTCTTCATTTCATTGTTGCATTCTTAATGCATAAATAATACCATGACAGTTTCAACCCTCCCACACACCCCCAGTAAATGGAGGAAAATACCCACAGCAAGGAATTTTAACAAAATTTGTTTTTTTTCTTTCTTTTGTAATTAATTTATTTATTTTTAACATTCAACATTCATTTCTATAACATTTTTAGTTTTAAATTTTCTCCCCTGCCTCTTGTGTTTCCTTCTCAGGAAGGCATGCAATCTGATATAGGCTCTACTTACACGTTCATATTAAACATATTTTTCACATTAGTCATGTTGTAAAGAAGAATTAGAACTAATGGGAGAATTCATGAGAAAAGAAACAAAACAGAACAACAAATGAAAAGGAGAGCAAATAGTATGCTTCCATCTCTAGTCAGACTCCAGGGTTCTTTCTCTGGATATGGATAGCATTTTCCATCATGAATCTTTTGGAGTTGTCTTAGGTCCTTTCCTTGCTGAGAAGAGCTAAGTCTATAAAAGTCACTCGTAGCACAACGTGGCTGTTAATGTGTACAATGTTCTCCTAGTTCTTCTCCAGCCTTGTCTCCTCCTGCACTCAGCATCAGTTCATATAAGTATTTCTAGGTTTTACTGAAGTTGGCTTGCTCATCATTTCTTACAGCACAATAGTGTTCCATTACATTCATATGCCATAACTTGTTCAGCCAGTCCCCAATTGATGGGCATCCCCTCAATTTCTAGTTCTTGGCCACCACAAAAAGAGCTGCTATAAACATTTTTGTACATATGAGTCCTTTTCCCATTTTTTATGATCTCTTTGGAATACAAGCCTAGAAGTGGTATTGCTGGGTCAAAGGGTATGCACAGTTTTATAGCCCTTTGGGATAGTTCTAAATTATTCTCTAGTATAGTTGGATCAACTCACAGCTCCACCAACAATGTATTAGTATCCTAATTTTCCCACATCTTCTCCAATGTTTATCATTTTCCTATTTTGTCATGTTTGCCAATCTGACAGGTGTGATATGGTACCTCAGAATTGTTTTGATTTGCATTTCTCTACTTAAGACCAATTTAGAGTCCTTCTTCATATGCTTATACATAACTTTGGTTTCTTCCTATGAAAATTGTCTCTTCATGTCCTTTGACCGTTTATCAGTTGGGGATGACTTGTATTCTTATAAATTTGACTCAGTTTTCTATGTATTTTAGAAATGATGCCTTTGTTAAAGACTTCTTTCCCAGCTTTCTGCCTCCTTTATAATCTTGGATGCATTGGCTTTGTTTGTGCAAAAGTTTTTCAATTTAATGTAATCAAAATAAACCATTTTTCATTTCATATTGTTCTCTATCTCTCCTTGGGTCATAAATTCTTCCCTTCTCCATAGATCTGAAAGGTAAACTATTCCTTGCTCTCCTAGTTTACTTATAGTATCAGGTTTTATATATGAATCATGTGCCCATTTTGATTTTATCTTGGTATAGGGTGTAAGATGTTGATCTATAACTAGTTTTGGCCATATTTTCCAGTTTTCCCAGCAGTTTTTGTTAAATATTGAATTCTTATCGCAGAACCTGAAGTCTTTGGATTTATCAAATAGAATATTACTACAGTCATTGTCTATTGTGTTTTGTATACCTAACCTATTTCATTGATCCACCACTCTATTTCTTAGCTAATACAGGTAGTTTTGATGATTGCTGATTTACAAGACAATTTAAGATCTGGAAGACGTAGGCCATCTTCCCTTGCATTTCTTTTCACTAATTCCCTTGATATTCTGAACCTTTTGCTATCCCATGTGAATTTTATTATTGTGTTTTTCTAGCTCTATAAGATAATTTTTAGTAGTTTGACTGGTGTGGCACAGAATAAGTCATTTAATTTAGGCAGAATTGTCATTTCTATTATGTTAGCTTAGCCTATGAACAACTGATAGTTTTCCAGTTAGTTAGATCTGACTTCATTTGTGTGAAAAGTGTTTTGTAATTGTGTTCATATATGCGTTCCCTAGATTTGTTTTGTCAGGTAGACTCTCAAATATTTTATAATGTCTATAGTAACTTTAAATGGAATTTCTCTTTCTATCTCTTGCTGTTGGGATTTGTTAGTTATTTACAGAAATATTGGTGATTTCTGGGGGTTTATTTATATACTAAAGGTTTTTGCTAAAGTTGTTTATTATTTCAAGTAATTTTTTACTTGAATCTCTATGACTCTAAGTATATAATCATATCATCTGCAAAGAGTGATAGTTTTGTTTCTTCTTTGTCTATTCTAATTCCTTCAATTTCCTTTTCTTCACTTATTGCTAAAGCTAAAATTTCTAGTACAATATTGAATAACGGTGGTGATAATGGAAATCCTTGTTTCACCCCCAATCTTATTGGAAATACTTCTAGCTTATTCCCATTATACATAATGTTTATTGATGGTTTTAGAAAGATGTTACCTATCATTTGAAGGAAGACTCTATTCCTATACTCTCTCATATTTTTGATAAGAATGGGTATTGGATTCTGTCAAATGCTTTTTCTGCATCTATTGAGACAATCATATGATTTCTGTTAATTTCACTGTTGATTTGGTCAATTATGCTGATGGTTCCCCCAATATTGAACCACTCCTGCATTCCCGATACAAATCGTATCTGTCTAAGTTGCTATAATTTCTTTGTGAATATTTTATTTAAAATTTTTGCATCTAGATTCATTAGGGAAATTAGTCCATAATTTTCTTTTTCTATTTTGGCTATTCCTGGTTTTGCATCTGCACCATATTTGTATCATAAAAAGAATTTGGTAAGACTCCTTCTATTTTCCAAAATAGCTTATATAGTATTGGAATTAATTATTCTTTAAATATTTGATAGAATTCATTTGCTAATCCATCTGGCCCTGGAGATTTTTTTTTCTTAAGAAGTTCATTGATGGCTTGTTCAATTTATTTTTCTGAAAGGGGATTAAGTATTTTACTTCCTCTTCCATTAATCTGGATAATTTATTATGTAAATATTCATCCATTTCTCTAAAATTGTCAAATTTGTTGGCATGCAATTGGACAAAATAGCTCCTAATTATTATTTTGATTTCCTTTTCATCGGTGGTGAATTCACCTTTTTCATTTTTAATGCTGGTAATTTGGGTTACTTCTTTCTTTTTTTTTAATCATATGAACAAAAGTTTATCCATTTTATTGGGTTTCTTTTTCGTAAAACCAATTCTTAGTTTTATTTATTCAATAGTTTTCTTAATTTCAATTTTATTCATCTCTCCTTTGGTTTTCAGAATTTCTGATTTGGCATTTAATTGGGAATTTTTAAATTTGTTCTTTTTTTAAAATTGCATGCCCAATTCATTGATTTCTTCTTTCTCAATTTTATTCATGTTAGTATTTAAAGATATAAAACTTCTCCTAAGAAGTGCTTTTGCTGCATCCCATAAGTTTTTGTATGTTGTCGCACTATTGTCATTCTCGTGGATGAAGTGGATTGTTTCTATGATTTCCTATTTGACCCACTCATTCTTTAGAATTAGATTATTTAGTTTCCAGTTAATTTTTAGTCTATCTTTCCATGACCCTTCAGTACATGTGATTTTTATTGCATCATGATCCGAAAAGGATGCACTTAATATTTCTGCCTTTCTGAATCAAGGATTTTATGCCCTAATATGTGGTCAATTTTTGTGTAGGTGCCATGTACCACTGAGAAAAAGGTATAATACTTTCTATCCCTATTCAGTTTTCTCCAGAGGTCAACCATATGTAATTTTTTCTAAAATTTTATTCATCTCCTTAACTTCTTTCTTGTTTATTTTGTGGTTAAATTTATCTAGTTCTGAGAGGGGGAGGTTAAGGACTCCCATTTGTATAGTTTTATTATCCATTTCTTTTTGTAACTCAGTTAACTTCTCCTCTAAGAATGTAGATACTATACCACCTTGTGCATATTTGTTTAGGAATGATATTACTTCATTGTCTATGGTACCTTTTAGAAGGATGTAGTTTCCATCCTCATGTCTTTTAATTAGATCTATATTTGCTTTTGCTTTGTTTGAGGTCAGGATTGCTACCCCTGCATTTTTTACTTCAGTTAAAGTACAATACTTTCTACTCCAACCTTTTACCTTTACTCTCTGTATGTCCCTCTGCTACAAATTTGTTTCTTGTAAACAACATAATGTAGAATTATGGTTCTTAATCCACACTGCTATCCACTTCTATTTTATGGGAGAGTTCATCCCATTCACATTCAGAGTTATGATTACTGTGTCTTTCTCTGTATCCTATTTCCCCCCATTTTATGCCTTTCTCTCTCCTTTCTTCCTCTGCCTCCTCATTAGAGTTTTGCTTTTGACCACTGCCTCCCTCAGTCTGCCTTCCCTTTTATCAGCTCCCTTCTTTTCTTTCCCCTTAACCTTACTACTTCTTCCCTCCCTTTATCCACCCCTTCCATTTTCCTTGACCTTCCTCTTCCTATAAGATAAGTTAGATTTCTATACTTGAGTATATTATTGCCTCATTGAGCCAAATACGGTGAGTAAGGTTCAAACAATTCTCATCTCCCTCCCTTCTCTCCCTCTACTATAATAGGTTTTTGTGTCTTTTCATGTGATGCAATTTACCCTTTTCTGCCTCCTCTTTTCCTCTTCTCCCAGTACAATCCATTTTCACCACTTAATTAGATTTTTTATCATCACATCAAAGTTGACTTATAACCATATCCTTTGACTATATATTACCCTTTTAAATGTCATAATAACAATACAGTTCTCAACAGTTGCAAGTGTCATCTACCCTTGTAGGGGCATAAACAGTTTGCCCTTATTAGTAACATGTTGCTTTTTTCTTTCCTGTTTACTTTTTTATTACCCTCTTGAATCTTGTATTTGTAGATCAAATTTTCTGTTGAGCGCTCTTCTTTCCATCAAATAGTTTATAAAGTACCTTATTTTGTTGAAGATCTATCTCCTCCCTTGAAAGACTGTGCTCAGTTTCACTGGGTTGTAAACTGAGCTCCTTTGCCTTATGGAATATTGTATTCCATGACCTCTGATCTTTTATTGTAGAAGGTGTAAGATCCTGCATAATCCTGACTGTGATTCCATGATATTTAAATCATTTCTTTCTTGCAGTATTTTCTGTTTCACCTGGTAATTTTGGAATTTAGTTACAATATTCCTTGGTGTTTTCAATTTGTGATATCTTTCAGGAAGTGAATAGTGGATTCTTTCTATGGCTATTGTACTTTCTCATTCTAGGACCTCAGGAATCTCCAAGTTTTCCTTGATGATTTCCTGAAAGATGCTACCCAGGCTTTTTTTTTTTAAATCATGGTTTTCAGGTAGACCAATCATTTTAAAATTGTCTCTCCTAGATCTACTTTCCAAGTCAGTTGTTTTACAAATGAGGTATTTTGTTTTCTTCTACTTTTTCATTCTTTTGTTTCTGTTTGACTGATTTTTGGTATCTCATGGAGTCATAAGCTTCAACTTGCCCAATTTTAATTTTTAACAAATTGTTTTCTTCTATTAGATTTTGTACCTCCTTTTCCACTCAGCCTATTTTACTTTTTAATAAGTTCTTCTCTTCAGTAAGTTTTTGTGCCTTTTTTATCCATTTGGCCAATTCTGATTTTTAAGGAGTTGTTTTCTTCAGTCAATTTTTGTCCTTCTTATTCCAAGCTGTTGACTCTATTGCATATGTCTCATTTTTTTTCCTTTTTCTTCCACCTCAATTATTTGACCTTTAAAATCCTTCTTGAGCTCTTCCAAATAGCTTTTTTGGGACCTGAGACTAGTTCATATTCCCCTTTGAGGCTTTGGATGTGGGTAAACTGACAATGTTGTCCTCTTCTGAATTTGTGCCTTGATCTTCCCTGTCCCATAATCAGAATCCATTGTCATTGTCCATTTCTGCTTTTCGCTCATGGTATTTGCTTATTTCCTGGCTTTTAAAGTTGACTTTCCTGCTGAAGTACAGGGGGAACTGACTCAAGCTTCTTGTGTTGGGAGCCCAGGCCTGGTCGGTATAGCATTTATTAAGGAATTATGATGCACAGTCATTGTGACTACAAAATGGATGAAAACAGACCCAGTCTTCAATAAATTTATATTCAGCTAAACAGATAAATACAAAATATCCTGAGTAAAGTTATATTAATAATAATTTCATTTACTAAGAAACTAACCAAAAGTGACTTTGGGAGACAAAATGGCAGAATATGAATTAAGGCACTCTCAACTTCCCTTATTGACCTCTGAAAATCCAGAAAATATCACTCCAAGAAAGACCCTGTAATACCTGAGCCATCAGAAAGACAGGGTAAAACAGTCTTGTAGCCCAGGAAGCTTGGGGGATTAATGGGAAAGGCACCTCTCACTCCAGGGGAGTGGGAGCAATAGCAGTGCTATTTGAATTCACGGATCACATATCTAAAAAGCTGGAAGGGACCTCAGAATCCACTTAGTTCAACTTTTTCGATTCAAATATAAATAAAATGAGGTCTAGAGAAACTAAGTAATTTTCTGAAGGTAAAAGATATAGTAGGGACAGCTAGGTGGTACAGCCAACAGAGCACTGGACTTTGAAACAGGAAGATTCCCATTTTATGAGTTCAAATTGAGGCTCAGACACTTACTGCTGTGTGACCCTGGGCAAGTCATTTAACCCAATTTTCTCAGCTTCTGCATCTATAAAATGAACTGTAAAAGAAAATACCAAACCACTCTAGTGTCTTTATCAAGAAAACTCCCAAATGAAGTAATGAGGAGTCAGACATGACTGAAATGACTTAGCAATAGATAGTCAAAGGAAATTTGAACCCAGATCTTTTCATTCAAGAATCAGTGTTTCTTATCTTGCTGCATTTTGAACTGCATAGAATTTGACCGTTAAAATTGTGCTAAGGATGCTAAATTCTTTTACACAAACTCTAGATCAGCTTGAAAGATAAAGGCATTTTTGAAATCAACAAATTCTTTACATTTCCACTTTGCTTTGACCATTAATTGTTACTCAAAAAGTGCAGACTTTAAAATATTACTGATTTTTCTGAAAAAAAAGATTTAACACCACCACAGTCTATGTATTCAATACTCCTCAATATCTTCTAACCAAAAACATCATTTAAAAAAATAGTTATTTCAAGTAATGCGGAGAAGCTTAATTTTTTTATTCCAAATTCTCTTTCAAAAGTAAAGAAAACTACCATCAAAATAAAATCTAATGTTAAGGTTTTTGTTATTTAAAATTGTTACTGCCCCCTATATTTGAGAATTACTCAATGGGGCTGCAGGCACACTAGATTTCTCTCAAAGATTTTACTTTATACAAACAATACAGTACAGAAGATTGACATTAAAGAAAACATTAAGCATTCACAGTTTGGGTTCCATTTATCCTGACATAGTTATTTAAGACAAACTACCAAAACTTTCTTAAAATCTAACCATGTGGTACTCTGAGCCAGTGCCTTTGGAGTTACACATGTGTCTTTAATAGAAGTCAGAAGCAATTTCATAAGCTGAGCACAGGTAAACATACCCAGAAATCCCCTAGATTTCCTTGACCAGAATTTGAATATAAACAAAATAATTGGGAAGAAAAAGTGAGTACTTGTCTGATATTAAATACTATGGAAAAGGAGGTAGCTACTTCTAAATAGTGCTAAGTGTCCAAGCCTTCTCTGGAGTGAATTCTAATGGGAGAGAATAACAACAACAATATGATGGGCTAGGTTGAGAAATGTCTTTACAGAGTTTATTAAGAGAAGAAGCCTTGTGATTGGATTTCTATGGGCAGAGTAAGAGCTAGTTCTCTCTTTTTCTTCCCCTTTACTATTGAACACGGGCCATTACTTGGGCCTGCACAATCATAAACCCAGTTGCAAAGCCCTGTTCCCAGACCCCTATGTCCAATGAACTGTTACAACCAGTGCTTAAAACATTAAGAAGTTCCTATTACCTAGAATGTGGCCAATGACACCATTGGGTGCAAATCCCCATCCTAGGCCCAGAGCTGCTTGCTGAATATGTCCCCCACCCCAAGCAAACATCAAACCACTGTCTCTCTTATCTTCTATTTAACCTTTACTTTCAGCCACTTTTAGAGTGGAATTATTGCTCCTCAGTCTTGCTACTTCCAGAACCACCTTGAGCCATACAAAGTGATAGAATCAGAGTTTTAGGACTCGGTTATGCCAAAAATAGAAATTAAATGAACTACATGGTAGGGTACCACCAGCTCGGTGACATAATAAATAGAGAATCTGAACTAGAGTCAAGACTTAGTTCAAATCTAATCTTAGATGATTATAAGCTCTGTGACTCTGGACCATTCATGTAACCAATCTGTGCCTTAGTTCCCTCATCAGTGAGGTGTTGATGATAATAGAGGCATCTGCCTCTCAGTCAAATGAGATATTATTTGTGTAGGGCTTTGCTTTGCAAAATTTAAAGTTCTATATAAATGCTAACTCTTTTAGTTTTGTATTGTTATCATTCTCCCAGTGACAGGTTCACAATCTTGTTTTTTTTTCCCCCAACTCATTCACATTTATATTATATATTAATCTGATGCTAAGTTTTGTCATTTCTTTCTTCACAATATTTATCATTATTTATTCCCTTTCTCCAATTACATAGCCACCATAGGCCTTCATCTCTTTAGATCTAGACTATTACAGTAGACTTCTTATTGGTCTCTCTGCTTCAAGTCAATCCATCCTACACTTACTAACCAGAGGGATCTTCCAAAAGCAAAGGTCTAACCATGCTATGTCTTATTCAATAAAGTCCAGTGTCTGTCTATTGTCTCAAAGATCAAATACAAAATCTTCCATTTGACTTTTAAAATCCTTAACAATTTGGCACACTCATGCCTTTCTAATATTTTATATTCCAAAACACTCCATTTACTTCTAGCATCTCTACAACTCCCAACTCCATGCCTTTTTACTGGCTATCCCCCATGTACAGTATATTCTCTTTCCTTACCTTTCCTCCTAGCTTTGCCAGATGACTTCAAGGTTCAGCTCATATTCCACGTACTGCAAGAGGCCTTTCTTGATTCATCATTACCACCACCACTCACTCCTTGTATCTTTATTTCCCATTTACACTGTATATACCTTGTGTGTACATATCTGCCTGCATGAGATTTCCTCCATCAAAATGGAGGTATTGATAAAACAGTATTCTTCCTGAGTGCAGGGATCATGTGTTTGCCTTTATTTATGGAATAAAACAACATTTGCATAACGTATTACAACAACAAAGATAATTATTCATGAAACTACAAACCTACTAGGCACAATTTGCTGTTCCTTTCAAATTTGCAACAAAACTATCATGTACTTTTTCCTTTTTTCTTCCCTCCTCCATCCTGCTCCTACCCTCAAAATAGATACCATTTATTACTTCTTTCTATGGATATAGATAAATTTTCCTCATATGCCCTTTATAGTTAATTTGGGTATTTAGAACAGTCAAAATAATGTATTCACTTCTAGCTAAGCTTCTGTCTGTTTTGTACTTCTACTTGACAGCTTGATCTGACAACCTGTATGTTTTGGTATCTCTAAATTCATGTGATCCTGGGAGAAGTTTGATCACTGGCCTCATGGTCCACATTCTGGTCCTTACCCAGGTAAGTCCCCTCCACCCTCACAACTATAACCACTCCTTTCACCCTATGATTGTGAACCAGAACTATGCAATGGGTAACAGAGTCACCAAATGGCACCCAATTCTATGCCCAGGGCTCTAAGGAGGGTACCACTGAATCTCTTACTCAAAAAATAATGTTCCCTTACTGTCCCAGAGTGCTACAGCCACTTCAGAATCAAAATAAAATAATTGCTAATAAAATGGAGTCCTAATAGCATTGCATTGTCTGAGTCAATAAAGTCTCATAAGGCTATTTCAGAGAAGCAGAGTCGGGACAATAACAAACAGGAGGAAGGTTTTCCCAAAGCCAAGCACCTATCTTTGATAAAGAGGAAGTACAAATCAAAGTAACCAACAAAGGTGCTAATATAAGATAAATATATCTGGAGATTAATTTTTTCTATCAGATTTTCAATAATAATAAATATTTAAAAATGAGTGTGTACTCATCTCCAAAAGAATAACTGAGGAAAAAACAATCCTAAAAATTTTAATGATAAATATAGATGGGCTAAAATCCCCAATAAAATGGAAAAATTCACAGAATGTGTCATCTTACAGGAAGCACATTAAATCCAGAAAGACTGAAACATGTTCAATATGAAAGTATGCCCCATAATTGAGCAAGCTTCTACCAAAATATGGAAAGGCAGGAGGAAAAAAAGTTAATTCAAAGCAAAAAATATTAAAAGGGGAAAAGAAGGACATTATGGCATGTTAAAATCATCTATGAAAACTGAGAGACTATAAACTGTAAATACATATAACTAATAAATTTGTAGAAAAATTCTTAAAGGAAAGCTACACATACTCTAAAGAGACAAGAAATTGATTGTTTTAAAAATAGTTTAATATTCTGTCACTCCATTGTCAGTATATAACTAACAAAAATAGAAATAAGAAAGAAATTATAGTAATTGAGGATTCAACAAACTAGATTTAGTAGAAATATAGAGAAAATACAATTACAAGCAGTGACTATGCATTTAATTACAGAATTTAATGTACTTATCATAAATATTAATCAGTTGAACCCACAAAGTAAATATAAGCAAACAGAAAAAAATCAGAAATTCCCTACATTATGTGTGTGTGTTTACAAACTAAAGTACAATAAAATGACCAACAAACAAATCAAATTAATAAAAGACATATGGTCTGATAATAATTGAAAAGTGACCTATTAAATAATGACTACATTAAAGAAATTATATAAATGGTAACAGATTAAATTGTCATCAAAAATAACAATAATACTTATAAAAATTTATGGTATTGAGGGAAAGCAAATTTATTGGCATGTTCATATTCCTGAAAGTCTATATGAATGACTTAGAAAATTAATGAATTGATTCTCTATCTAAAAAAGGAGGAATGAAAAAAAGCACAGAAAATAAATGGAAGAGAAAAAAAATCAAAGACAAGAGCAGAGGGAAATATAAATGAAAATAAGAATATTATAATAAACAATAGGTTTTTAAAGATTAGCTAAGTTGAAAATTAATAAATATATTTCTTTTTCAAAAGAGGAAAGCAAAGCAAATCATTAAAGCTAGAGATGAGAGAAAGGAAATTTAGAGAAAATATAATTAGAAATAGGGAAAAAGAAAAAATGAAGTCAGAAGAAATAAAATACTTTTTTACCAAAACATGACCTTATAGTGATAAATTCACAAACTTAAAAAAGGATGTCTACAAAATATAAAATGCCCAAACTAATGAAATAAGATTTATACCACCAAATTTATTAATATCAGAACCAGACTATCTTGCTTTAAAAAAAAGTACCAGTCCCAGATAGACTAAAAGGAAAATTTTTCTAGACATTAAAGGATAAAGATAGATTGTTTGTAAATGTCAAGAAAAATATTCACTACCCAAATCCTCCCCCCAAAAGAACACTGATACATAAATCTAAAGAATAATAACGTAATTTAACCTAAACCTAAAGAGACTCGAAGCTGAGAAAGAAAATTCTAAACTGGTAGCAGTAATGAATATTAATCTTAAAAACTAAATAAAATATTTGATAATAGAATTACCAATAAAAATATATTATGACCAAGTGGAGTTTACAAAGGCAATTCAAGTGTCATTTAATTTCAGGGGGCAAAATCTCACAATACAATAATGTACTAAAGCATATCAAAAAAGAGAAAAATCAAGACCACATGGTCAAATCATTAGATATCAAGAAAGTTTTGAATAAATTACATTAACATTTTAAAAATTAAGACAGCAGTGATTAGCCAAAACTGTCCCTATTTATTCATAATATGATGGTTTACTTGGAAAACACAAAAAAAACTGAATTGAAACAATTAATACCTTCAGCAGATTTGCAGATTACAAAATAAACGCACTAGAAAGACAAATAGATTTAGTTACAAAGTAGTCCTTAAAATAAAGATCATCTTAACTAGCTGGAGGAATATTTAGTGTTGAGAGATGGGCTATGGTATTTAAAAAGTATATACCAATACCACCCAGGTTGATTTATAGATTCAATGTTATTACAATCAACATACTGAAGGAACAGTTTACAGAACAAATTAATTTGGAGAAATAAAGAATCTAGAATAGCAAGATAAATAATGTGGTTAAGAGGAATGATGAGAATGGAAGAGGACTGACATATCAAACCTTCAAATATATTGAGAATGAAAGAGGACTGACACGTCAAGCCTTCAAATACATTATGAAACAGAAATAATAGAAGTAAATTACCTGGATTCTGATAAACCTGAAAATAGAAATTATTTAGGGAAAAAATCCCCTATTTCCTAATAATGTCTTAGAAAACTAGAAAGTAGTCTGGCAGAAATTAGATTTAGACCTATAGCTTATACATATTTCACAATAAATTAAAAACAGATATTCAAATTAAATATTAAAATTCCTACCACCAAAAAATTAAGAGTTAATCATAAACTTTCATAGCTATGGGTAGGATATAAATTCTTAGTTAAAAATAATAGAGACATTTATAGAAAAAAAAGATAATTCAGGTTATATGAAATTAAAGAGTTTTTGCATGAGAAAAACTAAAGCAAGTGGCATAAGGAAAGGTTGCATTAAAATAAGGTTATCTTAAAAAATACATTGGTATCAAATATTTCTGAAAAGTTTGGTATTCAAGATTATAGATAAGTAAAAATGGATAGATCAAAAATCCATCCTTCAATAGATGTTCAAAGGATTTGAACAAACAATTCTCAAATGAAGTGAGAACTATTTCCAATCACATGAAATAATGTTCCAAATAATTAATAAAAAGAGAAGTGCAAGTAAGAAACAACCCTAAGATTTCACATTATAACCATAAATAAGAGAAATATGAGAAAATTTGGAAATTATCACTACTGGAAGAGTTATGGGAAAATAGTGCCACTATTGCATAAAAAATGATGGCGTATGGAACTGTGAATTAGTACAATTCTGGAAAGCAATCTAAAATGATGCAAATAAGATACCTAAAATATTCATACCTTTTTATCAAGAAATTCCACCACTAGCTATTGAGGTCATTAACTTCAAAATATTTAGAGCAGTACTTTTTATGCTAGTAGAGAATTGGAAACAAACAGATGCCTATTGACTGTAGAGTCTTGTTTAAAACAAAAAAAGATAAGCCTGATGAATACAAAGAAGCATGGAAACACTTGGACAACCTGATGTAAAGTGAAGTAAGACCAAGCAAGAACACAATATGCACAATGACCACAATTATGTAAATGGGAAAAACAAACATAAAATAATAGAAAATGAATGTCTAAAAATTTCAAAAATCTTAAGCCTGAAAACAAAATATGTGAAGACTTCCCCACACACCTTTGCAGAAGAATGGAACATTGCTTATGATGTTTTCAGTGTATAGATTAGTTTAGGGGACCAGCTAGGCAGTGAAGTACATAGAATGATGGGCCTGGAGTCAGGAGAACCTGTCCAGCTTCAGACACTAGCTATGTGATCCTGGATAAGCTACTTAACCCTGTTTGCTTCAGTTTCCTCATCTGAAAATGAGCTGGAGAAATGGCAAATCACTCCAGTTAAAAAACAAGAACAATAACAGAATGGTTTTGTTGATTTTTTCCCTTTTATCTCTTTTTTCTCTTCATTTTTTTAAACTAAGGGATTGTGTAGCAGGAGGGAGAGGAGGAATATGGTGAAAGAGACGGAACTAGGAATTATTAAAAAGATAACTATCAATAAAATTATTAAACTATAAAATCATTACAATAAAGGAATAGAAAAAGAATTCTATTATATGATAGCATGTATATAAATATTTTTGAAATCATAAATATTTATAACATTCAATGCAGAAACACTAGAAATATTCTTAGGAAAAAAATAATGGATGTTAAACAAAAGTATCACCTCTTCCCCCACTCAATAAATCAGCTAGTGTGTATTTAGTACTTATTATTGACCAGGCACTGGCCAATATATACATACAAAAGAAAGACCTTCCTAGCCATCAAGGACTTTTTGTTTATTAGGAACATACAACAAGTAAATAAAATTTTATATATGAAATAAATGCAAAGAGATTTGGGGTGACATTAACAACTGGGGAAATCAAGCCAAACATCCTTAAGGATAAGGCACCTGAGCTGAGCCTTGAGGGAACTACACACCCATAAACAGGGAGGAAATTCCAGACATGAACTCTGGAATAGCACAGACATAACTGTGAAAAGGTGTAGAGGTGGGTAGTAGAATGTCATATACACATAGGGCATTTTGACTGAAAGGTAAATTGTGGGATAAGTAAGAGAAAAAAAATATTATCTTCACAAGGTAGGTGGAGACAAGGTTATAAAAGATTCTTAAATATGAAAGACAGGAGTTTTGCTATATAACACCTTACAGTGATTTAAGAAAGTCAGTTTTATAGCATGGTGGAGGATGAATTGAAGAGGTGTAAACTTGAATAGAAGGAGATCACAGTGAGATTGCTCTGATGGTTCAGGCAACAGATGAGGAGAGCACGCACTAGGATTGTGGCTATGCAAGTGGAGAGAAGGGGCAGATGTAAGACACTGTAGAATAAAAAATCAACAAAACTTGACAAATGGATGGATAGCCTAATTTTAGAAAGCAAAAGAAAAAATACTAATTGACTTTGAAGAAGTTTAAATATCTCTAAGTGTAAATGATACCAATATCATGTATTATATAATATATATACATATATATCATATATTATGTTCTTAGAAAATGTGGGTAATCAGGAATAACAAAAAATTAACAGAGTTAATAAATGATATTTTAAAAGTCATCTAAGATTCACCATGAAAAGAATCTATATCACCAACAAAAAATGAAGTAAAACAGAAAGAACAGACATATCCATGACAATAATGATAAAATAGTCTAAATATGTGAATAATAATTTAGTAAGTCATCAAAGAACCCATATAACAATAATAAAGATGATTTTGAAGGAAATGGAGGAATAACCGAACAAATGACTCATATACCTATTCATTCTTAAGTCAAGCAAATATAGCAAGAATGAGGATATTTCTCCAACTAGTTTGCAGAATAAATACAATACTAAATAGGATATGAATAGATTATTTCAAATAACTAAACAAAATTACAACAAAATGTGTCTGGAAAAAATAGAGGACAATTTGGAGAAGAGTCGTCGTAAAATAATCTCGGATCATTACTAGATAGCAACATGGAAAAGCAGTAATTGTGAAAAATTGTATTTTACTTGAAAAAGAATAGAGGAAAACTATCACTGGAACTAGATGAAAATTTTTGTTAAAAGTAAAAATAAATGTATACCAAAGATTAATGTTTGAGAAATGAAAACTTAAGATTCCTAGAGGATGAATCAAAATTATTATTCAGTTACTAAAAAGTGCTGGGAAAATTAGCAGCTAGATGACTGACTCTTGTTAAAGAATCTTGAAGGTCTTTGTATGTACCTTCAATGATATGTCATTTAAATATTTTTTAATAATTAAAAAAAACTGTGTGAGTAGTGGGGCCAAGATGGTGAAGTAAAAGCAGAGACTTCACTGAGTTCTCCCCCAAGCCCTCCAAATACCTGTAAAAAATGACTCTAAACAAATTCCAGAGCTACAGACAGAGTGAAACAAATCCCCAGTCTAAGACAACCTGGAAAGTTGACAGGAAGTCTTTTGCACCAGGCAGGGAACAGAGCACAGTCTGTTGTGTGCTGCACCAGTACAGATAAGCCAGAGCATACCTCAGGGAACTGAACCATTGGCAGCAACATACAAATAATAAAAAGGTCAGTGGGAAAACTCTTTGGAACCTGGGTAAAAGAGGAGCATGTCATCCAGGTCGCAGCCCCAGTGCCATGGGGGTAACTGGGGCAGCAGCAGTGGCAGCAACAGCAGCAGGGGTGGAGGCTGCTTCTGGAGCTCTAGGCCCATAGACAACGGGGGAACGAGCAGCTGATACAAAACCCCTGAAGCCTGGGACAATACACCCAACCCTACCATCGCCTCCAACTCCACCTCCACCTCCCTTGGAAGCAGAATCTTACCTGGACAAAAGAGTTAGAAAGTCAAGAGCTTAACTGGGAAGATGAGTAAACATCATAAAACAACTCAGATTATGGAATCTTACTTTGGTGACAAGGAAGATTAGTACATATGAGCAGAGGAGGACAGCAGAGTCAAAGCTTCTACATCAAAAACCTTCAAGAAGAATATGAATTGCTTCCATGCCATGGAGGAGCTCAAAAAAGGATTTTGAAAATCAGGTGAGAGAGGTAGAGGAAAAATTGGGAAAAGAAATGAGAGCAAGACAAGAAGATCATGAAAATTGAGTCAACAGCTTATTAAAGGAGACCCAAAAAATATTGAAGAAGATAAAACCTTAAAAAATAGACTAACCCAAAAGGCAAAAGAAGTCCAAAAAGCCAATGAGGAGAAGAATGCCTTGAAAAGTAGAATTGGACAAATGGAAAAGAAGGTCCAAAAATTCACTGAAGAAAATAATTTCTTCAAAATTAAAATGGAGCAAATGGAAGCTAATAATTTCATGAGAAATCAAGAAATTTTAAAGCAAAATAAAAAGAATGAGAAAAGGAAGACAATTTGAAATATCTAACTGGAAAAACAACTAACCTAGAAAATAGATCCAGGAGATATAATTTAAAAATTATTGGACTTTCTGAAAGCCAGGATAAAAAATAGGGCCTAGACATCGTCTTTCAAGAAATTATTAAGGAAAACTGCCTTGATATTCTAGAACCAGAGGAGAAAATAGAAATTAAATGAATCTACCAATCATTTCTGGAAAGAGATCCTGAAAGAAAAACTCCTAGGAATATTATAGTCAAATCCCAGAATTCCCAGGTCAAGGAGAAAATGTTGCAAGCAGCCAGAAAGAAACAATTTGAGTATTGTGAAAATACGATCAGGGTAACACATGATCTAGCAGCTTCTACATTAAGGGAGCAAAGGACTGAGAATTTGATATTTAAGAGGTCAGAGGAGCTAGGATTAAAACCAAGAATCACCTACCCAGCAAAACCGAGTATAATCTTTCAGGGGAATAATGAATATTAAATGAAACAGAGGACTTTCAAGCATTCTTGATGAAAGGATCGGAGCTGAGTAGAACATTTGACTTTCAAATACAAGAATCAAGAGAAGCATGAAAAGGTAAAAAGGAAAGAGAAATCATAAGAGACTTATTAAAGTTGAACGGTTTATATTCTCACATGGAAAGATGATATTTGTAACATGAGGTCTTCCTCGGTATTAGAGTAGTTGGAAGAGACAGGTAGGCAGGTAGACAGACAGACAGATAGATAGATAGATAGATAGATAAGTAGATAGGTAGGTAGAAGGTACAGGGTAAATTGAATATGAAGGGATGATATCTAAATAATAAAATTCAGGGGTAAGAGAAGAATATATTGGGAGGAGAAAGGGACAGATAGAATGGAGTAAATCATCTCACATAAAAGAGGTAAGAAAAAGGTTTCACAACGGAGGGGAGAAAGGGGGAGGTAAGAAGAAATGAGTAAACCTTACTGTCATTGGATTTGGCTTAAAGAGGGAATAACATAGACACTCAATTGAGTATCCTACCCTACAGGAAAATAGAGGGGATGGGGATAAGAAGGGGGATAGTAGAAGGGCAGGAAGATTGGGGGAGGTGGTAGTCAAAAGCAAACACTTCAGAAAAGAGACAGAGTCAAAGGAGGAATAGAACACTGGGCGGGGTGGGATAGGATGAAGGGAAATACAGTCTTTTACAATATGACTATTAGTGAGTTATTTTGTGTAACTACACATGTATAACCTATATTGAATAGTTTGCCTTCTCAATGGGGATGGGTAAGGAGAGAAGAAGGGAGAGAATTTGGAACTCAAAATTTTAAAAACAAATGTTAAAAAATTGTTTCTTACATGCAACTGGGAAATAATATATATATATATATATATATATATATATATATATATATATATATATATATACATATATAGAAAATGGGATATATAAATCTATCTTGCCCTTCAAAAAAACAAAGGGTAAGGGGATAAGATGTGGGAATGACAAAAAGGAGGGCAGACTTTGGGAAGGGGCAATCAGAATGCATGCCATATTGGGGTGGGGGAAGATAAAGATGGGGAGAAAATTTGGAAAATTTGGAAATTTGGAAAATAAGTATCTTATGGAAATGAATGTTGAAAACTAAAACTAAGTAAATAAATTTAAATCTTAAAAAAAAGAAAGAAATGGGGATGAATTCAGTTACAACAAAAAAACATCATTGATTAGTACTTTAATTAAAAAAAAGAAATAGCCTACCTGTCAGATATATGAGGAGGCAAATAATTCATCACCAACAAGAGATAAAAAACATTATGAAATGTCAAATAGATAATTTTGATCATTTTAAACTGAAAAATGTTTGTAGAAATAAAATCAATGTAACCAAAATTAGAAGGAAAGCAGAAGGTGGGGAAATAATCTGTATATCAAGTGTCTCTGATAACAGTTTCATTTCTCCAAAAAAAAAACCTGGGAAAAAGTCATAGTAACATATTTGTCTCGGTTATAAAGATGACCAATATTTTAGTAACTCAAATAAATAAATCATTGGAAATTGGTAGATAAAAGTCCAGCAAAAATGAAATAACCATTTATTAAATGCCTACTGTGTGTACAAATATTATATCCTTTCATTCTCATAATAACAATGAGGGTTAAGTGCTATCATTATCCCATTTTACTGGGTCTAGAGGTCAGAAGAGAGGTTAGGGATGCATAAAAGTATCTGAGAATCATCCTCAAAGAGATAAAAGTTGAATCCATGGTTACTGATGAAATCACTCAACAAAACAGTATAAAGGGAGAAGAGCATGGGGTTTGGGTAAATATCTACGGCAAGGGGTGTGATCTGGATGAATTTCTAGGAAAGGATAATGATAGATAGGTAGGAAAAGAATCAGGAGAAAGCAAGTGTCACAAATACCTAGGGAGAAGAGAAAGAGATAATCATGGAGAAGAAGATGATTGACAGCTGTCAAAGGTTGCAAAGAGATTAAGATGAATGAACATGAAAAGGCCATTCAATTTAGCAATTCAGAGATCACTTGTAACTTTGAAGAAAATAGTTTCAGGTAAATGATGAAGGCAGAAGCCAGAGTGAAGAAAGTTAAGTGAGTGATAGGAAAGAAAATAGAGGTACTGACTGTACTTCTCAAGAAGTTTAGCCAACAAAAAAGGGGAGAGATATGGGTTGCTAGTTACTGTGAGGGTTTGCTTTTGTTTGTTTGTTTTGAGAATGTGGGAGATGGGGGTATATTTGTAGTCAATGGGGAACCCCCAGTAGACACAGAGAGAGAACTGAAGGGGGGAAGAGTAAGGAGAAGGAGAGGAGGAGGAAGTAGAGATGGGAAAGGAGAGGAAAGGGAGGGAAACAGGGGAAGGGAAGGGAGAAATGGGGAAAAAAGCATGGTCAAAAGTAATAGAAAATCAGGACAGAAAGAGATGGGAGAAAAAGTCTTGGTTTGGTTGTTGCTTTGTTCCTCTGGTTCTTCTTTTCTCAAGTCTATGAATGTCTCAAGGTGAATATGAAGGTCTCAAGGTAAGATTTTTATCATTTGTTTTGGTTTTTAATTTGCATGCTTTGTCGGGAGTTAAGATTATCATATTTTTCTTAGGATTTTTTTCTGTTATACATTTTATTCAGCTAATCAGCAAAGATTCAGCACTCTTTATTCTGGACCCTTTATCAGGTACCATAGACAATATAGATATTCTCTGTCTTCCCAGGGTTTATAGTCTAGTGGGTGAAAAAGTACACATTAATATAGTTACAGAAGAATACAACAAAAGAATATAAATAATCTGATAGCCTACAATGTCATTAAGACTTTTGAAACCCTTCATATGTCCAAATGACTGAGGAGGTATAAAGGTAAATAACATGTCTCCTATTTCCAACAGCTTACAGTCTGGGAAAGAGGTTAAGTCATAGGCACAAATGAATATGGTAGAAAATAGTATATGGTCAATACATATGAAATATCTAAATGATGTAAGAGTTCAAAGAAGAAATATAATACTTATGGTCAGATAATTTAGGGAAAACATCATGGAAATGATGAGTTTTGACCTAAGCAGGTATGTAGGATAGTATGAGATGTGTTTTATGTAAAACTTCATACAATGTCAATAAGTATATGTTTCATGGAAAACAATACAGTTTAAACAGTATAAAAAAGAATTTATGCTATATACAATGTAAACAGCATAAAAAAGAGATAAATAATATTAAAAAGTATAAAAAAGTGAGATAAAGTTGCAGGTACAAGCTACTATCAGATTGTGGAGGTCCTTGACTGTCAAACTAATGAATCTGGATGTTTTTCTTCTCATAAGCAATGTGTAGACCTACTGAAAGGTTTTGAGTAGTAGCATGTCATGATGAGATTTGTGCATGAATTTTATTACTCTAGTAATTTACAAATGATATATATTTAGTTACTCTCCCTTAACTATAGAACTTTATTCACAACCGTATCGGATAACAGAGTTTATTGCATCCTGCTTAACTGAACCCATACTGCCTCCTACTGATAATTAATAATTGTATTAGTAGGATTTCATGATTTTGTAAGAAGAATGGAACTGGACTGTCAGTGAGAATGAAAAAAAGAAGGTAGGAGGTACTTTGGACAGCACCAAAAAAGCAAACAAACAAACTTTTCTACGACTTCTAAAATAATTCATCAGTCTTCTGGCAGCAGTTTTATGGGTCAGCCAGAATGGTTTTTAATGGATTACAAAGGCAATCTTCATTCATATTTCTAGAAAAAAAATTGATTAAATCAAAGAGCAGAAAGTGGTATGGAGCATGATTATTTTAGAAAATGAGAATTTGAAAGAAATGCAGAAGTCGAAGACTCTACAAAGGGACCCAATCCTGCTCAGTGAGGTTTTTAATCGTGATCACCAATCCCCTAGAAAACTGCCAGTTTCCATGTGGAGCCGGTTGCCTTCTAATTGCTGCAGCAGGCTACCACTGGGAAGAACAAAGGAAATATTTAGCAGATCGTAAATTCTTCTGCAGCCCTGTGGGGTGGCTGGGGTTCAGATTACACGTTTATAACTAGCGTTTGAGAGCAATTTCAACTTCACTTTGAGAAAGTTGGGGGGTGGAGCTGTTCAATTCTGTTTCTCTGGATAATTTGGAAAAACTCAGACTGGTTTTTGAGTTCCACTCCAGTTATGTTTGGATTTGGTGATGCTTAGTACCTTGTAATATGGGGAAATGCTTCCCCCCCACCTCTCTCTCTCTCTCTCTCTCTCTCTCTCTCTCTCTCTCTCTCTCTCTCTCTCTCTCTCTCTCTCTCCCTCTCTCCCTCTCTCCCTCTCTCTCCTCTCTCTTTCTCCCTCTCTCCTCTCTCTCTTTCCCTCCCTCTCCCTCCCTCTCTCTCTCTCTCTCTCTCTCTCTCTCTCTCTCTCTCTCTCTCTCTCTCTTTCTCTTTAGGATGTATGTTTTAATGGAAAGTACATTTCTGAACAAGTGAAAGAGAACATGTGTTCAATATGTTCTAATGAGATTTTTAGTGGATTTAGCAATATGTATATAGTTCTACCAGGCAGGTAGTAGCCTTGCATTGGGTCAAGATTGGGACAGCCCTGAAAATAGGTTGTAAATGACCCTAGCCAAGGCTCATACAGGGGCACGGCTGCCAGCAAAGGACAACCAGTTACCAGTTATTGACATAAGAATGAAATAAAGGAGAAGCAAAAAGGAAATCTTAGGAACCTTCTGGATCAATGAGAAAGCAACTGTTAGTAAAATTAATGCATATGCCAGGCGGCAAAGAAAAGGGACAAAGTTATTTGCTGAAATTTCTCCGTAGAGTCCTATTTTTCTTAATGTTTGGTGATTGAGTTTCTGGGTGGTTTCTGGGAGCCCTACCTCACTAGAAGTTGCTTCTACAAATACAAGATCTATACATATTAAATGGTGCATTCTGTTATACATACACACAACACAGAATTCAAAACTGAAAAGAAAGGTACCATATTAAAATATATATATATATATATATATATGTCTAGCAGCACTTTTTGTGGTAGAAAAGAATTGAAAACAAAGTAGATGACCATTGATTCATAAGTTGCTAAATAAATTGTGGCAGACAATTATAATAAACTATTAGTATGCCAGTAGGAATGATGAATATGAAGAACAAAAAGAAGCTGAGAAGACTTATATGAACTGATATAAAGTGAAGTTAAGCAGAAGCAAGAAAAAGAATAGACAGAGTTACCTATAGATAAATAATGACTGCAGCTCTATAAATGGGGAAAAACATAATCGAACCTAGTATAATCAAAATGATCAAGCTGGTCCCAAAGAAGAGATGAAAAAGATGTACCTCCCTAACTTCTTTGCAAGGGAGGAGAATACTGTGTATGGAATATGACAAATGCAATCAGACTTAGTTGAATTATTAAGTGACTTTTGCTGAACTATTCCCCCAATCCTCCTTAAACCCAGCCCTATCCTAGTTTCTGGTTTATTCTTTGTAACTAAAGATGGTTCTCTGGGTAGGAGTGGGGGAAAAGGCATGAAGGTGAGAGTAAGACAAAAAAGCTAGAATTTTTAAAATGTATGTTCATTTGATAATGAGCACACAGTAGCCAATCAAACTGACTATTCGGCTTACCTGCTGGATGGGGTGGCATCCGGGGAAAGACATCTCATTTCTAACAGCAAACAATCTCAAAAGGAGATACTTGTAGCTTTTCAGTCGAAGTACTAGTAAGTATAGAATTGTTTTCTTTCTCCATAGCCAGTAGCACCCAAATGCCCTACCCTGACAATATGGTCCATGAGACAGTTTGAGGTTCGATCCAATGTGAAACTAATGCTCTTCTGGCCATTTGTGGCCACTAAAATGCCCACAGCAGTTTGCAAGAAAATAGGTGACCATAGACATGAGCTGGCCCTATGCTTAATCGGGTAATGACTAGTATTGTGGGAAGTCTTCCAAACAAAACCCTGAAACTATTCAAAACTCAGTTAGATTCAGCCTTGTGCTACCCACTTACATTAGCCAAATTTCAACTAAACATTTTCTGTGCCCCCCAAACTTTTCTGTGAACCACAGAACAAATCTTTTTTTTTTGCTTTCTCTGGATAAGGAAAAATTGGTGGGTTCCGCCTCCCACCCGACGCTCCCCAGATTGGATTTGTGGTTCCATTTTGGTTTCATAGTGAAACATTTGTGACAGTTGGGCATGTCTTTAGTCTTCCTTTTTAAATTTTGCCATTGGATAAAACTATTTTTAAAAATCTCATGAATTCACAGAAAATGAAAAGAGGAAAATCCTACTTTAGCTTTCTAATTACAAAGTTGTAACCTAAGTGAATACAGAAATAAAAAATTTTAAAAATGTAGAAATAATTTATGATTCTACTTAAACACTCCAAAGATTCCCATAGTCAAAATGACTTGGTTGATTCACTAATCTATTCATAAACAAACATTTATTGTCTATTGTGTGTAGCACAAAGGTTGAGACTTTTGATACATTATTATGAGAGGTAACCTGTTAGAGTAAAAGGCATACAAAATTACAAGTCAGGAAAATAAAATTCAAAACCTGCTTCTGATACTTACTAAGTGAAAGGGCAGTGTCTCAGGGGACAGGGGTTCACATCTAGTCCCTAACGTTTATCTGTATTACCTTGAATAAGTCATTTTATGTCCACAGTCTTGATTTCCTCATCTATAAAATGGCATCCAAGGGCTCTTCCACTTTGAGATCTGCAGTGAAATCATGGGACCCTAAGTCATTTAAAGTCTCCAAGTTTCAACAGTAAAATAAGGACCATAATAATGCTACCTACTTCACAGGATGGTTATGGAGAAAATCCTTCACAAACATTAAAGCTCTATGTACATTTCATAAATGCAAACTAATGTTACTCAGTCTTGGGGAAACTGTCCCTGCCCTCAAAGTTACCAATTTAGTAGTAAAAAATATTTCATATACAGAAATGGAATAAAATAAAATAAAAAGAGTTAGGTAAGCCATTCTAGCATAATTTTTTTGTCTAGACCTGTAATCTTCTTAGTAAAAGGAACTTCCAGAGAGATCTTTCTGCACAGACAAAATTGTTCTGTATTTTATATTCTTAGAGTTTCCTGGTGTCACTGAGAGGTTAGGTGATTTAGCCAGGCACACACATCCAATTTGAATCAGAGGCAGGATTTGAACTCATGTTATTTTTATTCCTTGGAAATATTCTATCTACTCTACTACACCACATCTCACATAGACAGTATTTCATTTGCTACCTTCTAATAGCATTACCAGTTTGCTCAACTACGGAGCCAAATTTCTTAACAACTCCCTTTCTTTCTAGAAGGAAATTCTTCAGTAATAGATAATCAACTTTTTAAAAAATTCTATACTTGGAAATTGGTGATCATTTGTAAAGTCTTTTGAATCCAATAAAATTTTTAAAGTGCTAGAAGAAAATGAGGGAATTATCTCCCCTTGAAACCTCCAATTTTGTTTTATCAAGAATCCAAATTCTGTTTTCACTTCACAAATGTGACTGTGTTTACTACCCTGGCTGCTGACTTAAAAGGAGGAAAAATGCTGGTCATAGCCATAGCAATTCAGATATCAAACATGTAAATATATTACAAAATAGTTTATGAGTAGGAAAATGTTGAAATTCAGAAATTTTGGAACAGAATGAGAACGAATTTTACCGGATAAAATCCCTGTCTGGTGGTATGACCCTGAACACTCTGAAGGAATGTGCAACGCCAATTGGATTTTTGGTATGTAGGTCAAATTGCTGCTGACTAATACAGATACAGTGAAAATCTCCATATTAGACAAACAAAACAAAACAAAAAAGATTGCCAGGCCCTTGTCAATGGCCCATTTATTTCTAACAATATTTAGCAGAAGTATTTCTGCCTGTTACATGGTCCATAAACAGCAGAGATGAGATTTGAACTCAAATCTTCTTGATATAAAATCTAATGAACTCTCTGAAAGATCATAGTACCTCTATTCAAGGTAATCAAATTCCAGGACAACCAAAAAAACTTTGGCAGCAAGGCATTCATCTATCTTTAGCATGAGATGATACCCATAGGATTTCTATAAGATAAAAGCAAATGCTTCATCATTTTTTTTTTACAAGCACACATTCTTTTGGTCATTTTACAATCTATTTTTTTTAAATCAATCAGCTTGTCCACAGGAGCAGAGCTAAACATGCATAATTCTAGAAGGGATTCTTTCATTGTTGCAAAGCCTTTAACCATAACAATAAAATTGTAGGTCTCAAGCATTCAGAAGAGAAAAGGAATTTTTGTGCTGCCCCAGAATAAATAGAATATCTCAGCCATGAATAATGGCTAACGCTCTTTTACTCCTTGGAAAAGGCTTCAGAGGTTGGTTCACACCTGCAGCCTTCTTGAATTATAGGTCCCACTCTCTTGAAAGAAACTTAATAACTACTGTTCACAGGTGAGATGTCCTTCAGGTGGATATGAAATTTTGAGAGAAAACCACTTAGCTTTGTTTCCCGTGCTTTTTATGTTCCCAGTATTTCACTTCTATAGCCACACAAAAATACTTTAGCAGCTTTAAGATCATGCAAAAGGGGGTGGGTGTGTGGTAAAAGACTTCTTTTTTTCAGCTTCCTTCAATGTTTATCAAGAATCCAGAGGTGGTTTTAAAGGTCAGAAAAACAAATGGTCTAAAAACTTGGACTGAATATTCAAGGAATATGTTCAGCATTTTCACAGTCTAAATCTTTTTGTGGCTGTACAGTTCTAAGCTGACTGTAAATTTCCTCATTCTTGAACATAATCTGCCAACAATCTTTATCTAAATTGAGAGGAGGTAGGTGGCGGTGAATGGTGGGGACAGGATTACTCTGATGAGGAAGCAGGATGTGGCAGAATGATATTGACAATATTTGTGGAATATCTTAGAGATACCTCCTCGGAGGAAGTGATTGAGTTAGTCTTTGAGATAGTTCTTATGTATGGCTGCAACTTTAAAGCTTTACTTCACAGGACAGTGTGATATAGGGAGGAGACATTGCTATGCTGGGGTAGAAAAAGGTAAATACTAAGTGTCAGGAGAAATGAGTTCAATCCGGTCTGTCACAAGCCTGGAGGGTTCTGTGACTGCTCAATCAACTTTATGCCTTGTACCTAAGATTTCTTCTCAGTAACATGAGGGGATTCTATCAGATGATCTCCTTGGTTTCTTTGCACACTTGTTCTAGATCAGGGGTGAGAAAACTGCAGCCTTCAGGCCACATGTGGCTGTCTGGGTACTGAAATGTAGGCCTTTGGCTGAAATCTAAACTTCACAGAACAAATCCCCTTAATAAAATGATTTGTTGTGTATAACTTGGACTCAGTTGGAAGACCACACCCAAGGACCTATAAGGCCATATGTGGCCTTGAGGCTGCAGGCTCCCCATTCTTCTTCTAGGCAAACTGTATTGCTTGCCATCTTTCTATCTGTTCTTTTCCTGTTCTTGTGACTTTGCTTATAACAGACTCAGAGTCTAGGATGCCACCCCTCCCTCAATTCTTTTATCCTCCTTCTAAGTCCCTTTTCAGTTACCACACCTTCCACAAAATCTTCCCTAACCTCCACTCCCCCCACAACTAAAAATGATTTCTCTTCCCTTTAAATGTAATACTTCTGATCTCTCCTTTGTACTTATTAAATCTTATTTATTTATAATTAATCATCATAATTTACATTAGCATTATGACTTATTTGAATATTGTCATCTCCCATAATAAAAAAAATTAAACTCCTTGAGTAGATAGAAGCTGTCAAATAATTATCTATGCCTAGTGCCCAAACTGTGATACCTTCATATTTTCATTCCCCTTATTTTCTATGGATAGAATACCTTGTCCCTGATCTAATTGTTGAATTTCTACTCCTTACTCATGTTAAAAATATCTAACAGGCATTTATTAAGCACCTACCATGTGCATGAAACTGTTAGATACAGGAAATAAAAAAGGAAAAAAAACTACCCCTGTTCTCAAAAGGCTTACATTCAATCATCCTTTAAAGTCAAATACTACATATTTCCCTGAGTCTCCTGAAAGATCATGACCTTTTCTCATTTAGCACTTGGTCTTTCACCTCTCTTATGCAGTTTCCATGTTTTTTATTATGGTTATTTCCTTATTTGTCTTATAGCACTGTCAGACAGTAAGCTCCATGGGCAAGAAATGTCTTATATAAGCTTTGTATCTCATGTAATGTTCATCCATTAGAGTCCTAACTAGTACAGGGCAGCCTGAACTTTGCTCCATGGTATCAAAATTTAGAGACCACTCATGGCATCCACACTCCTGCAGATGAAAAGAAGCTGGTGAATTACAGCATAACGCTTCCTCCTCTGCCTGTAACTAAATTTTAGGTTAAATTCTACTCAGCTATTCCCTTCCTGATTCCCATTATGGGTGCGCTAACGTCTCCTCAACAACTCCATGGCCAAAATTGTTCATTGTGATCTGAATATAGTAATATTCAATGTTATCAATATAGGATTGTAGAGGTAATCCAGTCCAGCCCCCTCATTTTAGAGAGAACAAAACTGAAACCCAGAGAACCTGAGTGACTTAGTCAAATGAATACACGTAGTAAATGGTAGATCTAGGATTAAAAAATCGGGTTATGTGACCTTAAGTATACACTAAAAAAGTTCTTATGAGTTACACAATCATCAAGATGGCCAGACTAGTTTTTTTTCTGTTTAACTCCTCAAAATGAAAACCATAAAAAAAAAGAAAACATAAACCATCCATATGCTAAGAAGATAAAAATACCATCCAAGGGACAAAGAACATCAAAAAATTGAAATATATATTAAAATCCCAATTCATTCTTCCCTTACTCCAGTATTACCTCTGCACTGGGTATAGTCAGTGTGAACTATCTCATAGGCTTGTGTTTCAGGCTATGGATAAAAGTAGCTCCTGTCTAGTCCTCTCTTGGTAATGACTTCGTAATGTCAAAAATCATTGATTCTGTCCAGCCACAAAAAGGAAAGAGAACACAATTCTGCTTGTATAAATGTGTTAATAGAGAAGGATAGTGGAGGAAGATGCTATAGAACAGAACAGGAAGAGGAAGAGGTCTCCCTGTCCAAGGGACAATGAACTAGAATTCTAGGTGGAGCTAGTCTAGTCTTGTTCCTCTAGAGCTTACAAAGGACAGTGATGTTACCAGGGTTCTAGATATCTAAACTCAAGGAGGTTGATCACCCCAACCCACTCCATACCCAGATGCCTATGAAGAAGAAAAGGTATACATTAAAGAAGTAAAAAGAGAATGTACCAAAGAGAAAGGAGGAATATCAGGAACATACCAATAAAAATATAAGAAAATGTGCCAACATTAAAAATATCAAGTCAGAATGTTTGGATATAAAACTAGATTCCAAGTAGATAAGACAGCAATAAAATTCATCAGTAAAGAATAAAAAGTCAAGCCTATAGCATGCAAAATAAGTAGTGTGCCATGACAAACTAAAATCTCTCACTGCAAAAGAATATTCTACAGATTATCAAAAGATCATGAATCAATATCAAGGCACTTCCGAATGATTCAATAGAGAAGTACAGCTTCAAAATAAGATATTAAGGTGAAAATCAAGTAAGAAATTGAGTAGTCACAGCAGGAAAAAAATGAAAATTAATTATAGAGTAGATAACTTAGAATATACAAGAGATTTTTTTTCAAAGAATAAGAAGCCCTGAAGGATAATGACATCTTTAGAATTTAAAAATACAGAAGCATAAAAAGTAACTTAGAAGAAATAAAATACAATTTTAAAAGAATATATGAATTTTATACAAGCCAGTGACTAACTTTGAAGAACATAAAGTTAAATTAGGAATCATAGGCTACGTAGGAGATATTTATCCTTTTAAAAATCCTTTATTCCATACCACAGAAAATAATACAATAATGGACAGAATGTTTTAATAAAGAGCTAAAGTATTAACGGATAGAATACACAGGTCCTTGGAAAAGGAGAGAAAATATTTTGTGGCTAAACTTAAAAATTTCAGTATCCAATCATGTGTTTTATAGGCAGTCAGATTAAAATCTTAAGCAAGGAAGAAATCTCATTTTGAATAAATCAAGATTACTCTGCAAGCACCATAGATCAGAGGAAAGAATGGATAAGTATATTCTAGAAAGCAAAGGAGCTCAGGATGCAAACAAAGACGAGATATCCTAAAAAAAATGAGGCTATTAGTGAAAAACAAAATAAAAACCTAGACTATGGGTCGGATAGAGACATTTGAGGCATATCTGAAAACAACCACAGAGGTAAGCATACTATTGAAGGCACAAAAACTCCAAACAAGAAAGGTTAGCAAGTACAATAATTAATAATAATTCACTCATCAATGAAAGGATTACCCTTATAATTCTGCCCTTCTATTTAAAAATAAATTGAAGAATAAAAGATAGAATAGAAAAGGACAAATGAAACTTCAGCGTTCTTAGGGCCTAAGATTTAAATTTAAATATTTAGGAGAAGGGAAAAAAGAAGAATTTAATTAAAATTCTATTACTAAACTCCATGGTTCCCTGTGAGGGAATCCATATCTTGTTTGTAAAATACAGTTGAAAGTCACCCAAAGAGAAAGAAAGAAAGAAATGAAGAAATAGAAGATGTTTGGTAATATAGTTCTACTCAGTTTGTTAAAGAAAAGAGAAGAGATAATTTCTTCTTCTTCTCAAAAAAATGGGGCGAAACATGTGATTGTTGGGAAGGAGCATTGGCAGAAAGTGACTCAAATGGGGAGGGGCATGGAAGGAGGTTTCTACCCTTCAGGAGAAAAGAAAGGGTACTACTATGGGATATTACCACAGTGGACATCTGCTGAGAAAGAGGAGAAAGAGAAGCTTAACAATTTGTCTTTGTCTGAGGAGAATGCTCAGTAAGAGAACACCTTCTCTGATAAAGGGTTGTGCTTACCAGGATTGAATGCCATAACAGGAGAAGGAATGTATGAGTCCCCTGGGATAATCAGCAACAAAGGAATAATAGGAAAAATAGGTTTAAAGATAAGACAAAATGACCTTTGAAGTGGTGAACAATAATTATGTTATCTAGGGATAGCACTAGATATAGTGTTTTGGGATATAGAGTCACTCCCACGATAGAACACTGCTTATTTCATAAACTGATATTTCTAGGGGTGTATTAACTAGAAGCCACCACCAAAAAATAAAGATATACACATATATATATGTATATATTTTTATACATGCATACATATATATGCATGTGTGTGTATGTATTAGGAAGAAGGGATGAAATCTAAAAACACACAGATGAAAAATGAGATAGAAGATCTATTGAAATTATTAAACATGGTTCTCGGGTACTGATGATACATGCCATCCACTTCTTAAAAGAGAAATTATGGATTCATTTTTGGACATGCTTAATGTGGGAATTTGCTTTACTTGACTACATGTATTTGCTACAAGGGTGTTTCCCCCAGTGAGGAGAGGTGGAAAAGACAGGAAGTAAATCCATAAAAATGAAAATACAATGTTTTTAAAGAGTGAGTTCAAATTTGTCCAAAAAATTATCTCACAAGACAGTAGGCAGGATAAACATGGCACATACGATGAGTATAAGTATAAATAAATTGAAGAGAGGCTAAAGGTAAAAGTGGAAGGGGGAAGAAGTAAATGAAAACTTGGGCAAGAGAAGAGTACCACAAAACAGTGCTACTTTTGCTAAGAATTTGAGCACAGGGAAGGCAGAATAGGGAAAAGACTCAAAAGAATTGTAAATTAACAATTTAATTATTTTTTGATTTTTTTATTCTAATTTTAGTTTTCAACATTTACTTTTATCAGATTTTAAATTCTAAATTTTCCCCATCCCTCTTCTCTCCTCTCCCTAAGATGGCATGCAACCTGATAAAAGTCTATACATGTACAATCATGTTAAAAATATTTTTACATTAGTCATGTTGTACAAGGAGAATCAGAAGAGAAAAACCATGAGAAAGAAAAAAAAGAAAAAATAGCATACTTCAATCTGCATTCTGTTGCCATAGTTCTTTCTCTGGATATGGATAGCATTTTCTATTATGAGTCATATATTAGCAATTTAGTAAATTCAAATAGGATAGAACAGAGAAACTGGACAGGAAAAACAGAGTCCAGAGAACCTGTATGACTAGACTAGTATCAATAAAGGGTGGGGAGTAGGGCAGAGAAGAACAAAAACAGGAGATAAAAGTCAGCATAAAAAAAAGGAAAGAAAGAAAATACAAATCTAACAATTATAACTGTGTGTTAATACATTAAATTAGCCAATAAAATGAAAGAAAGTGACAAACTAAGAAAAATCTTGCTGCATACAAGTAAAAATAGATACACTTAAAATGGAAAAAAATAAACATGCCTGTTGAGTTGAACCGAATAATTTGCACTTGGACACTCAATAAATTTTTATTAAATTAAATTAGGAGCACAAAGGATGCACAAGACAAAAATGAGGACTAGAATTCAGTTCTAATAACTTCCAGGATAACATATTTCCCAAAATTCCATCTGCTCAAAATTTATATATCTTATTATCACTTCTCCCCAGATGTTCAAATTCACACTGGTTGAATTGACTTGACACCTAAAGATTTAAAATTCAAAATCTTTTTTTCTCAGTACTGGACAAAGATTTTGATTAATAATATTGAAAACTATGTTACTCAAGCACCAAGAACCTTCCCATAAGATTGGTATTATCTTTAAATTACTGGTTATATTGTATAAACTATGTGTCAATAAGGTTTGAAAGACCATGGATAAGTCATTTAACCTCTTAGAGGCACTATTTCCTCATCTATAAAATGGAGAGACAAATGTTTGTACTACTTATTTCACAATTGTGAGGAAGTATTCTGTAAAATTAAGAGTACTACAGAAATATGATCTATTAGTGTTAGTAGAGTGGGACTCTGTCCTAGAAAGAATTGAAATTATGGAAGAAAGTAACTTGTAAGAGACTAATGTCATCATTAAGATACAAGAAGACATGAATTCAGGTCCAAATAACTAAACAGAAAAGCAATTGCTTTTCAAATATTGAGTTTTATAATGGAGTTTTAATACGCAGCCAAAGACATGTTATATACTGTTGGCTTTGGACCTCAAATTCTAATTTTTCATTCAAAATATTTTCAAGTGCATTGCAAAGAAAATAAAAACTTCTGTGTGAACATGTGCATTTCCTCCCAGACATTAGATTTCATTTGCAAGAATTCTTAATGAGAAAGTAAGTAGTAATAATAAGTTACAAAATGATTAATTTGATTCTGATAGAAAGGGTCATCAGGGTAAATGCTTTTACCTAAAATATCTGCTTGTACAGACCTAGATGACAGTAAGTATGCAAACTGCAATTGTGAGTTTCTGAGAAGCATTAAGTGTTTTTAGGTAATAGATTTTCGTTTGAGAAGATATATAATGAAGTTACAAGAGCATATAAAGAAAGTGATTGTCTTTATGTTTGTCCTTCGTTCTAGAAGATGATCAAGATGATGACATGACTTGTATCAAATACCTCTCTTTGAACTGATATTCACCATAAGATATATTAGGAAAGAGTCCCCCAAATAGTTAACTGGATAGATTGGAGTTGTTGGGTCTTTAAAGAACATAGTATTACCAAGTATATTACCATTTCTTTCTCTGTAAGCTGAAGGAGTAAGCTTGCCAGGTTTTTACTTTCAAGAGCTTATAAAATTCATGGTAAAAGTGCAAGTCTTTGAAAACTTAAAAAATAGAGGACAAGATGGATTCAAAAGCAGCTGCTTATGCCTTTCGATTTCAGTATTTCCTAGCAAGTCATGATGTCTTCACAGTCACTCGCTTCATGCTTAAAAGTTTCTGAAGGTTGATTGATTGCTCTCAAACTGCTACATAGTTTTCGTTGATTAACCACATATATTTTTGCCAATATGTCTGGCTACCTTTTTAAAGTTAGTGCACTGCTGGCAGTATTACAAAAACAGATTTTGAGGATTGGAATCAGATTTGGCAGTAAAGGATTTGGTTCCAAATTCATAGGTGATCTTAAAATTTCATGTGACATAAAATGAAAAATCTTTGCAGTAGAAAACAAAAGCCTGGACTTCTCTTCACGAGGACATGTCAGTTGGCAAATGGCTGTCTTATATTTTTTTTGGCTTTATCATTTGCTCCTTTAAAGGAAACACTACCTCTAATAATAATTAAAAATAATAATACATACATACATATATACTATATATGCTTCCCTCACACCCCTATCAATATCTCCCTTTATGGAATGAAGTAACATCCTGCCTCTTCTAACGCAAAAAAAAAGGACAACTTTACAAAACCCCATCACACTAAAAGAATCTTTTGTCCTTCTCCATGGCATTTTTGGATTTTAACGAGTTGTTTATATATCTCAATGGCTTGAAAAGACAGATGTATTTTATGTAATCTTCCATGTAAGCTTTTTTCATTTCCCTTATAAATTACTTTTCCATGTTTTAAAATGTAGTTATGTTTCTGAGAAAAATGGCCAAAAAGTATGAGAAGTTATTTGTTGGCCACCATGAGCCTTTAGATAAAGTAAGTATAAATCACAGTAGGTAATAAAAGTCTAACATATGAATAAACCACAGCTTTATTGAAGAAATGTCTATTAAAAAGTGTTTTGTCCCATTTTGTCCCCCCCAAGAATGTTAATATATTAGTTTCATTTGAAAGTGAACAGTTTTTTTTTAAGCCCTATTTCTCATTTTGATGCACCAAAGGAGGACTTGACTCCATTGGAGACTTCAAGTTTCCTCAAAATGCAGTGATGAACTGCTTTCCTCCAGCACAGGGCTTGTATACTCTGGGAGCTAAGGCCATAAATTATATATTACACGCAGAGAAAGAACAATAAAGAACAAAGATGCCAAACCCCTGAAATCCATAATTGAATAACAATAATTAAACGTCAAACTGCATGTTGTAGATTGTCTGACTCACTGAAACAGACTGAACCAAATGGCTTCTTGTTTTTTCATCTCAATGAACCTTTCCTGCTGCTCTTAACTCTTATGGGTTTGGATGCCAATCAAAAGTAGGGTTTAACTTCATCTGGAGCCTGATTCCAGAACATAAACAGAAAACAAAGTGCTCCCCCTCCCACTCCCTCTGGAATTGTTGAAAAAGATTGACAAATGGGTGCTTTGATGGATGGTTAGAAAGCCTGCAGAGTTAAAGGGGCACTGTGGAATCACTGACTCCCTAAATGGGGGAGTTTGTTAATGAAGTCCCTTTGAAGTAGAAATACCTGCTTGGTAAGGGAGCAAAGAGTGGCATACAAAAAAAAATCATTCAATTCCCTATAACTTCACAAGGATGGATAACTAAATAGTAATCACCCTAGAATACATGAATTGGGTTTATCCTGTTATTAACACCTTAAAGTCAATGCCCTTAGATGTGATCTAATCCATTCCTCTCACTTTACAGATAAAAACAGTAAATTCCAAAGAATTTCAGTGATTGACCTAGAAATACAGCATTAGTTGGTGATAGAATTGAGATTAGAACCCAGCTCTACTGATTCCCAGAGTAGCAGGGTACTGCAATTAAAAACAAATTCTCCTTTCAATGTGGGAAATCCTAGAAGAAAGGAAGACTTGTAAATTTCTTCCATGATTTTCTAAAGTATAGGTCTGACCATGTTACTCCTCTGCTCAATAAACTCTGATGGCTCCCCATTGCCTCTTTGAAATATAAACTCTTCTTTGTGGTTTTTAAAACACTTCAAAAATTGATTCAAAACTGCTTTTTCAACTTTATCGCTCATTTTGCTACAAGGCAGACAAACTGGCCTTCTTAATTATTCCTCACACATATCTCCGTATTTTTGCACAGTCTATCTCCAATGGCCAAACACACTCTCTCCTCACCTTTGTTGTTAAAATTCCGCTGGAATGTCACCTTCTATTTTATCAACTTCCTAGCCTCTCCAGCTATTGGCGCCTCTACACATACATACACACACACACACACACACACACACACACACACACACCTCTTGTATTTATTTCATATGTACTTATTTATATACTTGTCTCCCCTGACCAAAAGGAGCCTTTCTTTTCCCTTTCCCTTTTTTCCTACAGCATCATTTTGGGGTTGTATATAAAGTGTTTTGCACCAAAAGCATCAGTATCCATGAGAGCAGTAGTTATTTCCACCTGGAGTATAAATAAGGAAAACTAGATAACTAGTTCTGGATTTCCATCTTAAATTACTCAATGGTGACAGCATACTTGTGACATATCACACATGATCCTTTGTACTATATGCTAAACCAGTGGAGCATTTTAGTTTACAACTGTTTATCTCTTTGCAGATAAACGGGTTAGAATACTGAGGGCTTAGAGTCAGGAAGAACCTAGTTCAAATCTAATCTCAGACATTTACTGACAGTGCCTGGACCACTTGATCTATCTGCCTCATTTTCCCCATCTGGTGTCTTCAAAATTGGGGCACTAAAGAAGATTCATATATCTCAACAGGACACAAAGGAACAAAAAATAAATAAATAATAGTAAATATTTTTTTACAGACCATAGCATTATCAAAATTGAAGTACGTTCAAGGACTATAAAAAAGACACAAATTCAAATAGAGGCTTAACAATGAAAACTTAAATAATGAATGGGTCAAAAAATCATTGAAACAATGAATAATTACGTGAAAGAAAATTATTATGATGAAACAACATGGCAAAATTCCTGGGGTGCAATTAGTTCTCAGGGTTACATTACCCTTACATACCCTTACCATTATATATCCATAAACATAAATGAAGAAAACAGCAGATTAACTGAATTAATTTTTTAAAAATCAAAAAGTCAAATAGATAAATCTAAAATAAGAACAAAGGAAAGATGTTAAAAACTAAACAAAAATAGAGAAACTGGAAATAAAAATCCATAAAGTTGTCTTTGAAGAGACAAACAAAACTGATAAATCATTAGCCAATCTTTTTAAAAAGAAGGCAAAAATCAAACCACAAAATAGCAAATGTCAACCTGAAACCTCAACAAAACCAGAAGAAATTAAAAGAATAACCAGAACTTAGTATACAATTAAGTGTTAATAAAATTGAGAACACAAAACAAATAGAAAAATATCTTTCTTAAAAAACCACTCTAACAGAACACCAAATGCTGACATTAAATAATCCAATCTCAAAAAAGGGAAAACAAATTTAGGTACTCTCTACCTAGAAATTGCCAAAAGAAAATTTATCCCATACTCATAGATTTATGGGATAATTCTATCAATCAACCTGTACGACACAAATTATTCTCAAAAATTGAAGAAGACACCCCACCAGCATCAATTCATGAAACTAATGTAGTCCTTATTGCCAAACCACAGAAGGATAAAAAATAATAACTATCGACCAATGTCAGTAATGAATGTCATTTTAAAAGTTTTATATATAATCCTGTCAAAGCAACTAGAGTGTATTAACCATGAAATCATTTATTTTGACCAAGTTAGATTTATGATGTTAGGATGACCCAATATTTGGAAGGAAATGAACATAATTAATCATATTATAAACAAACCAAAGAAAAATATCCAAAATCACATGATTATCTCAGTAGATAAGGGGAGAAAGTGAGAGAGTACAACAATCATGGTAAACAACCCTAAAAACTAAAAGACTAGAGGGACCTTTTCATATCATGAAAAGAAAAAACAATTACATGTAATGAGGATACATTAGAACCTTTTCCAATAAATCTGGGAGTACATCAAAGATTCCCACTCTCCCCACTATTATTTGATATAGTTCTGGAAATGCTAGCAATAGCAATAAAACAAAAGAAGAAAACTAAATGCATAGAGATAGGTAAAGAAGGTAGATAAAACAATTTCTATTTGTTGATAATAAGAAAGTTTCCTAGGACAATTTGAGAGAATCAACAAAGTTACTGAAACAATAGCTTCAGCAAGCTTGCAGGCTACAAAATAAACTCACAAAAATCAACTGCATTTACATGGAATAATAACAAAATTCAATAGGCAATAATAGAAAAGAAAATCCTATTTGAGTACAAAATTCTTACTAAAACATACAAAAAGCTTCTTTAGATTAAATTACAAAGGGCTCAAAGAAATACAAAAGAACTTAAATAGCTGGAAGAATATTGAGTGCTTAAGGATGGACTGGTCCAATACAAAATTAATTGACATTTTTAATGCTATACACATCAAATTGTCAAAGGGATACTTTATTAAGCTTGATAAAATTCATTTGGAAAAACAAGGGAAATAATATAAAGAGAGAAGTAATATCAAATATATGAAAAAGAAAATCAGTCATCAAAACCAGCTGGTAGTGGTTAAAAAAATAGGTAGATTAATGAAACAGACTAGACAAAAGAGAATCAGAAGTAATGGAACTCAATAGCCCAGTGTTCGATAAAGTGGAAAACATAAATTATTTAGGGAAAATTCTTATTTAATTGAAGCTGCTACAAAAATTGGAAAGCAATCTCCAGAAATTAAGATTAAAAAAATAACATACTCCACAATATACTCTAAATATATGCATGACTTTAATACTAAAAATAACGCTATAAAATGAAAATTAAAAGAAATATAGATCATTTACTTCTCATCGTTATGAGTGGGAGATATAGTCTTAACCAAATAATGAATGAGGCAATTACAAAAGATAAAAAAAGGTGGCTTTCATTATATAAAACTGAAAGCTTTCTACATAGATAATAATGTACCTAGAATATGAAGGGAAACACAAAGAGGGCTGCATCCAGACCCAGAGTTCGACCTGGGTCTATAGCCTCATTCTGCCAATAATTATCTGTGTGACATTGTGTAAGTCAATAATCTCTATGGGACTTTGTTTCCTCATATATGAAAAGAGAGTTTGGACAGGATCTTGGACACAGAGATGGAAGGGAACTTAGAAGTCATCTTATTTACCTAGTCTTCATTCTATAAATAAGGAAAGTGAAGCCCAGACCTGAAGTGACTTTCTCAAGGTTACTAAGTGAATAAGAAAGTGCAGTGGAAGAGAGATGATTAAGAATTTTTGGAACCCTTGACCTCAAAAAACTTACATTCCGCATAATTATAGGTTGTAAATTTGCTACGTCAATTTATAATTTTTAATTTGCAAAAGTTGAAATTAGCATACAAAATTTTCAGGATCATATCAATTACCCATTGTGAGGTTTTTCAAATTAGTACTTGTATCAGCAAGCACCCTGACATACATAGGAGGGCCTGCTGTCACAGGTTCTGCTTTTCTGAAAAGAAAGGCAACTCTTGAGGAGCCAACAATCACTTTAATCAAGCACATATATCATTCACTTAGTTCAGGGGGAAAAGTCAGCACCCTGAACTTCTGAGAAAAGCAACAGAACTTCCCATATTATCTGACAGTAAGCAACACATACATCACAAATCAACAGACAGATGCAACGGCCTGACCCCACACACAGTTACAGAGAGGAAGCAACAACATCTGGGTTTTCAAAGCCGGGGAGCTGGGGCTCCTTGGCAGCTACCCAGAGTCTTGTTTGGCCAAACAAACACTTACAATAAGTAAACCCCAAAGTAAAACCTCACCCTCAGACTATTTATATCTTTTTTAGAGCCAGAGGTCATCACAACCCTTAAGAACCAGTGCCTCATTAACAAAAAGTGTAGGCTTTCCTACAAATCTCCCCTAATCACACTCCCCTTAATGGGCAGGCCCATTAATGGGTGGGGAAGATCTTTAATCACATTAAATACATATACTGTTTCTAGTTAAAGAAACCCTTGTTTCAGTACTTTACTCCTAATAAAGACTCTTGATTGATAAAGGTAAGATTCAATCTGAGGCACTTGATTATACTAAAACAAAAACAGCACAAGACCCTACTTTGCTTGCCATCACAGTACTTTTAAGATTATTTTTGTCAATTAGCAAAATCTGTCTTCTCTCTCCTACCTCACTGTAATAAAAAGAAAAACAAATACCTTGTAATAAATATGCATAGTTAAGAAAAACAAATTCCTGCACTGGTTATGTACAAAAAAAAAATGTTCATGTCTCAATTTGCACCCTGAATATATCAGTCAGGAGATAGCATCTTCCATCATCCATTCTTTGGGACTGTGGCTGTTCAGTGTACCAGTCACTGTTCTTAAGTCTTTTGAATTCTTTGTCCTTATAATATTGTTATTGTTCCCTTGGTTTTACTCAATTCATTCTGTATCCAATCATCCAAGTATTCCCAGGTTTCTCTGAAACGGCTCTTTCTATATTATGTATAATACTATGTTTTATAGGGATGTGTGTCCACTTTTGGATGATCAGCTTGGGGAAGATAAGTTCTATGTCACTGTTGCTTTTAAAAACTTAATTAGAAATGTCTAGAAAAGAGCCTTCTACACAAGAATAAGATAAGAGGCTTCTAATCTATGCACCAGGGAACCCCCCGAGTATATAGAATATTGAAAATGGTCCAAATCATTAAAATGTTTTTGATAATAAACTCATGCATCATTGCATGCATATATTGCTACTTGTCAACTACTGGTAGATACAATTGTGAGATGTATATAGGTATATAGATATAGTTTTTTTCATAGATAATTCACATCCTATTTATTTGTAGGTTCTCAGAATAGGTGTAGCAGAAGTTGAGGAATGAATGTCATGAATAGTCATGTGCAGCATCTGACTGGACCTTCTCCCCAGTGAGGGCTGCTGTTCCTAAAGCATGGACTGAGTCCTCTTAACCTTGAGCTCAGGTCTGGCACCAGCAGCTAATCATCCTCATACTTGTGCTTCCACAGCTTCCCCTGGTTGATATTGTCTTAGATTAAGTTACTACTTTGGTGAAAGATGCACTTGAAGAACAATATGCCCACCATGACGGTTACTGGGAAGGTGGATGTCCTGGGGTAGAAGATTGAGGACAACTGCCTGAACATCTTTGGGACACCCTCTTTTGCTGGCCTGGTCTGGTCTTGCCCATGTGCGGTTGTGATATATTTCAAAGCTACTTGAATATATCTATATATATTCGTATATATATATATATATATATATATATATATATATATATATATATATGTGTATGGAAAGGAGGGCAATGGGAGGGGGGAGCAATTTGAAGTCAACACATATATATATATATATATATATATATATATATACATATCAAATATATATTTCAACATATATTGAAAATACATATATATTTGAGTCCAAAATTTGGAAGGTTGAAGTCACAAAACAAAAACATTTTAATAAAGCAATAATAAGATCTATAAAAAGATCAAATGAAGGATTGTCAATCTAGATCTCAGCTTGAAAATTATCTAATCAAATTGTATAAATAAGAAAAATAAAGACCAAAGTTAACTGATCTCCATAATGTAAAACATGTATTAAGTATCAGTCCCAATATGAATCTGATTTCTTTTACTTCAAATCTCATGTTCTGTCTATTGCAACATGTTAAATTTATTCACTTAACCAATTTTTTTAAAAGTGTGTAATAAGCACATACTATGTGCTTAGGCAGCTAGTTGGTAAAGTGAATAGAGTACAGGATCTGAAGTCAGGAGGACCAAGGTTCAAATCCAGCCCCTGACACTTACTAGATGTGGGACTCTAGGCAAGTCCCTTTACCTCTGTCTACTTCAGTTTCCTTTACTATAGAATTGGGATAGTGATTTCACTTACATCACAAAATTGTTGAGAGGATAACATTTGTAAAACTCTTAGCCCAGAGCCTAGAATATAAATGTTTATTTTCTCTCTTCCTCTATGAAAGGCACTGGGTATACAAAGACAAAAATGAGACAGAATCCCCATTGAAGGAGCTTGTGCTGTGCTGGAGGGTTACAAGCTGGTGAGTAAGAATTGAAGTTTATTTGTTTACTCTAAGAAGGGGGACTCAAGTTCTGATAAAAAAAAAAAAAAGTCAATTCATTACCCTGCTCTTGTTTTGCCCCCTTCACTTCTTGGTCCTAAACTTTGTCAAGAGATTAATCCTTCTCTTGGGAGCAAATCACCTACCCAGCAAAACTGAGTATAATTCTTCAGGGGAAAAACTGGTCTTTCAATGAAATAGAGGACTTTCAACCATTCTTGATGAAAAGACCAGAGCTGAAAAGAAAATTTGACTTTCAAACACAAGAACAAGAAGAAGCGTGAAAAAGTAAACAGCAAAGAGAAGTCATAAGGGACTTACCAAAGTTGAACTGTTTGCATTTCTACATGTAACTCTTGAAACTTTTCAATATCTGGGTAGTTGGTGGGACTACACACATACATACACACACATGTACATGTGTGCACGCACACACATACACACATGCACGCACACATAGAGACAGAGAGCACAGAGTGAATTGAATAGGATGGGATCATATCTTTACAAAATTAAGGTAAATGTATAAGAGAAATGTATTGGGAGGCACGAGGGTGAAATGGAATGGGGCAATTTATCTCTCATTGAAGAGACAAGCAGGAGACTTTTTAGTGGAGAGAAAAGAGGAGAGCTGAGAAAAAACATGAAGTTTACTCTCATCACATTCGACTAAAAGAAGGAATAAAATGCACATTCATTTTGGTATGAAATCCTATCTTACAATACAGAAAAGTGGGGGAGAAGTAGATAAGCGGGGTTGGGGGATGATGGAAGGGAGGGCAATGGGAAGGG
>CM053770.1:413405766-413435731 GCA_028658325.1 Potorous gilbertii | reverse complement strand
GAAGTTGGAACTCCAAGTTTTAGGACCAACTGTTGAGTATTGTTCTTGCTACTAGGAAATAAGAAATACAGGTAATGGGGAATAGAAAGTTATCTTGCCCTACAGGACAAAAGAGAAGATGGGGACAAGAGAAGGGAGGGATGATAGAAGAGAGGGCAGATTGGTGATAGGGGAAATTGGAATGCTCGGTGCATTGGGGTGTGGGGAGGGGACAAATGGGGAGAAAATTTGGAACCCAAAATTTTGTGAAAATAAATGTAAAAAGTTAAATTTATATTAAAAAAAAAGAGAGAGAGAAAGAAAATGGCAAACCACTCTGGTGTCTTGCCGTAAAAACCCCATATGGGGTCACAAAGATTTGGACAAAACTGAAAATCAATTCAACAACAAATTATTAGGAAGATTATTTGTTGTCGTCATTGTTTTCTTACATGGAACCTAAATCTCTATATGTAACATCTATCCATTCTTCCGTTGGTCCTAGTTCTGGCCTCTCGGGCTAAATAATAATCTAATGTTACCAGGTTCTTAAACATCCCGGTTGAATTAGCTGATTTTTAGTGTTCCTTCTAGTTTTAAATTTTATCTTTGGATGAGCCTATGATCCCCTAGCTTTCAATTCCTTGCTGTCTTCCTGAGCTCCCTGGTAGAAGGAAGAAAAGACTGGAGTCACAACCCTCAGGACCACCACCTGGGGCTGCATGAATATTCAGTAATCCTTTATTCAGTGCCTACTCTGTCAGATTCTACTAAGGACTGGAGATATAGAGACAAAAATGAAAAAAGTCTACCCTTGAAGAGTAGGAGGGTTATGTGCTAGCCCTGGGTATGAATTCATGGGCCGAGACAGATTTCAAAAAACAGCCTTCTTGAACCTTGTACTTAATAGGTACTGTAATAAATGTTAACTGAATTGTCAGTTGAATGACTGGGCTCCCTGCAGGTCCTTGGAACAGGGTTTGCATCATTTTCCTGTGCATAATGACTGTAGTGAAGCCAACATTTAGAGAGAGGCAACAAAGCTCTGGTCAGAGATGACTCTCCATATTAATACCAATCTCTCAAAGATTAAGGATACATCCTTCCTTTATAAATTAGCTGCTCTCAGGGATTGCATTGGTATGGCTATTTGGGGATTTGGGAAGTGTCATCATAAAAAGAGAATATATCAAAAAATTAAAACAAAAGTAAATAGAACTCCCAGATCTGTGGTTGTCTCATACTGGTGCCTTTTCCCCCAGCGTGACATCCCCGGTGTAGGACATCAAGTTGTGCCTTTGAATTTCTTCTGGAACATACTTGACTGTAGAATACAGCCTTGTCTGTCTTGTAAGCTTTGTCTCTCTTGAATTCCATCCAAGTAGGCTGAGTTTAATGAGATTCAGTTGGCACAAGTCATTCTAAGTTCTTATTACCTAGTGGGTCCCATGGTCCATTAGGGAGGACTATAGAGTAAGACCTCTCTGTGTTGGTTTTCCATGCCCTCATCTTTCCATTTGTTCATTTTGCCTCAGACTAGTACGGTCAAGGACTGTTGTCCTGTCTCCACTAGCTCCAAAGGATTGTTCAGTACCTTGTGAATTGTAAACAATGGATCTCAGATTGTTTCTTGCTCCATGAGAAATGAAGGGGAAGAAGAGTGGCATTTGTGCCTGGTTTTCTTAGCTCCCATAAAATGTAGCATTATTGCATACTAAGCTGTCATTTTGATTAAGATGAGGTAAAAAGTAGCCCACTATCTAGGCATGGCAGAGTACATGCCCCTTAGGAGGCCCATGGGCAGTGGATCACTTGAGTTTGAGAGTTCTGAGCTAAGACAGGCCTATCAGATGTTAACATTAAGTCTCACACTAATATGGTGAACCCCAAGGACTTGAGGGCTACCATGCTTCCTGAGAAGAGGTGAACTGGCCCATGTCAGAGACATTAGATCATATTATTGGGATTGGGTCTATGAGTGGCCTCTGTCCATTTGGAGAAGATAAGGATACCTAGTCTCAAAAAAAATTAGCACACTAATAAATTTCACCTGTACATTTTTACAGAAATTAAGCACTTCCCATGTTTTAAAGTAAGTGTTAAATTTAAGGAACAGCTAAGAGATCCAGTGGATAGAGCACTGGACCTGGAGTCAAGAAGACCTGAGTTCAAGTTTGACCTCAGACACTATTTAGAATGTACTTTGCAAAACCTAAAATGCTATATAAATGCTTGCTGTTGTTATAGCTTTCATATTAAATTTCATTTTGTAGTTTGCCTCATTAAAACTATCCTTTTCCACAGATTTGACCAAGTTTTTAGATTATGATGGTCTCTTTTCTCAGTTGAATTTCAGATGGAGTATTCTGTATTTTTATATTCTCTAAGAGGGCAGCAAATTTTGCTTTAACCCAACCTGGCACAGAACTAAAGATGTAACAAAGCATGGCTACATAGGGCGGAGCTGAAACCTTAAAAGATGGTTGGCACAGAGTGATGAAAGTAGTAGAACCAGCTGTTAAAAGAAAACTCTGTTCTTCAGTTGCCCTGCCCAATTGTCTATAGTTCAAGTTTCCTAAATGCAGCTGGTCCGTTAGAGCTGGGTGTTGGATGCAGCTGGATTATGCTTGCATTATTTTTCTTTTTTTTCAAAAATGAGACTGTATGCTGGGTTTTTTTTTGCCTCTTGCTCTGTGGGGAATGGAGCATTAAGGCACTGTTTGGAAAAAAACTTAATGATTTTTGCCCTGTTCTGCATGTGGGTTAAATGATTACCAAATGTTAATGTTCTTTTATTTCCTCCAAATTACTTGATGAACACAAAGCTCATTTTATAGTTCCCTATTGCTTGAGTCATTCAATTATTTTTTTGTGTGTCTGTGAAGTAGGTGTATCCAGACTCTTTTTCTTTTTTTCCTTCTTCAGGGGTGAGTATGGGAAGAATACGGAGGGAAGCTAAAATCAATATTTCCTTATTAGCAGGTCTGATGAAGATTTGATGGAGGAGGAGACCAATCAACACATGTTTAGATGTCTATTATGTGCCCACCCTGTCCTCGATGCTATAGGAGACAGAGAAATATAAAACAGAAATCTACCTAGAAAGGAGCTTAAAAATCAGATTTGGCAAGAAGAGTTCCCTTTTTTGGAGCCTCGGTTTCTTTATCTGTGAAATGAGAATTACCTCAGAGATTGTTGTGAGGAAAAGTTCTTTGTGGATCTTAGCTCATGGAATATCACAGATTTATATCTGGAAGGTCTTAGAAGTCATTTAATCTAGGGCTAGGGGTGGAGAACCTATGGCCTCAAGGCTACGTATGGCTTTCTAGATCCTAGGGTATGAGTTAAACTTTACAGAACAAATCCTTTTATTTAGGGGATGTGTTTGGTGAAGTTTGGATTCAATCAAAGGGATGTACTTGAGGACCTAGAGGGCCACATGTGGCCTCCAGATTGCAGGTTCCCCACCCCTGACTAAGCATAAAAAAATTTTTTTTCATACTGGTAAGGAACTGGAGACCCAGAAAGGTTCAGTGAGTGGGAGAACTGGGATTTGAACCCATTCTTCTTTTCCTACTTTTCTCTCCTATAAGTTATTATGAATAACACATAGTAAACAATTAAGGACTTGAAACCTTTGGTTTAAAGGATTATCTCTGAATTTCATTTTCTTATGACCCCTAATACCTTCTATAATTGAGACTAGGATACATAGGGCTTTGTAAATGATGGTCATTTATTTTTAGCAAGATTGGTGTTCCAGCAGGCCCATAAAAAAGGATCATGTTAATAAAAGAAATATAACTTAAAATGTCTTTCAGAGCTATCAACTGAGCTCTCCTACTAAGAACACTGCTAAAGACCCACTCTGACGAGGTTTTAGTGAATTTTCCAGTTACTCTTATTTGGAGGGTTTTCTTCAAGTTTCTTTTGGTGGGATCAGCCATAAAATATATTACACACAAAGGGAAATGTTTACTACTTGTGCTGTCTCCTATAATTTGAGTGTGAGCCAGCTCCTTGAGAGTAAAGGGTTTTTTTCCTTTTTGTATCACCAAGACTTAGCATGATGCTCAAGAAGTGCTTTTTCATTGACTTCTTACTTTGTATTAAAAAAAAAAAAAGAATCTTTTTTTTTTTTAATGTTGTTGGGAGTAGAGAGGCATATTTCTAAGCATCAGGTTCTGTTCTCATTTGTTTTTCAGTGCAGGGAGACCACCTTTCCTTTATGACTACTGTGCCCTTTGTATTTCAAGAGAGATGACTAGATTTATGGTATCACTCTTTGGGGCATGGCCCAGATCATTTCCATATTTCTCTGTAGTGGAAAATAACTGTCATTCACCTTTCACTGTGCTAGTCAGTCAGTGAGCATTTATTGAACACTTAATGTATGCTTGTTGATGAACAGATTTGAATTATTGTATAACACTGATAGAGACTTCATTATCTGATTAAAGGAGAAACTTCTTGGTATCCTTAGTACCTGCTAGAGAAAAACCAAAGGAAAGTGAGAGAAAGAACTGATAAATAGAAGTATATTTAGAATGAGTGTATGTACATATATACGTATATAAAAGTATATATATATATATATATATATATATATACGTATATAAATATATATACGTATATATATACTTTTATATACGTATATATATACGTATATAAAAGTATATATATATATATACGTATATAAAAGTATATATATATACACATACCTAATTTGTCTAATGGTAAGGAAGGGAAGAGAAAAAGGGTAAAAGAGAAAAAAAGGAATTTACATGATAATTTTGTTATATATTTAAAAGAAATAGCAAGTTGTACATAATAGATTTGCAGTTTCATTTGTAGTCATCCTTTTTTATTATACTGTATAATGGAAATACTTGTTTTATTCCATAAATTAAAAAGAAAATAAATGTGGGGGGGAAAAAGAGTATAGGGCAAATATTAGTGGCCTACTGTCTCTGATACTTATTACCTATATATTCTTGTACTACCTGGGCCTCATTTTCATTTGTAAATTCAGGGTGTTGTACGAGTTGACCCTTTATGGCCACCTTTTATGATCATCTTGTTTCCTAGACCCATTGTCACCAATCTCTTTGATATTGTACTTATTTGTGCCTCTGTCATAGTGTTGTCCATATTCTGTCTCCCTAGTCTATGTATTTCTTCTCCAATTTCTGGCATGGTTCTCTGTACTCAGTAGGTGATTAATGGATACTTGTTTGGATTGAGTGTTTTGTGTATCCTTTTTTATGCTTAGGCCTATAGTTAAGTTATTTCCCTTTCATATTATAATCTATTGTCTCTTACCCCAGACCTCTCTATCTTTTAATAGGTAAGAGAGGGGGATTATATAAAGGAGTAAACAAAGCAAAGGGTCTCTCGTGGATCCAGGGTTTCACCCTGAGAAGGAAAACAATGCCTTTTGTAGCACTGGGTCAGCCCAGGGCAGCATCCAGAAAGCTGAAACAATTTTTCAAATTTGTTTTCCGAGCTCTTTCTCCTACCTTCAAAGTGACCTGTACTTGTCAGATCCCTGAGGCAGGCGGTGCTGTCAAGTGCAGGGACAGCTGTACAATGCTAATGAGCCTTCTGAAAATGGTACAGTTGTCTGAGGAGACTGTGGGCCCAGCAGCCGGAGCAGCCTTATCAGCCCTGATGTATTTGTTCACAAGGCCACTTCTCCCAGAGTCTGGCTGCTTGCTTTTGTACAGAAGTAGTGACTTAACGGTCTCTTCAGAATGCAACTGATTAGCTTCCCCACCCTAACCCCGCTCCGGATTAAAAGGCTTGGGATCTTAATATGTAATTTGCTGCATGTATTACAAGTTGCTAAGATTTTGTACCGTTGCTCAATTAATACTTTAATGTTCTGAGTGCCTCATAAATGGCTGGTCCTCTAGTGTTTAATAATAATGCCCTAGTTTTATCCAGAGCTTTGCTTTATTTCCAACAAGCTTGTAGCGTCCCACATGACCTAATCCACTGTGCATCTAGAGAAAGATATGAAGTAAGAGTTCTTAACTGTAAATTTGTTGTTGTTTTTCAAAATATTTTGGTAACTTTATTTCAACATAATTTGTTTCTTTTGTAATCATATATATTTTATTTCATGCATTTAAAATACATTATTCTGAGAAGGGGTCCAGAGGCTAATTTTTGATTTGGAAAAGCTAAAGCTAGGGAGGAGCTTTGAATTTTTTATCAAGCCCAAACTAAAAAACAACTTGAGGAATTATCACCATTCTTTTTACTTCAAAACAAATTTGTGAAAGCTACCCCATAAGCACAGCAATTAACAAATTCATTGGCTTTCAGAGTTCCTCTCCTTAGCCTTTGTGGGCCAAAACGAATCCCACAACAGGTTGTTATTTTGATGTTACAGATGACAATTGCTATTCTTATCGGTGTTTGCACAGCCACACTGCTGCTTATCCATGGGAAGGTTAGGAGGGGAACAATTTTAGGGCTGGCTTTCTTAAAGGGCCCCCTGAAATTGTTTTCTGGAGTTGCCCTATTTTCCATAAGTGAAGCCCCCCAAACAAACATTACAGGGATTTTATTTTTTGCAGTTGAACTCTTTAAACTCTCATTGTGCCTTTGAAGAGGATTCAGTTTTAAACCTCTCTGTAGCCAGTCTACCCAGACTGGTAAACTGTACAGTTGGGACCTTTTCAAATGATCAGAACATCCTACCTCCATGGTTTAGCAGGTGGGGAGTAGGGAGTGCACGGGTTCTGCCCTTCTCTTTCTTTACTCTGTCTCTCTCCCTCCCTCTCTTCCTCTTCCTTCCTCTCTTTGCTCTCTCCTGCTCCTACTGCTCCCTTTCCTTTCCTACGCCACTCCCGTTTGGGAGAGGATTGCCTTTACCTCTTCCCATGAGATTTCTTTCTGCTGTAATCTTTAAATACCCAAGACCTTGCTTCATCATTGGCATCTTTTGTACTCTGTACAAAATATATGCTTCTGCTTTCTCTTGTAGTAAAATAAGTTGCGGCTTAAGCCTTTTGGAGTTGTGATTATTGGTTAACACAGATCTGCACAACTTGACCATAGGTAAGGGACAAATGAAAACAGGCTAAACTTCTTCAAGCTGCAGATAGTTAAACTAGAGACATATTGACAATGGTTGGTTTCCGTGGGTTATGTGACAAACAGGAGAGTGCGCAGTAACAACCCTACATTTTTCATGGACCACCTGAAATTCTTTGGTGGGTCATATATTGTGCAAGCCTGGGTTTACAGCTTCTAGCATAAATACAACCTTTGCACCAGGTAGATGTTTCCATCTTGACCAATAAAATTCTCTTCCTCAATGAATTAGTCTGTTCACAAGAATACAAGGTCAAACTTGTCTTTTTCTATTTCATCTCTATCGTTTAATTTATAGTTCTCTATGTTCTCTATCTCTCATAATTCCTGATGTCTATTGCATTTCATGTACTATTCTCTTCTTTTTAAACTTGCAGTAGCAGACATTTATCTTTTCTAACAGCAGTGAATTAATAATTTCCCCTTTTGGGAGGAAAATTTCCTAAGATCTAGTGAAACATTTGGAAGTTCCCTCAGTTCACAGAACCAGTCTGGGAATCACCACAAGTTCATTCGGTAAAGCAGTTCCAGGAATAGAAGTCCCTTCAGGAAATAGATTTGTTGATAAAGACAGTAACACATCTATGTGGTACATTAGCAATTTACATACCTTTTCTCTTTGGATCTTCTTAAAGCCCCTGTGAAATAGGACACAGAAAGATGTCTCTTTCAGATAATTCTTGTTCGGGTGTTTGATGCTGAAAATAAACAGCAGACCCATTTTTGGAATCCTAAAGTGTTTGTTAGGTCAATCACCAGTCAGTAAACTTTTATTAAGGGCTTTCTGTGTGCTGGACTATGTCCTGGGGAATATATTGTTGTTCAGTTATTTTAAAAACCTTTGTGACCCCATGCAGAGTTTTCTTAGCAAAGATACTGGAGTGATTTGCCATCTCCTTCTCCAGGTAATTTGACAGATGAGGAAACTAAGACAAACAGGGTTAAGTGACTTGCCCAGGGTCACACAGCTACTAAGTAGCTGGAGCTGGATGTCAAGTCAGGAAGATGAGTCTTCTTGACTTCATGCCCAGCACTCCATCTACTGTGCCACTTAACTGTGGGGATATTCAAAAAAGCAAAAGACAATCCCTGTCTCAAGGAGCTCACAATCTAATATCAAAAGAGCAGACAGACAACTGTGTACATACAAGATATATGCAGAGTAATCAGGAAAAGATCAATTGAGGAAAGGCACTAGAGTCAAGGGATTCATGATAGACATGCATCATTGTCAAACACCCCCAGTAGATTAGCAAGTATAATGACCACATGGTGTTGGAAACCTATCAAGTGTATATTAGAAAGGGCTATAGGAAAACAAATATTAATTATTATTGCCCATGTGATATTGGAAGACTATCACTCATACAGTTTCTTAGTTGGTTCTCTCACTTCTGGGCTGATTCGTTTCTCCTCTGAAAGTCCTCAGTTGAATATTGCTGTACGGTTGTCCAGTTGGCCTGTCAGTGAGGATTCAAGGAAGGGTGCCCCTTGGTCCAGTGATCCAGTGATCCTTGACTGATGTGCTTTAGCAGGTCACCTTGGAGGCTCTGCCAATTGTTGACACAGTTCATGCTTGGCTAGGCAAATATCCTTATTATAGAAATACAGTCAGTCAGTTAAGTGAATTCCCTTTGCGAAGCCTTGGCCAATCATGTGGGGAGGAGAAGATAACTAGAAACCATTTATTTTTTGGCCAAACTAAATGTGTGAAAATAATAAGTACCAGCAATGGAATAGATGTGTTAAATGTTGGCTAGAATGCAGATTTATGGTTTTATTTACCTTATACAAATGCTAATATTTTACGATGAGTAAACTGGGTTTTACAGAGATGAAGTGAGTTGTCAAGGTCATAGCACTTGCACTTGGGTCAAACATAGTGTTTCAACTATACTAAGCACACTTGGAGAAAAGATCCTGATTAATACATAGCATAGGAGTCTTATGTTCTGGTATCAAATTCTTGGGAAGTCTATTGGTGCAGTGAATGGAGTGCTGGACCTAGAGTCAAGAAGACCTGAGTTCAAATCCAGTCTCAGACATTTACTAGCTGTGTGACCTTGGAGAAATTACTTAACCCTATTTGCTTGTTTCCTCATCTGTCAAATGATCTAGGGAAGGAAATGGCAAACCACTACATTATCTTTGTCAAGAAAACTCCAAATGGGGTGACAAAGAGTTATGCACAACTGAGCAATGATACCACTTTAATATAGTCTTTTTGGTATTGGTTCAGATGTGGTATCCTCAATCTAATAGATTTACTTAAGTCTGTCATGGAAATTATCAGCCCTGTAAAGTTATTTGTAGGTTGACATATATATCATTAGGATTTTGAATGTAAAATCAGTTGGGACCATGATGACCCTCCTTTATAAGGAAAACTTAAAGCAATGGCCAACTAAGTTCCTTTCCATCTCTGAGACTGGCTCAGTGACTTTGTTACTTCATTGGAAGAGCTTTGGTGCCTGTCATTTTTCTAATCTCATAAGTCTTAAGAAAGATACTGTCTGTGATGCCAAGGGAGTTTCATTTTTGCCACAGATAGCATATATTCAGGGAAGTTCAGAGTTAGTATGGTGCTCTTTTTCTACAGATGAGGAAGAAGGGCATCAAAGATGAGAGATCACAGTTACGCAGGAAACCGAATTATTTGGCTTCCACATCATTAGTCTTCCCTCTCTTTGGCCCATAGCTAGAAGGTACTTCCCTAGGTAAGATGCCACCATCACTTCTGGTAGCTCCCATGACTACACGTTTGGCTGGTGAGCAGACTGGATAATATCTGGAGTGAAAGGCCTGGGAAATAGGGTTTGAGTATTCTTCCATTTTCATCCTGCAGGTCTAAGGTTGTATTTATTTACCATTTATTTTCCTGTATAAACATACAAATAACTATTCACATAAAAAATAATTTGGCAGTTGGCCCATTTTTGTTAAAAAGTAAAAGAACATGAGTTTGTGACCGGTTTGACATATCTTCTGAACAGACTAGAAGGAAGCCCAGGAAGATAATACAGTAAAAATAAAACAAAACATTACCACCCCCAGAGCAAAATCCTATTTCCAAGAGTGTGTTAACCCTGTTTTTTGGGGAGGGGACTGTGAGTCTGTATTTCCCTAGAGGAAGAAGGACCTTGTAGCAGTTGTATAATTTGCTTCCTCAAAAAATATTGTTTTTATTTCTTGAGTATCCTTGGGAAATTGTTATTAAATAACAAGGAGACTCAATAATGTAATTCCTTGTCCTTGTGATCCATAGTGAGTTTTGCTAGATTTCTCACTAATAGTATTGCCTAGAACCATTAAGAAATATAGTGTAATAATGACGAGGTTCTTTTTTCAGAGTGCTCCATCCAGTGATACTTAACACTTTCATCTCGTTATTATTTTTTAGCTTTTTTTTTTAGTTGGCTCATTAGGTTTTTGAAGCTTATTTTTTCCCATTTTCTTTCTTCTCTGAATCAGTTCATAGGACCAAAGATCAAGAGCTAGAAAGTACCTAAAAGTGCTATTTCTAACCCTTTATTTTACAGGTGAAGAAGCTGAGATATGAGGGGCAAAGTGACTTGCCCAAGGTCATTTACTAGGTGGCGTGTAGCAGAGCTAGGAATAAACCCGAGTTCCATAACTCCATAGTCAGTGCTTTTCATATTCACATAAGGAAGTTGTGGGCTTCCTTAAAAAATTTCTATGAAGCTGCCTTATTTCAAACTCCATGTGAAAAAATACCGAATTAATGGAGATTTAATACCCACACTCTACCCAGTGCTGGGCTTCAGGCTAAAGGCCTCAGAAATCACTTTATCTCTCTGGCATTCAGTTACCACTTCTTAAAAATGAAAGAGTTTGGACCAGAACGAGAGGCAGCATGACATGAGAGATGGAGAGGGAGCCCTGGAACTAAGAAAGCCTGACTTCAAGTCCCTGTCTGTGGCGCATCATAACTCTAGGTCCCTGGACAAATTATTTAGCCTCTTACTGTTCTGGGCAATTCTCTAAAGCTGTGGAGAAGATACTGACCAGTATGGAGTGTAGGGGATGCTTTCTTATTTGGGAGTTCCCTATAACAGGTAGAGAAGAATTACATGATCTGATTCTGAGTGAAGTAAGGAGATCATCGTACTGAGAGAACATTGTATACTGCAGTAATAACATTGTGCAATGATAAACTATGGTGAGGGATCTGAAAACCAGATAGATTAAGGTACAAGTGGCAAATATACAACTCTGGGAACCAGATTAAAATGCAATTGGTAAGTATTTAACAAAATAAACCAATGATAACGTAGATAATATATAAATTTTTGTCAATATGTGACCTTAGGATCTTTTTGTGTGGATTAGTAGCCCCTTTCTAGTTGAGTTGGACACTACGAGATTAAGGGATTTCCCCCCCATAGTCATATATTCAGTTAGTGTCAGAGGCAGTATTTGAATCAAGTACTTCTGACAGAGAGTCTGTACTGTGTTACCTCCCAGTTTTTAAGGCTTTTTATGTTACCTTTTTCTTGAAATCTCAGCTTAAAGACAAGGATAATTTAGGAGAAATCATCATATTTTTTGCAAGCTATTTGCCAAGTGCCACTGCCTTGTATTATTCAGTTCACTCGTGAGTGACAGCTGTTATGTTTTCTGCATTAACAGCGAATGACAAAGATGATGGTGGCAGCATTAAGCAGTAGCAGGGACACTTTGCTATTCCTGACTTTAATTATTTTCTTAAGAGAGTGAGGTATACCAAATTGTGATGAAAGATGTTTTGTCCTCCCCAGATGTTTTTATAGTAGTGGTAATGGGGTTTGCAAAAATAAAAATCAAAGTTCCAATTAGTCAGGCTGTAGAAACTCAGTGCTGGTCTATCTGTGTTATTAGCATGAAATAAGAGCATCAATGCTGTTGGCTGGAGTTATTGGGTGAGAGATGGTAAAGTCTGATCCGTGCTGAGACTTGTTATCTAAGAGATCCCATGCCACTAAACCTATAGTGCTGCTAGTCAGTCGAAATTTCCCCTGCTGCAACCCAAACATGTATCCAGATGGAAGCTGGGAAGTATGGATGGAATGGAAGTAGGGGCTAAAATTTGAGAGGGTGAAATAAAGTTCAGTGAACTTTACCCCGAAGAGCTTTATTCGGCTTTCTTTACCCAAGGAAAACACAAGGTTGAAAGGTATAGATAGGGAGTGCTGGAAGAGGGAAACATGTTTAAGAGGGCTGGAGTCTTTCCAATATATAAGCAAGTAAGGATTTGTCCTCCTGCAGTTATTTCTAAGATGATTTCACAACAGACCCAGGAGAGTGATTAATGAAGCCAGATCTGGCACCATTTTCCTTCTGTTGATTTTGCCTTTTTCTTCCTTCCATCTCACACCTTCAGATCCACCCAGTCTGTCTGGCAAGTGCCACAGCCCTATTAATAATGAACAGAAAAGCATGGCTTGAATATAGCTTTATTACTGCTTAGCAGATGATGATACGAGTTGGTAATGACAGAATTTAACTCTGTGTCTTCTACCTGACAAAGATCCATTTGGTCATCATGTGATGTTGGGAAATGGGCAAAGCCAGAGTAGATTTGGCAGAATGCTGTGTTAGAGATGAGGGAGATGATTTGTTTACTAGGGCCCCATTGCCTTGTTGTCTCTGGAAGTATTCCCAAGGGTTGTTGGAGACCAGAGACCTTTGTTATTAAATGAAAGACTCATGAAGGGAATGGCTTAGTTCTTCAGTGACTCTCAGGGGCACACTTTTGGCACAGTAGTCCATGGTCTGTTGTAGTTATTAAATGGATGAATTTTGCTTGCTGAATAAGTGTGTGGAAAGAAGCTGAGATGGAGAAAAACTCAGTCATATGAGAGAGCAGCAAATAAGTTTTATAGAATGCTAAGTTGGAGGTTATCTTAGAAATGATCTAATCTAATATCCCCCCTACCCAAAGTTAGAGATGAAAATATAGAAGCCTAGAGAAAGGAAGTTATGGGCCCAAGAATTCATAACTAGTTAATGAAATAGGTTAGCTTCTCACCAGTCTTAGCAGTCAATCTCTGAAGCTCTTTGCATTACTGTATTCTGTCTTCTTCATGTAGTGGCAAGTCTGAGGGAATAATGAGAAATGAATATAGCTAAGTAAAAACTTAGCTGAAAAGCAGACTGACACTATGAAGGAGAAGAAAAGGGAAAGACAACAACTGAATGTCAAAGAAAGAGGCTGGATTAACTTCCATTGCTTATCCCTACAGTAGGGGATTATTTCTCTGTGTACTTTTTGCAAGGACAGACAGAAAAGTATCCTTTAGGAGATAACTTTCAATTCTATTTAATATTTTTAAAAAACCCTTAGAAAGTGATTGTATTTAAAACATATTATGAGTTTTAACAACAATAAAAAATGAACATATTTTGAAAAGTATTTGTAATAACAAAGACAAAAATATCAACATAGAAATAACTGTATAACAACTTTCATTTAATATTTTTCTTAAACAACTTCAATGTGTCTGGTACCGCTCTAGTTACTGGGGATTTAATTTACAAAAATGAAGTCCCAGATCTCCAGGATCTTATTACATTCTCTTGATTCTATTGTATCAGCATGTATTTGGATAGGCAGATTCAAATTTCTTTTTTAAGTAAATTTTGGGTGTGACTCTTGGAGTTGTCAATATAAGAATAAACCTTGTGAAGGAGATAAATATTTCAAGGTAGCCCTTGAAAGCTGAGCCTTGAAGGAAGCCTTGAGAGGATGAGGTTAGGAGGAATTCTTCATCCCACGTCTATGCAAAGGCTTGACAGTTTGCCCTCTTGAAATCTCTTTTCTGTCTTTTTGATGACCTGTTCCCATATGTATAAATGTATCCATTTTTAGGTTTCTTTATTGTCCTCACATTTGTCATTTTTAGTGATGGCATGAAATTCTATGGGTAAATGTTCACTTTCCTTAAATAATTTGACCTTTGGGGCATTTAGACTGTTTCACTATTAGGGTAACCAAAGGAATCACAACAGCTTGTTTTTTGAAAAAAAAAATTCACTTCTCATAATAAAAAAATATCAATTTTCAAATATCAGGACTAATGATCATAAAAATAACAATAGTACTAGATTTATTCATAGGATATTTGTAGATTTATGTATATGACCTCATTTGATTCTCACAACAAGCCTTTGAGGTAGTGGCTATTATTTTCCTTATTTTACAGATGAGGAAACTGAGACTGAACCAAGTTAGTGGAGTCACTCAACTTAGAGCTATCTGAGATTAGATTTGAACTCAGGTTTTTTTGACGCAAATATCCTACGGTGCCACCTAGCTGCCTGAAGAAGCAATTGAATTTATGTTTACAACTATATGTATTTAAAAAATGAATGTCAATATGCAAAATTAACTTACTATTCTTCCTGTATTTCTAGTGCTTTCATTTTACAGTTAACTGAGGCCTAGAGACTTTAAATGACTTGTCCAAGTTCATACAGTACTGTCAGAGGAAGGATTTGAACCTGGGTACTCTGTGATTCATTTGAGCACTCTTTCTGCTGCATCACGTAAAAAAGAGATTGTAAGAGGAATGGGATGAAATATGTGAAATGTGTACTCCAAAAATGATGTGCATCTAGCAAGAATGAGAGATAACAGATGGTTAGGCAGGCTGTAGTCATGCTCTCAGGAGCAATAAAGACCTACATTTTGCCCCATCTGACAAACTTAGAGGAGCTCGTGGATGACTGACATACAGAATGGATACACTTAATAGATTGGAATCTTAAGTTTCGTTGGAATGTTGGAGTAACAAAGGAAAGAAAGAAGGAATGATGTCTTTTGCATGGTAAACAGACGTGGTCCTTATACACTGGGCTCCCATAACCTAAAACAGGTAGTATTGGTATTGGAAAACATACACAAAGGACATGAGTCTGTGCTTGAATGAAGAATAAGCTTCTTCGTTTAGTAATGGGTTATTAGTCCAAGGTCTCCCAGTGCATCCCGGGCCTTCTCCAGTCATCCTGATGAATATGTGGTCACAGATGGCCCAAGAGGGGAAGTGAGGCTGGTGACATTGCACAGCCCTCCCTCACTCAAAACAAAGTCAAGTGCAAGTCATGTCATCATTTCTCTGATGGCATAGTCTTCTTGGCAACAAAGGACAGACAGACAGTATCTTTCACTTAGTTGGCACTTAAATGCTCAATTGAATCTGTAAAAGGAGGGTGCTGGAGTCAGTCCATTCCCTCTCTAATGATGGAACATGCCCCTCTATTTTTTTTGTCTACTTACCTTATGCTTGTACATACATTCTTCCTTTTATATAGCTGTAATTGTATACAGCAAGTTCTTCCTTTATTCAAGGCACTGTGCTAGGTTGCAATAAGAATGGTCTGCCCTGGATCATGAAGAGTTTGTAACCTAGTAGAAGAAATGGGAACACAAATCAGTGTAATACCAGTTTGGATATGGTAAATGAGTCAGAGTATGAATCAGAGAAGACTTAGTAGGAGTTAAGGTAGAAGAGCTAGACTGGGAAGGATTAGAAAGATTTAGAGAATGATAAAGGAACAACAGTAGTCCCTAAGAGTTTCTTCAGTACTTCTCTGTGTGCTAGGTCCTGTGCTGAATGCTAGAAATGTAATTACAAGTAGAAAGACAGTCCCTGACCTCAAGGAGCTAACGTTCTAAGGGAGAAGGACAACACATAAAGGTGAGCTGATAGGGAGGATAGAGAAAATCCAGAGGACAGTATGGAAGGGATTGTGGCATGACTGGCCTGAGTGACCTCCTTAAATGGACTCATCCAATCAGAGGGGGAGAGGTTGCATATATGTGTGTGTGGCGGGATGGGAAGTGGGGCATTCCAGGGCTGGAGTGAGGATTGAGATGAAAGCAGAAGGATGTGCACTACTAAATGAGGCTGAGAAAAAGGGGCTTTGGAGCCAGACAGCTGAAAAAAGGTTTTCAACACCAACCTGAGGAGATTGAATGGCATGCACTATGAGGGAGCCACTCTTGGCAAATTTTTTGATCATGGAAGAGAAAGGAAATGAACAGAATCCGACCTGTTGATTCGGAAGATTATGTTGACTGAGTGTAGGCTCTGACAAATAGGACTGAGGCCCTTGCTTTGCTTTTTGGCCTTCACCCCGGGCAGGTAGGTGGCATAGTAGCTAGAGTTTGGGGCCTGAAGTTAAAAAGACTCCTCTTCCTGAGTTCAAATATGGCCTCAGACACATACTAGCCATGTGACCCTGGGCAAGTTGCTTAACCCTGTTGACCTCAGTTTCAGTCATCTGTAACAGCAATATCCATTGGGCATCAGGAGAGTGGTGCTTTGAGACCACTTCACAGATTTCTGCTGGTCAAGAATTTTGTTGGTACTGTGGAGGGTAGAGGAGGAAGGAGGAGTTAGTAATTGTCATCAAAAAGTCATATGTCTTGAGGAATAGTTTATACAAATTAGTTATATGGTCTCCAGTCAGGAGCTTTATAGACCTACACTAATAAAGTCCTGGGAACTCTGCAGCCAAGATTTGTCTCATCTTCCCTCTCTGCATGTCAACCCCTGTGATTACTGCACTATCTCCTTCCTTATAAGGAGATGGAGGGAAATACTAATTTAGTGTTGACCTCATTCACTGTATTTATTGGTAGGTCCCTACAAGGGTGGCTAATGATGTTGCAGCTAAGTGAATGAAAGGAAAACAAATCATAGGAAGCTTCAGAGGTCATCGGGTCAATGTCCCCCCTCTCCCATTTTATAAATGAGGAATCAAAATTAATTAAGTGACTTGCCCAGGAACATGCAGTCAGTATAGTAATGGGGGCAGGCTTAGAGTGCAGACTGTTCTGGACTCCAAATGTAGCCACTGTACCATCCTGACTTTCTGTCTGAGAGCTGAAGTCTCTGAGTGTGTTGGTACAATTCTGAAACAGGTGGACAGTAATAGGATATTATATTTATATTCCTCATGAAATTACAGGCTATAATAGATAGTACTGTACATCTTTATGCTTCTCAATGCAATACTTAATCCCTCCCCAAACTCCCATTTTTGGAAGCTTACTTTTTTATAAATGTAACGGGTGTCAAATTGATGATATAGTCAAATGTATCTTCTCCACCCCACCCCCATTTCTCTGCCCTCTGTCTTTCCCTCTGCTCTCCCTCCTTCTCTTTCTGTCTCTCCATTTTTCCTCTCCCTCTCTGTCCTTTTCCCTTTTCTTCCTCTTTTTCTCGGTCTCTCCCTCTCTGCTTCCCAAGAATAAATGGATTAGATAAAAGGAATATAGAGTGGCATTTTAGCCATGTCATTTCCTGTACTAATGCAAAAGGAGCAAGATTGGTCCTATAATGTAGTTGAGAGGGTTCTTGTAAGTGCCAGTAAATCCCTTCTATAATTCAGAATGCATTTGTTTGTAATTGCTGGCTGATTTGTGGTACCTCAGAAAGCTCATCTGTTACCCATCACCCGTTTGGTCTCCTGTTTTTCTTACCAGACCCTGATTATGTAGATGTCAAATTCTCTGCTGTCTTTTGTGATTCACCCCACCCCACCCCCCACCCCCAGCCGGGGTCTCCAGGGGTCCTGTGCACTCAGCTGTCTCCAGCCATCACTCTCTATCAGGCTGGTCTGTCAGCTCCTGCTCTTTTGTCAAGGGTACTTTTTTCATCTGCTTAACAAATGTCGCCTGGACGGCATCTCTTTGTGACTCGGTTGTGGGCTCATCTCCCATTCTGATCATGTTCTTCTCCGTTTCTGCCACATCTCTTTGCATTTGTTTTCCACCTCCACACTTTATTCTGTTGGCAATTCATGGAGCTTTTTCCAAGCTAATGTTCCCCAAACCCTGTTTCTTTTTTAATTGTTTTTTCTCCTCAGCTTTGTGATCTCTACTCCGCCATTCTGTAAAGATTTTCATGTGTTTAACCACAGCAAATACTGCAGTTTCTTGAATGATATTAGGAAAACTTATATCAGGGGAATGTCAGTCATGGTGTTAGGTTTTAAATTTTGGCTTTTTTTACTCTAATTTTTCAGTTTTACTCATTTGTCATCTCTTTCTACTACAAGGTATACCACCTGTTTCTTGTCTCCTTGTGATAGATATGCCTGAAGATTCCAAGGGGAAAAACACTCGACACCTTCCTGTATGTTTTAGAATCATGTTTTATTCATAATATAAATATTTTGCAATAAAAACCCCTCTGTATCCGTTATTAATTTTGATGAGAGCTCCAGGGGACAGGAACAGGTTTTCCTCTGGGCTTTGTAGAGGGCTTAATAAATTAACAAATAATAATGGTCTTTGTTGTTATTTAATATACAGTCCCTCTCAAAACACAAATGATACAATTCTGATAAACCCATGGAATTACTAAGAATGTTAGAATTGAGTTAGGCAACTAAATGCTAAAAACACTGGTCAAGATGACCTCAGTTCAAATCCTTCCTCAGACACTTACTGGTTGTGTGACCCTCGGCAAGTGAGTTTACTTATCTTATGGAATACTTATGGAATAATAGCATCTCAATCCCAGATTTGTTTTGAGAATCAAATGAACCAAAATATGTACAGCATATTGCAAACTTTTTAATGCTTTATATAAATGCTACCCTTATCCTTTCTTCTCTTTCCTTCTCTTCCATCATCTAGAAAGTCATATTATTAAATGGGACTGGTGTGGGTATGTGTATGTGTGTATATATATATATATATATGTATTTGTGTGTTTTTTATTATTAATTTAATTTTACTTTTCCACAATCACTTCCATAAGTATTAGGTTTTCTCCCCTTCCCTTCGCCTACCTTCCCTAAGACAACTTGCAATCTTAGATGGGTTCTACCCATACTTTTCTTATTAAACACATTTTCATTTTAGTTACGTTGCATAGAAGAATTAAAATGAATGGGAGAAACCATGAGAAAAATCCAAACAAAATTTTCTCTTGTGTGTTTTTTTTAAAGGTAAACACTGATGACTCAGTATTTGAGTGTCCATAAATTTCTAGTTCTCCTGTAAGAAATGCTTATATGGAAGAGCCTCCACAACGATGTTCATTCTTCCAAAGACTTCCCATTTCAATTTCTCTAGGCTGTAACTGGTTACTTCAGGTGATTCAGAACATTATTATAAAGGAACCCAGGATCAGTCTCTTTTCTGGACCATTTATAATGCTTATTATGAATTTGTACAAAGTTGGACCTAGAAGGATCCTTTAGACATGATCAGGTTCTCTTCCATTCAGAGATTTCATTTGTATGAACCAGTTTAAACCCTAGGAAAATAAGCCATCTCATAAATATGTGCCATAGGACTTCCGTACATACTTTCCCTTTCCCTAGCAACGGGTAAGCTCCTTGCGGCCAGGGGCTCTCATTCTTTTGTTTTTGTATCACAGAGTCCAGTACAGTATTCACATAGTAGAGTCTTAATAACTGTTTGCAGAATCAAATTGAGAGTTCACTAGAGATACTGAGAAAAAAAATAGTTTACTATAAGCTGATCCTTTTTAGTGGGAGCATGTTGTTTTGGTGGCAGCCCAGTAGCATAAATGTTTTTCCCCCATATCTCCCCATCACTTGTAGTTTGCTAAAAAAATATGCAACCCAAATGGTGTACTGGTACCCACAGAAATGTAAAAAGATTCCCTTCTAATGTATGGAGTTGTTTTACTACGGAGAATTTATGGCATAGGAATCACAGATGAGAATCTGAACGATCATACTGATGAGATAATAGGCTCCTTTGAAGTATTTTTAAATGTGTATTTTAACAAGGTAGTAATAAGAAATCTTCTTATAGACTTTTGGGGGGTTTTTGTGTATTTTTCCAGATCTGTTTCTTAGCATCATTTTTTTGTACATGAACACTTACTACTTATACTTACTATGTATTTTTCAGTACTCACGGTTGCTGACCCTATTATTTGTAAAACTGCCATTGTGAATCCGTGAGCCCATTTAAGTTACAAAAGGTGCTAAACATTCATTGAGCAACCTTTCCTGTGTGTGGTGAATGTGTTTTTTTCTTCTGGTACTCTGGCCCTGCCTCTCATTAAATCTAATGGCTTCTCCCTATGGCTTTTTTGCCTTTATAGACTCAAAATGAGGACAAGTATTATTGAAATTTAATTATTTCCCTTCTAAAAGGCCTGGCTTAGGCATGCTTGGCATTTGCAGTGGCATGAAAACCAATGGGACCAGGAAGGTGCAGCTTGGATTTCTCTATATGTATATAGGATTCTTAGAAAATTTATCAGAGAAGAGAAGCAGCTCTTGTGTAATGTGTGATTTTAATGTCACTCATCCAGAAAGAAAAGCCCTTGCAAATCAAAATATCCTCCTTGGGTATTTGCAATCAACTCCTTGTCCCTTTGGGGCTTTTAAATATACTGCCTCAGAATCTCTGGTTTTGGGGTTTTTTTTTCTTTTATGAATGTGCAAATTCTTCCCTCTCTCCCATCTCCTAAATCATACATTCCTGAATTTGTTCTCCCCTTTTGATCCCCTTAGCAAGAAGGGACTCCTGGCTAAGCTGGAGTCAGGTCCATTTCATGAAGCCACTCCAACTGACTTGCTTTGATTGCTATGATCTTGGATTTGATCTGTTTCCGTCTTTACTGGGTTATCATTTAGAATGTAATATAAGCTGATTTTGAGTAGCCATCATTACAGTCTTTATATTCATATCCTCAGTGCCCAGCATGGTGCTTGCCTGGCAGGGTAAGTACATAAAAAACAATTGTTATTTGATTGCTTGATGTATGCTTATAGACATCAGAGAGTGGCCAAAATAAGGCAGTTTCCTCTTAATTGAAGCTCTTGTGATCTTTCCATTTAACTCTTAAGATGCTCATACTCTGTAGTCCCTGCCAGTCAGTTCACCAGTGTTTTTTAAGCACTTCTTATGTTCTAAGAAATAGATAAAAATGGAACGGTCTCTGTCCTCAAGCATCTTACCTTTTTCAGGGGAAAGAGTTATCCACTTATACACAATAAACACGGTAAATATGTGATAATTTTGAAGGGATGAGGGGAGAGGACACTCTAATTTTAATAGCTAGCATTTATATGGCACCTACAATATGCCAATACGTGTTAAGTGCTTTACAAATATTATCTCATTTGATCCTTATAACAAATCTTGGGAGGTAGGTTCTATTACTGTCGCCTCCTCACAGTTGAGGAAATTAAGGCAGAAAGAAATTAAGTGACTTGCTCAAGGTGTCTGAGGCTGAATTTGAACCAGATCTTCTGGAGTGCAGGCTCCAGGCTCCATCCATTGTGCCACCCAACTGTACCCAGTGGATTAAGAAAGCCTCCTGCAGGAAGTAGAGCTTCAAGGTGAGCTTTGAGAGAAGTTAAGGATGCTAAGACACAGAGGGAAGGACGACATGAACTATAGGCATGGGGGAACAGCTTGCACAGTGGCAAGAAGTGGTACATGAAAGTTTGTGTGCGATAAACAAACAAAAAAAGTCTATTAGCTTGACCATAGTGTGAATGAAGGAGAATAAGGAGAAATAAGTCTTGGGGCCAGATTGTTGAGGACTTTAATGTCTAATTTTAGATGCCAAGGTAAGAACAGAAGGGGGATTGAAGATTTAAACCATGGGTAACGTAGCTTAGTGAGAGAAATAGTAATCTTGAAGTATTATGGTGGCATCATCCAAATATCATTTGAGGAATTTATACCATCACTATGGAATTGTCCTCAGCCATGTTGTTTGAGAGGTAACTCAATGTGTGTGTGTATGTTTGGGAGGAGCATCATTAGGTATTGTTGTAGAGTATTGATTTGGGGGGAGGGGGAATCCTGAGTTTTTCTGTTAACTAATTTTCCCCGAGTACATAGATTCCTTACTTTGTAAGTACATGTCTGGAATGGCACAGTGAAAATACTAATATTGGACTAGAGGCAGAGGACCTAAATTCAACTCAAGACTGATGCTTCTTAGCTCTGTGACCTTGTGCAAGACACTTAAGTTCTTTGCCCCTCAGTTTTTTCATGTGTAAAATTAGAGGGTTAGATTAAATGGCCTCTGAGGTCCTTTCCATGTCTGATTCTATGAGATAAAGAACTTGGAGCAAAGATTATCTCTTCAATAAACTTCTTTGTGATTTTCCTCTTTTGACCCTACCCCTCCCAGTTTTCTGATTTAAATCAGTTGCTTTCTCATCAAAACTTAGTGGTTTTGTGTCTTACCCGCTCATGTCCTTGTTAGATGACTGATAAAATAATTTGCACTAAGGTATTAGGATCTGATACAGTTGTGAGAAATATTTTAGATCACTTCTTATGTTCAGGGTAGTCATTTAGGTGCTTGCCTATAATAGCTATGGCTGATATTTATAAAGGTTGATTGGGCAGGGATAGACAGTACTCTAGCACTTGTGGACATAATACCAGCCCTGTGAGTTTGCAATTTCATGGGAAAGATGAGTACATCATTACTATCTTTACAATGGTAATGGTGATACCATTTGGGTATTTCCTCTTGCCATTTTAGAACACACCAGAAACAGAAAAGAAACAATTCTTGGAACCTTTTTAGGATATGTTTAATTTTTCTGCCATCAGAAGGAAGTCATTTAGACACCACAGTTATTCTCTTTTAAAATGCCAAGTTTCTCCACAAATAATAATAGCTAGCATTTATGCAGTTATCCCTTCCACATCATGACTTTTCACATCATGGTTCTGGTGTATTGTGGATTGATAAAGTTAAATGGGAATTTTTGGAGAGTTTTGCTGAAGGCCAGCAGATCACACAGAAAAAGTTTAGAAATTCAAAAATGCATAAAATATATGTATAATATTGTATAATATCAATCCAAATTTTATAATAAGGTACAGCAAGCACACTATAACAGAAAAAAAATTCAGACTTCTTTTCTGGTAGGAAGGGAGGGTCAAAAAATTTTGTGCGGATTTTCCAAAATGTGGGGATGCCATACCCCAACTCCTATGATGTGGAAGTATAGTGAACTCATTTGATGTCAAAACAACTATGAGGTAGGTGCTATTATTGCCCCCATTTTTTACAGATTGAGGAAACTGAGGCACAGAGAGAAATAACCTCCCAGAGTCATATAGCAAGTCAGTCATATCTTTCTGACTCCCAAGTCCCGTGTTCTATCCACATTATCACCAAGTTGCCTGTAAAATAAAATTTTCAGAAACACATAAACTATTCCAGATTGAATTAAAAGGGTTTTGAAGCCTAATTTTAGGACACTGAGTCCTTGGTCACTTTCAAAGGTCATTTTGTCAAAAAGAATGGTGTATGAGTTAGAACAGTTAGTTTTTTTGGGTAGTGAAAACTCAAGCTGATGGGAATAAACTACATGAAGGGTCTGTGTGAACAAGACAAATGACCAGATAAACTTTGATGTAGTAATTGTAGTATGGAATTAGAAATAGGGAAATATGGAATGTGGAAGTATGAAATATGGAAAAATACATTGATATTCTGCTACATAAAAGTTCTATGATGCCTTCAGGATCAAGAGTTCCAACTCTATGTAGAGAACTAAAAACTTTTAACTTAAGGTTGAAACCAAGAAAAAGAATCTAGGAGTCATTGTAGTTGTTTAAGAACAGTAGACCAATGTGCTTCTGTGGCCAGAAAGCCAACAATAGATGCTAGAAACTAAATAAATAACATTATTGAACACTTAGATAAAATAATGCTCCGCAAAAGTTCAATTTTCTTGTGTGATAGTGGAGTAGAAGGAACTATAGGTTCTCCAGGGCCAATACAACACATGCCTTGATAGTAAAGGTAGAAAGCACAAAATGTTCACAATGAACTTTTGTGTCACAGTCCAAAGACCATCTGAGCTAAGTTCAGAGATGCCCACCACCAGATGTTTGGTTTCCAGGTGAGGGATTCCTTTGACCAGAGGAACTTGTGTCTACAAAGATGTAGAAGAGTTAGGACTTGCATCTGTTAGAGAAGTACTTACTCTGATGTAGAAATGTGAGGAGCATTGGGAGGTCTGTATACAACATTCGTTGATCTGACCAAGGTCTTTAACACTGTCAGTCATGTGGGCTTGTGGAAGATCATGACAGAATTTGGTAGCCTGAAGAAGTTCATCAGTATTGTATATTGTTCATCAGTCAGTTTCATGGTGGCCTGCTTGCTCAGGTTCTGAATAATGGATGACATTCTCGCACTTTTCCAGTCACCAGTTTAGTGAAACAGGGCCGTGTGCTTGTTCCCATGCTATTTAGCATGATGGTTTCTGCAATATTGTCAGATGCTTTCAGTGAGGGCAATAGTAACATCAAAGTCAGATACTGTATTGATAGTAAGTTATTTAACTTGAAAAGACTACAAGCCAAGACCAAAGTGTAGGGAGAGTTGGTGTGTAACTTTTTGTTCACAGATGATTGTGCACTCAACGCAGCTTCTGAGGCTGAGATTCAACAAAGTAAGGATTGATTCTCTGCTGCTTGTGCTAATTTTGGCCTGACAACACCAAGAAAATAGAGGTTCTCCATCAGTACTACTATACTATACATCCATTCATGGAATCATTAGTTACAGCAAATGGTGAAATTCTGAATACTGTGGATAACAATATACTTGGTAGTATACTTTCCAGTGATGTGCATATAGATGATGAGGTTGACAAACACATTTCAGCATTTGGGAGGCCCTGACAAAATTTTTTGGAGAAAAGAGGTATTAAGCTGCATACCAAACTGAAGGTCTACAGAGTTGTGGTGACCTCATTGTTGTATGCCTTTGAAACATGGGCAAGACAATTCAAATGAAGTGATTCAGTTTTATGGCATTATACCAGTATACTACTGCCATGCCATAAAACTGAATCACTTCCATTTGAATTGTCTTAAGAAAGATTCTGAAGATCACCTGGCAAGATGAGATACCAGGCACTAAGGTCCTATCTCAAGCTGAACTGCCAAGCATTCAAACTCTACTACAGAGACCTCAACTCAAATGGGTGGCCAAGTTGTTTGAATGCCTAATGCACATTTGCTTTAGTACTATTTTATGGAAAATTCACACAAGGCAGACACATACAGCTCAGAAGAAGTGATACACAGACACTCTCAAGGTTTTCCTGAAGAACTTTGGAATTGATTGTGAGACATGACTGGCACAGGACCACTCAGCATGGCATGCCCTCATCAGAGAAGATGCTGTGCTCTATTTCCAGATCGGAATCGTGGTAACTCAAAAGAAAGTGACATGTTCAAATTTAGAGATATCTCCACTCCAAATGTTCATATGTGCTATTGGTACCTGACCTGTGGTGTAGCCTTCTCAGGTCATATTGGTCTGATCAGCCACTGTTGGACGCTCTGTACCTTGCCTCCAGTGTAGTAATGTCATTTAGGTCCTCTTCAAGCACTGAGAACAACAACTAATCTACACAGATGCAATCATGAATCTTTTGAATTATATAAGACAAATCTGTGTCCCCATCCGAAATGCTGCTTGAAGTTCAGGTTACTGTACTTGACGAATAATACAACTGAATTCAGGAACATCTAGAGAAGAACAATGAAAATGATTAGATGGTTATTTTTTTCTTTTTTGAGGGGGGAAGAACACTGTTATGAAGATGAACTGCCAAAGACTGAGGTTTAGTCTACATTAAAGTTCAAGTCTAAGAGGGAAAATTTTTAAAATCTAAAATTTTAGAAACTGTGGATGTGGTACAACTAACTCGGAAAGAATCCTGAAATGCAAAAGTCAGGGGACCTGGTGAAATATGAGCAAAGTTAGTTTATGGCAGATTAAAATAAAGGCTCATGATACAATGGAAATTCCTCTGGAGCCAGAGAACTTGAGTTCAAATCCTGTTCACTTCTTATATGTGAGTTTTCAGGTGAGTCTGAGCCTCTTGGACCACAGTTTCTTTAACTGCAAAATGAAGAGGTTGAACTAGGTGACTTCTAAGGTGCTTGCCAGTTGTAAATCTGTGATCCTAACAGCCTGACATTTAATTTAAGGCCTGGTCTAGCTAACTTCAAAGAGGCTCAGCCTCATAAGTAAAAATCACAGCAACTTGTAAGAAAGTCTTCAAGTGAATTGTAGAAGTGTTTTCTTCTCTCCCTCCCACACACATCCTCAAGAAAATGTTTTCTTAAAAGTAAAAAAAAAAGAAAGTATGATTCTTTGAAAGTATTGAATTAAATGAAGTTATTAGTATTAAAAATCCACTTATGTATAAGTTTATCATTACAAAATATTTTGTATTAATAATCTGTTTGATTTTCATAGCCATCTTGTGCAACAGTATGATTAGTATTAAATTTTTTTACATTCTAGGAAACTGAGTTTTTAGAGAGTGACTTGCCCAGTTTGCATGGGTTTTCATTGGGTCACAACACTTCTCTAAATTCGGTTAATATGTACTGGGTAATAAACTTAACTCACCACCCTGGAAAGGTTGTACATTCTGGAAAAAGAAATAGATTGTAAAAGGGCCTAGTAAATACATGTATGCAGGTGTCATAAATGAATGGTTAGAGAAGCTATGATAGACTTATCCTCTGAGGCTGACAGTCTACAGAATGTCCCTTGAACCTGTTACTGTTGACTTTATACAGGGGTGAATGAATTCATAGGTTTCTTGGTTGACTGTAGTGTCCATCGGATAAACTTTATTCCTTTCACTTGTACATAAATTTGTGACTTCTTTCTATTAATAATGAATATATAATGTCCTTTAGGTAAAATTGTACTTGTAAAGGTTTCTTTCTGCCTTGACAGGAAGAAAAAAAAAATCAAAGGAACAGTTTTCTCCTGATTGAGCTATGACTTTTTTTTTTTAATTTGGGTCATATTTAAGTTCAGAAAAGTATGATCTAGGCATTCTTGGTCTTATGAGTTGTTTGCTTTTGTTTACTAAGTAGTGGTGGTGGTTGTTTTTAACACCCACTTGTTTAACCACGTAAGCTTTAAAGAACTTTGCCAAGAACAAATGTGAGCCTGAAAATTTTGGCAATTGCCAAATTGCTAAATACCATAGCTGGCTTTGCATGGCAGAATACTAGAGGTTTATTCTCCTTGAAACTCAGAAAGATAATTATCTTGAGAAGATGTCTAAGTTGTCCTCTACGTATGTTTGTAGCCTGCGCTGTTGATTTATGGTGTAAACCATGGACCTAAATCTTTAGCATTGATTTTTTTTTTTTGTGATAACTTGGTGTGATGTTGCTCATTCTAGTGGATTAAAAGTTATTAGAGTCAGAAAGGTGTATGTTCAAATCTCACTTCTCACAATTTCTAGCTCTGTGACTTCAAGCTAAACCCTACCAAGTGTCACCTTTCTCACCTGTTAAGTTAACATACTATTTTGTATTGATTTCATAGGGTTGTCTTAAGGCTCAGATTTGCCCAGGATCATGCAGCTCGTCAGTGTCTGAGGCTGGATTTGAACTCAGATTCAAATGTACTTCAAAGATCCATGTTTTCAGAGTTTCAGTCCACTGAGACAGATTACCAATCCACGCCTGATTTAGAGATGGTCTTTTGGAAGTTGCTGTGTTCAAAAGCATTCATCACCCAGGTGACTCACATTTTGACTATTTTAGTTATGCTCATTCCTGGATAACAGGCATATAATCCACCAGAGCTCCTCTTCACAAAGTCTCAAGTTTCACTTTAACATTTATATTTAAAGTTTTGACTTCTAAAGTTTATTCCTCCTTTCCCCAATTCCCCATCTCCTCTCTGAAATGATAAGCAATCAGATATGCTGTACATGTGCAATTATGTAAAACATTTCCATCTTAGTCATTTTGTATAAGAACACTCACATAAAAGAAAAAAATAGAAGGAATAAAGTGAAGGTTAGGATGCTTCACTCTGTACTTAATCAATATCAGTTCTTTCTCTGGAAGTAGATAGCGTGCTTATCATTAGTCCTTTTAGGTTATCTTGGATCACTGGATTGCGGAGGAGAGCTGCTTAGGGCTGGGGAATCTGTGGCCTCAAGGCCTCATACAACTTTTTAGGTGCTCAATGTAGCCTTTTGACTGGGGATTTGTTCTGCCAAGTTTGAATTCAGTCAGAGGGCAACACTTGAAGACCTAGGGGCTACATGTGTCCTAGAGGCCATAGGTTCCCCATTCCTGAGCTAAACCATTCACAGTTATTCCTTGAATAGTATTGCTGCCACTGTATACATCAGGGTTGTATACAGGGTTAAGTGACTTGCCTAGGATCATACAGCTTGTAAGTGTCTGAGGACAAATTTGAACTCAGGAAGATGAGTCTTCAAACTTTATGCCAAGGAACCCTATCCACTGAACCGCCTAACTGCCTGTCTTGCTTATTCTCATTTTTCACATAATGAAAATCACTCCCTAAGTAGTTAGCAGCTTGCTTAAGGCCACAAGGCCCTTCAGTGGGAGAGCTAAGATTTAAAATTAGGATTTCCTGCTCTAAGTATAATGTTCTTTTTAGAATGAAGAAATCCTCAGTCTATACCAAAATGCTCCTCTACATTCTAAGATCCATCTACCATCCAATTTCTGATAACTTCATTAACTGGGTGTGACTTTAGACAAGTATAGTCTCTCTGAGCCTATTTCCTCATATATGAAATTAGGATCATGCTTACCTAATTGTGAAAACTGAATGAAATCATATAGGTTATATGCTTTGTGAACATTAAACTCACAGAGTTAAAGCACTCCACATATTTCCCTTGTGATTTATTGTCTAGTTTGTTTTGTGCATAGTACATGTAGCAGGTAAGAATGATCAGAGATTGTGATTGGTGGATTAAAGATTTAGCTTGATTAATGTGGTATGATTCTACATATTTTAAATATATGTATATATTGATATGTAAATTTATATATATATATATCAATGAACCATTTAAGTGCCACAATACATATATGTATGTATGTATGTATGTATGTACATATATGTACACATATATATGAGGTATGTGGGAGGGAGAGAGACAGAGAGGCAGAACTAGAGATATGTATCCCAGAAATAACCTTGTTCAGTGGTTCTTTGAGATAAATGTTAGGTGAGATATAAAGCAAGATTTTTGCTTGCTTGTGTAGCGAGACCCCTCCATGGTGTACATCCAAGTCCAGAATATTGCAGAACGTCCTGGAAATGATCCGCAATTATTAAAAAGATTTTGGCCTGTTCATCCGCCTAAGAGATACCAAATGGGTGGAATATATCTAAAAGACCAGGTAGATTAAAATGTCTCTTTCCCAAATTTCCATATACATTTGTACGGATATCTTATTGCACTCATTCAACAGTATTTATATCTGGGACAGACGGTTGGGCTGGAAATGGAACAGGAGGAGGAAAACATGTTTGATTGCTTTGGGGAAATTGTGAACCTCCATTACTGATTGCAAGTTTCCCATAAGAATAGAGGCCCATTTTTCAATGTTAACATTCTCCTCATGTTGCTATATGGCAGTGAAACATCGACTTCACCTGCCTGCAAAGGACCAGAAGTGAGGATCACACAGAAGCAATGGAGTGAAGAATGATAGGTGTGAGCAAGCTGCAACGGATAGCCAACCAGGAACTCTGAAGAACATGTGCGCACACACACACACACACACACACACACACACAAAATGGGGGTCAAATGGGAGGAGTTGCCTGTTGGGATAAGAAGATGAATTGGTCACATGGCAAGGATGAGAGGTGCTTCATCTCTAAACTCATAGTATCAGAGAATACCTAGGAAGGTCCGTCATGTATTGGATAGATCCCCTGAGATCTCCATTTTTTTGGAAGATGGAGAAGTAAAACAGAATAGTGAGGCTTAGATGAATTTCAGTATTCATTGTTGAAAGTAGCCCCTAAATTGATGACATCAGGGGTCCCTTTTGAATTTTGAAATTCTAAAT